>CM055651.1:2147500-2747500 GCA_029378325.1 Elaeagnus macrophylla
GATCGAGACAGTCATTAGATCGATCGAGCCAGTTTTTCACTTCTACTAGAACTCTTTTTTAATTTGACCTATGTGTTACTTTTACCAATTTGACTCATTTAATGAGAAAGCAGAATTCTAGTATGAGTAGAAGTGTTAAGAAAGTAGAATCCTTGTGTGAATAAAAGTATTGTGAAAATAGAGTCCTTATTTGCGTAGAATTATTTTAAAAGTGGAATCCTTGTATGAGTAGAATTCTTTTGAAAGCAAAATCCTGAATTGAGTAGAATTGTGGAATCCTTGTATGAGTAGAATTCTTGTGAGAAATAAATCCTGATATGAATAGAATCATTGTATGAGTAGAATTCTTTTGAGAACTAAATCCTGATATGAGTAGAGTTATAGTCTATTGCAAATCCTATTTGAAGTAAAATTGGACTCTATTTAAGGGAAGCTAGTTTGTGCATAAAATTCACCACATCGAAAATATAAATCTGACTTGTGCTTTTAACTTCTTCTCTTCATCTATCATTCTTAGGCGTTCTCATGTTTTATTCATATGCCTAATTGATTTGCATGATATTGAGCTTTATATGATTGTTCTAGAGTTTGCTAGCTGATCCTGTTTTTACATCGCATGTTGTTAAATCTACTAGTTAGGATATTTATTGTTTGAATCCGCTCTAGGACACACTTTGCACTTGTGTTATTGTGCTAACGTTTCAGGTGAGGGGTTCGGTATTTCGTGTGACTCAAAATTACCGAAGGTGACGGGTTCGATTGATCTTGTGTGACTCAAGTAGATCGGAACGTTGGTCTGGATCCAGACATCTAGCTATTGGAGGCTGTGAAAGGAGCGACGGCTCGTAAGTAAATTACAGAAAGGGGGATCTATCTGCGACGGGTAGTTCTGGACTCTATGGTTGTAATTGAACATTGATTTTCATAGTGGATAGTTAGGTGGTCCGGTGGACCGGTGGTTTTCCTCTTAGGTCATTGTTGTGGCCTAGGTTGTTTCCACCTAAAAATATCGTGTGTTATTTTTATTCCGCATTTTATCTTTACACGCGATTGCATGTCTGGTCGTTGTGATTAGATTACATATTTAATATTTGTTAAAAAATTGAAAATAACCTATTCACCCCCCCCTCTAGGCTTATTTGATCTGTGATTAAAAACTTTCAATTGGTATCAGAGCGGGTCACTAGATATACTTAGTGTTGCCTAGGACCTTATTATGGATCATATGAGAGAGGGTTTTTCTACAACCCGTCCACCTTACTTTGATGGGTCTAATTACCCATATTGGAAAGCTCGTATGAGAGCCTTTTTACGTTCCTTAGATGAAAGTGTTTGGAACTCTGTGCTTTATGGTTGGGAACCACCTACGGTTACCAAGGATAATGTAGTCACACTTAAACCTAGAATAGATTGGACTTCTCAAGATAAGATTGGTAGTGGATGGAACCAAAAGGGTATCAATGCTATTTTTAGTGCTGTGTCGCCGGATGAATTCTGACGTATTTCTGATATTGAAACTGCTAAGGCTGCTTGGGACACTTTAGAGGTTGCCCATGAGGGCACGTCCCAAGTTAAACGAACAAAACTTCGCATGCTAGCTACTAAGTTTGAAAATCTTAGAATGGAGGAGGATGAAATGTTTTCTGAGTTTTATGCTAATTTATGTGATATTGCTAACTCTTCTTCAAATCTTGGAGATAAAATTGATGAATGCAGGTTAGTTCGAAAAGTCTTATGCTCACTACCAGAACGCTTTCAAGCAAAGGTTACAACAATAGAGGAAAGCAAAGACATTGACATCATCAAGATTGAAGAACTCGTTGGTTCAATTCAAACATTTGAGATGAATCTTCGAACACCCGAAAGGAACATTGGTATTGCTCTTAAAACTACCAATGATGATGATGGTGATAGTGATGATGGTATAGAAGATGAAGATCTACTCACTCTAGCTAGAAACTCAAGAAAATGTTCAACAGAAAGGATCTACAGATTAAAGAAAAATCAAGAGATCGTAAGGGAAGAGAATTCGTGCAAATGAGTTCAGAAGGTAAGAAAACTAAACCCAATGGACCTAAATGTTTTGAATGCAATGGTTTTGGTCATTTTGCAGCTGAGTGTGCCAACAAGAAGAAGAAGACAAGAAAAGCTTTCAATTCTACCCTTAGTGACACAGAAAGTGATGAAGACCAAGCTAATGGTTCAGAAAAAGTTGACTCTAACTACGTAGCTTTTATAGCAACTGTTGATGAATACTCCAGTGAGTCTGACCTTGACTCAGATGATGAGGGAAGTAGACATATTCTTGCTAAATTTAATGCAAACAGTTTTGAAGAATTATTTATTGATTTAATTAAATGCAAGAAAGAAAAAGAAAAACTACTCATAACTGTAACAAAGCTGAATGAACGAATCAATTCTCAAGATCTTAATTTGTCAGTTTTAGAAAAAGAAAAAGTTGAATTGTCTGAGCATGTTGACAAGTTGAATTTGAGTCTTGCAGGTATCAAACAGGAAAATTCAAAGCTTGTGCAAGAATTGGAGCAATCAAAGGAAACAGTGAAGAGATTAACTATTGGAGCTGAACGACTAGACAAGATGTTGAGCATTGGTAAGCCTTTCGGTGATACACGTGGACTTGGATTCTTAGATGAAAGCTGTACACCTTCTACTTTAAAAACTACATTTGTAAGGTCTTCTAACTCTACTTCTACTGCTACTAATTTTGCACAAATACCCACTACAACTGTAGTAACTAAAACTGTTAAGTTTGTGCCTGTTTGTCATCATTGTGGTAAAAAAGGCCATATTCGACCTAAGTGTAGATTTTTGGTGAATGCTCTTCGATTTAATGATCATCTTCTTGCCTATAGGTATATAACTCATAATTATCATCCTACCATGCATATGTTGAATTTGAATAGGAAAGATGAGTCTAAGAGTATGTTTTTAAAACCTAATGCAATTAAGTCTCAACCCAAAAATATAGAGAAATCAAAATTCATGAAAATTTGGGTTAGGAAAGATTGCATGTTTCCTATCAATTGATCACTATTGCTAGACCACCTAGGTACTTTTGTTTGAGTGCTTAAATGACCCTAGGTGAGTATTTTCATATGTTTATTTTGTTTTTGTTGTTAGATTTTTGTCATTAATTTAAAAAAAAAAAAAAAAAAAAGGCCTACAAGGTATTGGATTCAAATAATGCTTATACTTATACAACCTTGTCTTTAGTGGCTTATTTTCATTCTCATTGTATATGTAATGCAACAATTCAAAATTTTACACACACTTGCATTTTTCACATGTGATGACACTATTGACTGAACTTATGCACACACCCACTGAACACTCATGTATGTCATCGATGAAATTTACGATTAATTTTGAAAGACTCTAAGACTTGAGCTAATCTTGACTGCGAAATTATGTTGAGTTCTATTTCTTAGGTTTTAAAATGTTTCATCTTTGGGAGATAACTAGTATTGAGAGGGCTACCTACTATGATGTGTGAAGCTACCGTAGTGAGCGGAGAGGGCTACCTCATAACTAGTGTGAAAGTCATCATATTAGATTTATGGCTCGTACATGTTTAAAAAAAAATGGTAAATAAAATAAAAATTTAGTTGAGAAATTTTATTTGGCATGTACAAAAAGAAAGAGCAAAAAATAAAAAAAAATATATAAGAAATTTCTTTTGATAGATATATTTCATTATGTAAGAATGAAGACTCAATTATGATTTAGCATGATAGATGAAATTATTTTCTTTTGAGTTTCTTAAAATTGGTCATAAATGAATTTATTGAAATACAAGTGGAGTTCACACTGTATACTACTTTAAGTGAATGTCAATATGCCATTATATGTGTTAGTGTGCTTGTGTGACCTATTTATTTTGCTAATACAATGAATGATCAAAATTTAAGCAAAAATAATTTTTCAATTGGTTGTATGCTTATTAGTCTTAAATGAGTTTATTGCTTTGTTGGTCAAAAATAAAAATAAAAAAAAAAATCCTCTTTAAATTTGTTTTTCGTCTAGAGAGTCATAGAACTTAGGGGGAGTCATTGCATACATATTTCATTATTCTTCTTTTGACTTATGCAATTCCTCCTACATGCTTTGGACATATACATGTGTGATCTCATTTGCATTTTTAGCCCACTTCAATAATTGTTTTATGAGTTGTCAATTTCGTATGACAAAAAGGGGGAGAAATATTCATGTTGCTATGGAGTTTGGATTTAGGGGGAGATGTTGCATTTATTAGTTGTGGGGGAGAAAGATTCATGTTGCACATACACTACATTTCATTCGCATCTTTATGTACACTGAACTAATAAACAATGAGGCTTTCAAGCCAAATTTGTGTGCTATTTGTTTGTCTAACTTCAGTGGACCGAGCGTATCAAGTATCAAGCGAAGATGGTCCATCAGATCATAGACAGTCCACTATGTAATTGATGTAATGATATTATAACTATGAGCGTTATGTAGTGAGAGAGTGGTTTTGTCACACGAAAATGCCAAAGGGGGAGATTGTAAAGTTTATTTTGTATTGGCAATTTTCGTGGACAAAATGTTTGACTGTAATCTAGAATAGGAATTCACCGATTAATCAGACGATACATGATGATGGATTCACCAAGCTTGCAACGCCCATATGACAGGTATAATATTCTATCATGCATACATCTTCACACAAATGAGTACGACACTTAGTATGGATCGTAATGAAAAATAACTTGTGCTTTTAATTGGTCGATCGATCGAGTATATTGTTCGATCGATCGAGTGATCGATCGATCGAGTGTGGAACGACATCGATCTAGGTGCTCTCGAGTTGAGCTAGATCGATCGATCAATCTGGTCGATCGATCGAGAATTGGATCGATCGATCGAGCCAGTCATTAGATTGATCGAGCCAGTTTTTCACTTCTACTAGAACTCTTTTTTAATTTGACCCATGTGTTACTTTTACCAATTTGACTCATTTAATGAGAAAGCAGAATTCTAGTATGAGTAGAAGTGTTAAGAAAGTAGAATCCTTGTGTGAATAAAAGTGTTGTGAAAATAGAGTCCTTATTTGCGTAGAATTGTTTTAAAAGTGGAATCCTTGTATGAGTAGAATTCTTGTAAAAGCAAAATCCTGAATTGAGTAGAATTGTGGAATCCTTGTATGAGTAGAATTCTTATGAGAAATAAATCCTGATATGAATAGAATCATTGTATAAGTAGAATTCTTTTGAGAACTAAATCCTGATATGAGTAGAGTTATAGTCTATTGCAAATCCTATTTGAAGTAAAATTGGACTCTATTTAAGGGAAGTTAGTTTGTGCCTAAAATTCACCACATCGAAATAAGTTTATATAAATCTGACTTGTGCTTTTAACTTCTTCTCTTCATCTATCATTCTTAGGCGTTCTCATGTTTTATTCATATGCCTAATTGATTTGCATGATATTGAGCTTTATATGATTGTTCTAGAGTTTGCTAGCTGATCCTGTTTTTACATCGCATGTTGTTAAATCTGCTAGTTAGGATATTTATTGTTTGAATCCGCTCTAGGACACACTTTGCACTTGTGTTATTGTGCTAACGTTTCAGGTGAGGGGTTCGGTATTTCGTGTGACTCGAAATTACCGAAAGTGATGGGTTCGATTGATCTTGTGTGACTCAAGTAGATCGGAACGTTGGTCTGGATCCAGACATCTAGCTATTGGAGGCTGTGAAAGGAGCGACGACTCGTAAGTAAATTACAGAAAGGGGGATCTATCTGCGACGGATAGTTCTGGACTCTATGGTTGTAATTGAACATTGATTTTCATAGTGGATAGTTAGGTGGTCCGGTGGACCGGTGGTTTTCCTCTTAGGTCATTGTTGTGGCCTAGGTTGTTTCCACCTAAAAATATTGTGTGTTATTTTTATTCCGCATTTTATCTTTACACGCGATTGCATGTCTGGCCGTTGTGATTAGATTACATATTTAATATTTGTTAAAAAATTGAAAATAACCTATTCACCCCCCCCTCTAGGCTTATTTGATCCGTGATTAAAAACTTTTAATATAGAAAATTTAATTTTATTAACAAATAATAAGCTAGAGGTGTGTACGTGTTTCATATATTTGAAAGAATTTATTCCATAGCATTATTATTATTATTATTATTATTATTTTTATAAGAACGTTAAGTCTTATATATCCACCAAACACAAATGAACCACAATTAAAATTTATTATTTTTGTTTTTGAGTTATTTTTCTGTTTTTCTTTATAATTAATATGATTTTAATTGATAAAGTACATAGTTCATGAGTTTAATCTCTTAGTTAATCATTTTCAGATGGAAAAGGAAGTTTGGGTTATCGCTAGACTATATCAGAAAAAAGAAAAAAGAAAAAAAAGAAGGGTAAAATGGAAGAAGGGGGTGATTCTCAACAATATAATTATACAAGTGTGAAATCAGATGAAAGAAAGGAGATGATGAGTACTACTCCAATATGTTGTGTAGATTTCAATGTGGAAAACATATCTTAATATTCAGCTCCATCTTCACCTTCTTCTAATACTACTTGATGTTTGAGTTAGGGGTGTCCAAAAATCGGACCAAATCGATCAAAACCGAAAAATCGGACCGGACAGGACCGGACCGAACAATTTCATGAAATACATGGTCCGATCCGGTTAAAAATTATACAAACCGTTGGTAAAACGGTCCGCTCCGATTTTGTAAAATTTTTAACGAACCGGACCGGACCGGACCGTTAAAAATTAAAAAATAATTTTTTTTAAATAATATATTATTATTATTATTATTACTAATATTATTATTATTATTAATATATTTGCAAATATATTACTCTAAGTCTCTAATAATAGTCTCGCTCTCTGTTATATCATATGTTATAAACTTATTAATTCCCAATTTCCCATTAGTCGCGAGCCACCATTACCCAGTGAAGCCAGAGTTCCAGTTCTCTATCTCTGTTTGTTTCGACTCAAACCCGACAGCTGCCAGCCGCCAGCCTCGCCAACACCCGTCGCGAGCCACCAGCCCCCAGCTCTAACCTCGCCAATACCTGTCGCGAGCCACCAGTCGCGAGCCACCAGTCGCCAGCTCTAACCTCGCTTATACTGCTGAACACAGATCAACACAATGTACAAGTTAAGAGAAAGATGACTGAAGAAGACTTCATCCGTAACAACCGGCAAATCAATGGAGGAAATGATCTTCCTAGGGAGTTCTTGTCAGAGCTTTACCACTCGATCTGTGAGAATGAAATTCAAATGATCCCAGCAAATCAATGTAGTTAACTAGGGTCCTTCCTAGCAGCTGTCCTGTTTGTTTTTTATGTGGTCATGATAGACTGCTGACTTTATCTTTATTAACTGCTTCTGCTTCTGCTTCAGTCAAGCTCTTTCTTTTTTATGTTTTTCCTTTCTAGTGTTTTTCTCAAATCCGAATTGAGGGGACGAATGCTTATTTTTGACAATCCCATTAGAAACTAATGAACAGTTTTTAGGTTTATTTTTCCTGTAATCAATGAATATCAACTATATTAGCAAAAAAAAAAATTTAAAAACCATTAAAAACCGTTAACCAAACCGAACCAAACCGGACCAAATTGGACGGTTTTAAAATATTTATTAGTTAAACGGTCCAGTCCGGTCCGGTTAAAATAATATGAACGGTCCGGTCCGGTTAATTTTTTTTTACTAAAAACTGGACCGGACCGGACCGTGGACACCCCTAGTTTGAGTAGTGTACCGTCATTTCGGATACTGATGATCAGCTACATATATAATCAGGAGGGAATCAGATGTAGCATGAACTACGTACTGTTCATCGATATTCACAGGTATGCTAGGTTGTACAAGAGACCTACCAACCTAGCCACCTATATAACTGGAACTTACAGCTGGCTTCAGCATTAAAAATTAATTGCAACCAAATTCCCAAATCCCAATTGGTTCTGCATATATATTGTAAGAAGACAGGAACAATTTGTAGTAGAACAATAATATGTGCTTAACATGGGCACTAACAGAGCGTGATTTTGAAGTCTGTGTTTAAGTGGGTCAATTTAATTAATAACATTGTCGGTGAATGAGAAAAGTGTTATGCACTTACCATTTTTATTTCTGTTAATGATAAAGAAAAAAGAATATGAGCGGAACCCAAATAATGGTGAAAACTTATGAGGTTTATGAGTGTTGGCAACTTTGCGGAGATAATTTTTATGTTGTAATGTTTTAGTCATTACGACTTCTCTCAACAAGTATCGAGATATCATAGCTTTCATAGTTGTTACAATACTTCAACGATTAATATTAAGGTAACTTATATTTTAAGTGCATTTCATATAGGCTTTTGTTTAACTAATTTATGATATTTTAAATGAATTTTATAAGCTTTTTTAAATAGACAAATCGATCCCCCCTTGAGTCGGATCAATCCAAGTACAGATCGATCCCCAAACGATCCCATACAGATCCTCCTCTAGCTGTGTAAAATTGAACGAGCAGCCTTTTTTGATCTGGATTAATCCCCCCTATATCTGGATTGATCTCTCTATGGTTGGATCAATCCCATTTCGATCCTGAACCGATCGTGCTCAATCTATGCAATTTTTTTTGGAGGTCTGGAAAGACAAATCGATCCCGCCTCCTACAACTAGGTTTTTTCACGCTAATTTTAACCCTAATTAGTCATTAATTGTCTATTATATTTTGACACATCAGCAAGTAACGTTTTTCTATCAGGTTTTCACAAGACAATACAATACGTCATTGTTTGCATATAAATAGAAGTCTATGCTCTTGATTTCATAAGCTTGCTGATTTTCTGATTCATGTGCTAGGCTTAGATTTATCTCTCTATATTTTACATCTATGCTATTTCATGTTTGCTTTATCCATTGATCTTTGATCTATTATATTTGCATGAGTACGTTAGATTTGAGCTTATTTAATATATCGTGAATTATTGAATACAGATCTATGCTTAAACCATATTTATTTTAAATTTTTAATTTGCTTCTACTTTCATCTGATTATCTAACTGAAGCATTTGATAGGATTGTTCATTGCATTAGTTCATCTAGAACACACATTGCACTTGTGTTATTTGTGCTAACCTTTCAGGTTGTTCCGTGAATGTATTTGAGAGCTTGAGAAAAGTTGTTCGGAACGTTGGTCCAGATCCGTTAACCTACCTTAAGGAGACTTTGAAGAAAAGAACGACGGCTCGTAAGTAAAGTACATAGAGGCTTTATCACTATAAGGGTAGTTTAAGACTTCTTGTACTTGAACATTTATTTTTTCATAGTGGACAGGTTAGGTGGTCCCCGTAAACCGGTGGTTTTTCTCTTAGGTCACGTTGACTTGGGTTGTTTCTACCTAAAAATCTGCATGTCATATTTTCTTTATTTTTGTAATTATTTCATAACTGTATATCTGGTCGATGTGATTAGTTTAGAAATTAAAATTAGTCATAATTGTTACAATAAGCTATTGACCTCCCCTCTAGGCTTATTAGGTCCATAACTTATAACTTTCAATTGGTATCAAAGCCTACATTAGACACACTTAGTGATTCGATTCATAAACACACATATCGACCAAATGAAGGAAGGTGGGTCATCTGTTAGACCCCTGCTCTTTGTTTGATGGGTATAATTACCCTTACTGGAAAGCTCGCATGCAACCTTTTCTTAAACAAGATGAAAAAGTTTGGGACTCTATTCTTGATGGTTGGGAACCACCTTCGGTAACAAAAGATAGTGTAACAACCATAAAGAAAAGAAAGGAGTGGACCTCTGAAGAAAGCATCCTTAGTGGATTAAATCAAAAAGGTCTAAACTCAATTTTTGCTACAGTATCGATAGATGAGTTCCGTCGCATCTCAGATTGTGAATCTGCTAAGAGTACTTGGGATGCTTTCGCGTTAGTACACAAGGGTAGCTCCTAGGTGAAACAAAACTAACAATGCTCACCACTTAATTTGAATCTCTCAAAATGGGAGAAAGTGAGACCTTTAATGAATTCTATGCTATATTCTGTGATATTTTTAATGCTTGTTCGAATCTTGGAGAAAAAATTGAATAGGCAAAGGTAGTCAGAAAACTTCTTAGTTCTCTAACAGAACAATTTAGGATGAAGGTAACAGCAATAGAGGAGAGCAAAAATGTTGATGCATTAAAGCTAGATGAGCTAGTCGGGTTAATACAAACTTATGAACTGTCCCTTGAACAACCAAGAAAGAACAAGAGCATAGCCTTCAAAAGTATAAAAAAGGAATCCTCTAATAGTGATGATGACATGAATGATGGGTCACTAGTCATGTTAGCATGAAAATTCAATACATTTCTCAAGAAAAAGAGTAAACAAGACAATCAATCTGGGAAAGGACAATCAAGCCATTTTAGAGACCGAAAAATCAAAGAATCTAAAGCCTTCAACACCGAAGGTAAGAAATCTAAACCTACTACTCCTCAATGTTATACTTCCAGTGGTTTTGGACATATTTCTACAGATTGTGCAAACAACAAAAAAAAGGTTGGAAGAGCCTTCAATGCTACACTTAGTGACACAAAGAGTGAGGAGGATAATCCAAGTGACTCAGAAGATGGTGATACCAACTATCAAGCCTTCACAACGACTAAAGATAATGATTCAGGCTTTAGTTCAGATGAAGATAATGAAGGAGTAGATTCTGCTTATTTACTATCTAAATTTAATGTTTCAAGCTTTGATGAATTATTCATGGATTGTTTTGGTGCTAAAAAGGAAAAAGATAAATTACTTATTAAAACTAAGCTCAATGATATAATAAATTCTCATAAGGAACACTCCTCGAGCTTAGAGAAAGAGAAGAAGGAATTATTAGAACATATTAATTCTTTAAATCTGAGTCTTATAGAAACAAAACAAGAGAACGACAATCTTAAGTAAGAACTTAGTAATGTTAAAGAAACTGTGAAAAACTTAACCGTAGGTGTTGAAAAATTAAACAAAGTCTTAGACTATGGTAAGCCATATGGAGATAAGAGAGGCCATGGATATGTAGATGAACACTCTACACCTTCATCATCGAAATCTCTATTTGTCAAATCCGTTGTCCCTCAAGCAAGAAAGGTAAATTATGCATCGCTCCACTCTGAAAAAATCTGTTTATTCCAATCTGTCATCATTGTGGTAGGAAAGGACACATTAGACCTAGTGTAGATTTCTCTATAATTATCGATCTGTCGTGAATGCACATGTTCCTAGTACACGTCAAAAAATAACTTTACCTTCTCTATAAACAAACAAATGAAAGAATATGAAAAATCTGTAGTTCTAACTTCTAAATCTATTCCAACTGATATTTTCAAAACTAAAAGGGGATGGGTCAAGAAGTCTGAATTACACTGCTATGTGGCCCACGTAGCTTTTAAGTCTAAATCAAATACTGCCTGGTATTTTGATAGTGGATATTCTAAACACATGACTTGGGATCGCACCCTTTTTAAAACCTTTAAAGAATACAATGAAGGAACGTTCACCTTTGGAGATGGTAAAAAATAAAAAATTATTGGAAAATGTTCGGTTCAAATAGATGGAGTTCCTAAACTTAAGAAGGTATTATATGTAGAAGGACTTAAAGCCAACTTAATTAGTATAAGTCAAATATGTGACAATGATTTTCACGTATAATTTACTAACAATTGCTGCATAGTGACAGATAAAATGGGAAAATGCATGTTTAAGGGAACTAGGTCACATGACAACTGCTACTGCATAGACACACCATCCACAATAACATGTAACTTATCTATAAATGATTCAATCACCTTGTGGCACGAAAAGTTAGGACACATGAACTTTAAAGATCTCACTAAAATAAGCAAGAGTAAGATTGTGCGTGGTTTACTTATCCTCTCCAAAGTTGTAACTACTGTATGCGAGCCATGTCAAATAGGTAAGCAAACTTGGATCGTTCATAAGAAGATTAATAGCATCAATACAAGTATAGCACTTGAATTGTTACATATGGACCTGATGGGTCCTTTGAGAACCGAGAGCATTGGAGGTAAGAAATATTTGTAGTAATAGCAGATGATTTCTCTCATTATACTTGGGTAGATTTTCTTAGAGTAAATTAGATTGTAACCATCAAAAGACTAAGAACAAATCATGGCAAAGAATTTGAAAAATCCAAGTATACTAATTTTTGCAAAGAACATGGCATCTCTCATGAGTTATCTGCACCTATCACACGACAACAAAATGGAGTAGTAGAAAGAAAGAATAGAACACTTCAAGAGATGACTAGAGTAATGCTACAAGCAAGAGGAGTTCCTAAAAGATTTTGGGCTGAGGCTATAAATACTGCATGTCACATTATAAACCGTGTTTATTTTCATCCAGGTACGAACCAAACACCTTATGAAATATGGAGAGGTAAGAAACCAAACTTAAAATACATGCATGTCTTTTGTAGTAAGTGTTACATTCTTAGAGATCGAGAACAATTGAGTAAGTTTGATCCCAGAAGTGATGAAGGTATTTTTGTAGGATATTCCTTAAATAGTAGGGCCTTCAAAGTCTATAACTGTAGAACTAACGTTATAATGAAATCCATAAACGTAGTTGTAGATGATGCAGGTAAACAGGTTACAATTGATGAATTTGCTGATAAAGGAAATGTTGGAGACTCTGAAACTAGGTCTTTGAGTGACATTGATGAAACAAAGGATGAGGAATTTAAAGGAAAAAAGGAAAAGAAATAAAACAAATTACAAACATGCACGTCAAAAAATCATCATCTTGAGAACATAATTGGAGATCCTGAGGCAAGCATGATAACAAGGAGTCGACAAATAAGTGAGGTAAGTCACCTATGCTATATCTCCCAATTTGAACCAAAAAATGTAAATGAGGCCCTTAAGGATGAACATTGGATAAATGCCATACATGATGAACTATCTCAATTTGTTAGAAATAATGTGTGGGAATTAGTACCGAAGCCTAAAGATAAAAATATTATAGGAACTAAATGGGTGTTTAAAAAAAAATATGATGAGCATGACATTGTTGTTAGAAATAAGGCTAGATTGGTAGCTCAAGGCTACACTCTAGTAGAAGGAGTTGACTTTGATGAAACAGTTGCACTTATAGCTAGATTAGAGTCAATTTGGATTTTGCTTGCAATTGCTTGTTTCATGAAATTCAAACTCTATCAAATGGATGTTAAGTCCACCTTTCTAAATGGTTTTTTAAATGAAGAAGTGTTTGTCGAACAACCAAAAGGTTTTGTTGAAACCAAATTCCCAAATCATGTTTATAAACTCAACAAAGCACTCTATGGTTTGAAACATAGAGCCTAGTATAAAAGACTTACCAACTATCTTTTGAACAATGAATTTGTTCGAAGGGGGGCTGATAACACCCCTTTTTGTTAAAAGACGTGCTAATGATATCTTTATTGCCCAAATCTATGTGGATGATATAGTCTTTGGATCAACCTCTAACTCACTGGTGTACGATTTTGTGCACGTTATGTCTAATGAATTTGAAATGTCCATAGTAGGAGAATTAAATTTCTTTCTCGGTTTGCAAATCAAACAATCACATGATAGCATATTTATCTCACAAACCAAGTATGCTTGCAACCTTGTAAAGAGGTTTGGCCTTGAATCTAGCAAACCTTTAAGAACCCCTTTAGGCACTAGTACAAAAATTACAAAGAATACTCAAGGAAAAAGTGTTGATCAAATCCTCTATAGGAGCATGATAGGTAGTCTACTTTACCTTACTACTAGTAGACCCAATATATGTTTTAGTGTTGGTGTGTGTGCTCGCTATCAAGCTGATCCTAAAGAGTCTCACCTAGAAAATGTGAAAAGAATAATAAGGTATATATCAAGAACGAGTAATTATGGTATAAGCTTTGCTGCTGACACTACTTGTGAAGTAAGCGGCTATACAGATGCTGATTGGGCTGGAAATCAAGACGATAGAAAAAGCACGTCTGGTGGGTGCTCTACATTGGAAACAATCTATTATCTTAGCATAATAAGAAACAAAATTCCATCTCACTTTCTACAGTTGAGGCGGAATACATTATTGCAGGAAGGTCCTACACACAAATGCTTTGGATGAAAAACATGCTCAAAGACTACGGTCAAAACCAAGGTACAATGCCCTTATACTGTGATAATTTTAGTGCAATATGCATCTCTAAGAATCTAGCTCAACACTCTAGAACTAAGCACATAGCTATTAGGCATCACTTCATTAGAGATTTGGTTGAAGATAAGGTAATCACACTTGAATTTGTACCTATTGAAAGACAAGTAGCTGATCTATTTACTAAAGCCGTGGATACTCAAAGATCCGAGTTGTTAGGAGTGCCTTGGGAATTTCTCCCTCAACTTAGACCTCAAATTCCCTTCTTTCCTTATTTTGTCCCTTCTTTTTTCTAGTTAATTTAAATTTTAAAAAAAAGGAATCAATTATTTCATAATTAATTGCGTTGATAACATGTAAGGATTCTATTAATTTATCACACACACACACACACACACAAGATCCATGAATATGTCTTACATGCCATCTAATGATAGTCATTTTTTTCTTATACAAAGAACACTATCTAAAGTAGGATCTCTCACCTCATTTACTTAAATTTCGACATACCCTAAGAGAATAATATAATTGAGAGGACTACCTACTACGATGCGTGAAGCTAATGTAGTAAGCGAAAAGAGCTACCTCATAGATAGTGTGAAAGTCATCTTTTATGGTGAAATGCTCGTGCAACTTAATGGTGAAGTAACTTTACAGAAAAATAAACAAAAAAAAGGGATAAAAATGATCCTTGTTGAACAAAAAGAAAGAGTACATCGCATAATAAAATTATACTTCTAAATATAAAAAAATCACACTTGGGCCAAAATAAATTTTTTAAGTATTATGACCAAATTGTGTTCCACTTCTGCGAGGTGTGCTTTAATATACTTATATTTTGATATATCATGGATGAACCTATATAACATGTTTATATAATCTTGTTCTTTTTTTTAATCACTTGTAAAAATTGATATGCTTTATATGTTTTGCATACTGTTTATGTGAAAATTGATTGCTTAAAAAAATTTCACATTTAGGGGAAGTTGGAGAGATCCACCTTGAACATGGATCGATCCAACTTGAACACGGATCGATCAATGTTCATGACGGATCGATCCCGATACTCTGGTTATATATACCAACCTTAGTTTGGAGTGATCCCCCACGTCCCTTCTCCCTGCCAAAACTCCCAAATCACTTAAATCTTGTCCAAACCTCGCGTTTTGGTATCAATCAACTCATATTAACGTCCTCTTACAATTTTTGTGGTCAAAATTTCCCAAAAAACAATATTCATGCCATAAATTGCCCCAAGGCTGTTCGACCCTCCAATCTTTTAAAAGGCCAAAAACTCACCTTTTGTACGTTGTTTTCACCATAAAACACCCACTCTACATCACTCAGTACCTGATATACAAAACCCATCCCTCCAAATTAAGAAAATCCAAATTTTTTCCAAATTTTTAGATTTTCCCCAACATTTTAAAAATTTATAATTTTGGCCCTATTCTACAATTTGATCCCAATGGCTCCTCAATGCACTTAGACATCTCGAAATGCCTCCACCGTCACTAGACCTCATAACAAATGCTTTTTTCATTCAGACGGTGCTCAAAGGTACAAATTTTTTTGTTCTCACCCAATATTTATTGAACGCAAAATAATCCCTGAAGACTTTCATGAACTGGGCATTACTAGAAAATTGATGAAATTGGGATGGCTTCGACTGTTTAATCTTGATCAAATAGGTTCCCAAAACTTAGTTTTTAGGAATTCTATGCAAATATATCCTTAAATATAAGTGACCCAGGTCCAGAACAAAATCAAGCGTACGTACGGGGTCAATTTGTACCTTTTACTACAGATATCATCAACCATCTTTTGGGTATCCCTTTTATCCAAAACCCTGATTTTGATCTAATACCCTTTTTATGGCCAGCTTGGCCAAGCGTGGTCTTCATCCACCACCCACTGAGTAGCCCGAGGATGAACCAATGGATATCCCACCATCACAAGATCAATCCACTGTTGGACCATCTGGGTCTTAACCTGCGAATTCTAGCACTTTAGACAGTGATGTTGCCTATCTTGGGGAACAATTGGATATCTTAAATAACAACATGGAATCAATGAACTCTAGACAAATTGCTTTTGAGAATGAAATGCGAACAGAAGTGAAGGCCATACGCACCGACATCACTGCCCTCTCAGAACAATTCATGAACTTTCGCACAGGCTTAAAAGTGTTCTCAAGCGACATCAAAGATTTCATGAACTTTCATCATGGTGCTTCTTCTCCATCTTAGATTTGTTTTAATGTTTTTTTTTTTTTCCTTTTTCTTGGATTACTTTCTGTTCGGTTAAAACTTTTCATATTTTGGATGATGTGTTTATCTCTGATGTAAAATTGATTTATTTGTCCTTGTTTTTAATTTTTAGATTTCTTTGGCCTTTCTTGTGATAAAAAAGGGGAGTAGATATTCACATCACATGTTACCTATACTAATATGCTTCAATTGTTATCACATGCTTAACGAGTTTATTTTTAATCTTATGATATCTCCTATGCTTAGATTTCTATGTTATACTTTTAAATAATTTATTACTACTAACCGCTTAATATAATGCCTTGGCAAGCATGTGTTTTTTCTTTGTCATTAGAATCCATGTTAAGCAGTATCAAAGCAAAGGCGTCTACTGTGTAAGCTACATCATTCTAGATTAGTTTCCACTATTGAAATTAGGATTAAATTGTATCTATATATCTTTTGAGCGAACTTGTAGTGAGAGAGTGTATTGTCCCACGAAAATGCCAAAGGGGGAGTTTGTGAGGTCCATGAGTGTTGGCAGTTTTGCGGAGATGTTGTAATGTTTTAGTCATTAGGACTCCTCCCAACAAGTATCGAGATATCATAGCTCTCATAGTGGTTACAACACTTCAACGACTAATATTCAGGTAACTTGCATTCATATCTAAGTGCATTTCATATAGGCTTTTGTTTGACTAATTTATGATATTATGAATGACTTTTATAAGCTTTTTATATAGATGGATCGATCCCCCTTTGAGACTGATTGATCCAAGTATAGATCGATTCCCAAACGATCCCATATAGATCCGCCCTTTATTGCGTAAAATTGAACGGGCAACCTTTTTTGATCTGGATCGATCCCCCTATGGTTGGATCGATCCCATGTCGATCCTCAATCGATCGTGCTCAATCTGCACAATTTTATTTTGGAGGTCTAGAGAGATGGATCGATCCCATCATAGACTGATCGATCCCCCTATAGGTTGGATCGATCCCCCTGTGTGTTGAATCGATCCAAAGTCTCGCTGGAGTAACTTTTTTATTGATGGATCGATCCCCCTCCTTGACTGATTGATCCCGCCACTTACAACTAGATTTTTTCACGCAAATTTTAACCCTAATCAGTCCTCAATTGCCTATTATATTTTGACACATCAGCAAGTAACGTTTTTCTATCAGGTTTTCACAAGACAATACAATACGTCATTGTTTGCATATAAATAGAAGTCTATGCTCTTGATTTCATAAGCTTGCTGATTTTTTGATTCATGTGTTAGGCTTAGATTCATCTCTCTATATTTTACATCTATGCTATTTCATCCATGCTTTATCCATTGATCTTTGATCTATTATATTTGCATGAGTACGTTAGATTTGAGCCTTTTTGATATATCATGAATTATTGAATACAGATCTGTGCTTAAACCATATTTGTTTTAGATTTATAATTTGCTTCTACTTTCATTTGATTATCTGACTGAAGCATTTGATAGGACTGTTCATTGCATTAGTCCCTCTAGAATACACATTGTACTTGTGTTATTTGTGCTAACCTTTCAGGTTGTTCCATGAACGTGTTCGAGAGCTTGAGAAGAGTTGTTTGGAACGTTGGTCCAAATCTATTCACCTACCTTGAGGAGACTTTGAAGAAAAGAGCGATGGCTTGTAAGTAGAGTACACAGAGGTTTTATCACTGTAAGGGTAGTCTAAGACCTCTTGTGTTTGAATATTTATTTTTTCATAATGGATGGGTTAGGTGGTCCCGGTGGACCGGTGGTTTTTCTCTTATGTCGTGTTGACCTAGGTTCTTTCTACCTAAAACTGTGTGTGTCATCTTTTCTTTAATTTTGCAATTATTCCGTAATTGCATATCGAGTTGCTATGATTAGTTTAGAAATTAAAATTAGTCATAATTGTTACAATACGCTATTCACTCCCCCTCTTAGCTTATTAGGTCCATAACTTAGAACTTTCAAAACTTATTTTATTTTTATTTTATCTTTTATTGTTCTTTATGTTTATATAATGGAGGAGTGACTTAATTTGAATTATCTAAGGATGAATACTAAAGGGAGCACATACTTATAAGGAGATCCATTTTAAGTGGGCACATGAAATTATTTAGAATACATAGATGACAGCATAAGGCAAAAGTTCTGCACTACTCATGTGGATTGATTTTAATTTTTAATATAACAACTTATTAAACAGCTCCATAAATAAATTAAATGATTATTAAACGAATCTTTATGACTTTTTACTTCTTTTTAAAATTCATATACTTCACATAAAAAATAACGAAGATTCCAATTGCCTGCAAGTGCCTAGCATTCCATTATTATAATATGATTGGACTAAATGAGTATGTAATACTTTAAGTAAATAAAATAAAGGCTTAATTATTTTATAAGTTTCTAAACTGTAATTAAATTTATATTTAAGTCTTTAAATTTTTAATTTTTTAATATAATCACCAAATTTTTAAAACTTCATACATAGGTCCCTAAATTTTTAAATTCAACAATTTAGTTCCCAAACTTTTAAAAATTTATACATAGATCCTATGTTAGATACTAAAATACATATTTTTTAATCAAAATTTTAGGACTTACATGTAAAATTTTAAAACTTTGGGGACTAATTTTTAGGATTTAAAAGTTTAGAAATCTATGCGTGAAATTTTAAAAATTTGGAGATTAAATTATAGTATTCAAAAATTTGAGAACCTAAATACAAATTTAGTTAAAATTTAAGAATTAATGATATAATTTAGGCTAAAATAAAAATTAATAAGTTTATTTTCTTAAAAAATATAAATATTTAATAATTTGATTAAAAAAATTATAAGTGAAATAATACCACCTCACCTAGAATCCATCTTTAATGTGTTTAGTTTAACTTAAACAATTAATGGTATTTTGTCTGTTTGCGGGAAGAGAACAAGGCACAAAATGTTTGGAAATTATTCATAAAATAAGTGGGGATGGTATGGTATGTTAAATTAATAAAATAAAAAATTAATATAATTATATTTTTAAAAAATATAACTAATTAATATTTAATAAAAAAATAATCAATAAAATTAATAAAAAATATATATTCTAAAAAATAATAAATGATATCTGAAAAATGTTTTTGAAATATAATCCCGTTCGAAAACGCAACCTTTTACGTGTTTCGGTTATGAGATTCTCTGTGTCAACCAATGAGACAGACTTGAGAAACATCTACACTTATTTTCACAAATCCCTCAGAGAAGGATGATAAACAATAAACACACATTTTCAATTAAAACTAATTTGTATTAGTCAAATCTACGTATAAATTTATATGCATTTAGAGTTTTTAACCCCTTCAAACTCACTCATACTTGTTTTAACTTCTAAAATATCTTTAAAAAAATAGAAATAATATAAGTTCTTTTGAATTTTGTTGTTGGTATTTTTGTGTTCAAAACATAAAATTTATATTTTTATTTAGTGTTTTGTCTTCTTGTGTGTAAGTTACAATACTGACTGTTCAGTAATGCATACACTTACATAGAATTTAATTTTTTGTATGCTTGTAAGATACACACACCATAGAATGGTTGAGAGTATACAGTTGAAATGTTAAGTTGTGTTATTTTCGTGCAATTATTTTTTAATAATTGGGTATTTGTGAAAAATTAACTTGAGAAGTTTTGGGAAATTAAAAATTATATTTTTTGTGCGTTTGCGGAGAGCTTGCCAGATGCTCGGTGTTATATCAACAAGGTGTTTGCGAGGTGGCAGCAGAGGGGTCAGCGAGGCTGGCGACAATTACCCTTGTTGTGTCGGTTATATGTCGACATTAGTCATGTGTAAGAAAGCTCACTGGAAGCTCAAGAATTTTCTATAAATACCCCCAATTTTTGAAAGTCTTTATAAAATTAGAAAACATGGATAAAGTCTTACATTTCGAAACACGGATTTTTAGTGAGGAAAAATTATTTTTTATTTTCAGGTCAGTATTACATTGAATGTTTTTTCGTATTATTGATTTGTGATATTTAGAGTACCATATGATTGATATGAAGAAAAACTGTTTTAGTAAGTAAATGTCTTTTTGGGTTGGTTTCTGAATTAATTAATTAAAATTCTTTTGGACATATATTTGTATGCTAGGTACATGTGCATAAGAGTTAACGTATACCTAGGTTCACTATATTGACCATTGGTATTTGTACCATATCACGTTGTGGTGGGGCTTTAGAGGAGAGCCAGATTCAACTTGGATCGCAGTTGATATGGATACAACAAGCAAGAAAAGCTTAGGCATAGTTGAGCGAGGCTCTAACTAGTATAGGTATTAGCATATATCTTTAGGTTTTAAACTTTTAATTTACTTTTAATAAATTGCTTGCTATAGAGTGGTTTCCGTAAGTAACTCATAGATGTTACTACTTAGGGATGGTACATGAATGGGTTTTTCACGTTATATCACTGTGCATGTATACTCCATTATTTGCTTGAGTACAATCATAGATTTATTAGATTATGTTCAAACATATGAGGGTTCTCTATGGTTGAAAATATCTACTATTTTTTTGCTTTTGATTATATTTGCTTATCTGTTTTATTTTTGTTGCTCATACAAGAGAAGCGAGTTCTAAGATTTTTGTATCACCTTGCCACCATTGTGCATAGGGTATCAGACTCTTTCGATTGGTATTAGATTGGGTACATCATTTTGGGCTTAATCCTCCGGTGTTGATCTTTCTCTCGTACCTTTCACACAATCACATTCACTAGGATGGACTCTAGTAAAACAGGAAATGTTGGCATACCTCCACTTTTTAATGAAAATAACTATGCCTATTGAAAACCTCAAATGTGTTCCTTCTTTTGGTTCATGGGACAGAGAATTTTATACAAGGTTGAACATGACTGTGTGCATCCTACTAAAGTTGAAGAAGAAGGTACAGTTGTGCCCAAACCTATGATTGAATAGACTAAGAAAGAAAGCAAAGACAAGGGGATCTACGAACTGACTAGAGCTATTACTCCTAAAGAGTACAAATGGACCTTAAAAAGCATGACTTCAAATGAAGCTTGGGATATTTTATAGATTACGCATGAGGGTACCTCTACAGTGAAGAAATCAAAGCTGATGCACTTGAAAAAGGATTATGAACTTCTTGAGATGTAAGAAGATGAAACCTTTGACAGTTTCTACAGTCCATTCTCCGACATCATGACACACTAAACCACAAGTGCACAAGACGGTGTACAAGTGATAAATATTTAAAGTACGAAAGTTGAACCCACAGAAACAAGTATAATTAACTGTGAAATACCAATACAAAAATAACTATGACTAGTTGGACAATGGAAGATAATAACTAAAACTAAAGAAAATATGTAAGAGAGATAACCAAGGTAGTCATTAATCCCCCAATCTCGTTAGCATGTGAATCCCTAAATTCTTCCCAAATTATTTAGCACAAACTATATGATCAGCTGATTCTAAACTATGTATGCATTCCTCTCTCAAGACTATATTATTTGATCTAAATTATCTTCCCCTTTATGTTTGCACTTCTCTCAAAGCTACCTATATGCCTCTATAGAATAATTGATGATCAAACAATTATTAAGCAATCAAATTCAAATCAAATAATATAGTCTTAATTGCAAACATAAAGGGGAAGATAATTTAGATCAACACATGTTAGAAAATTGGGTTCACAAGAAACCTAGATTAATAAAAGATTTAGCTACATATTGTGTTTATCAAATCCAAATTTACAAATAAATTGCTAGAGGAAAGAAGAAAAAAAAATAAACTCAATCTCTTGAAGAATATTACTCTAACTTCTATGTCTCCACTCTTGATCATCAAATTATAATTATATTGGATTTTTCTCTTGAAAGTTGATTACAAGCTAAACTCAATTCTATGCTTTTCTCTCTCCCTTTTTTAATTCTATTCTACTCTATTATTATTGTATATTTAGTCTAGGACTCTAACATTGTATTTATAGGCACACACAATTCCTAAAACAAATAGGATGTTGAAAAACAGGTCCAAAATTTGCACACATTGTTCGTGGGCCGCGGCCCTATTAATCCACCACCACGACTCAAGCTTGTATGCTAGCAACATGAGTGTAGTTCGAGAGGTCACTGCCGCGACTCTATTTATCCACTGCAGAGGCACGAGCTATTCTTCAAAAATTGAACATTTGATCCGAGAGGGCCAAGGCGCAGCGCTAAGTAACTTGGGCCGGGTGCGAGTGTTTGTGCGCCAATTGCTTGCCATGCACCACACGTACTATGTCACATATGTTTTTGTCTTTTAAGCTCAAAATACCTGAAATCCATCAAAATATACCCGACAACTCCAAAAATGATATTTTTGTGATAAATAAATAAAATGCACATGATTAAGTCCTAAATTCTCATTTTAATTCTAAATAAGCATAGAATAATTGTGTATTTTAGTACGCTTGGCGTACTTTTTTATCGTTTAAGCTCAAAATACTTGAAATTCATCAAAATATGCCCGATAACTCCAAAAATGATATTTATGTGATAAATCAATAAAATGCACATGATTAAGTCCTAAACTCTCATTTTAATTCTAAATAAGCATAGAATAATTGCGTATTTTAGACAAGCATTAAAAATCCTCAACGAACTTCTGGCTAGTCTCTAACTAGAAAAGTGTTAAAAGCTAAGTTAGAGATCATGTAATGGGATAAAATCCTAATCTAAAATAGACCATTTTCGTAGATAATCACGGTTGCATTTAGTGTATGCAACAAGCATTTAAACCCATAGGTGGCCCTAGTGGACGAGTTATAGTCTCGTGAGGGTTTCTAGTGTTGGTAACTACAAACATCTAACTCTGATAAATTAAAAGACTAACTCGACTAGACTTAACTATCCAAAAATCAATTCTCACATATTATCTTAGAAAATACAATTAAATTCTAACACATAGATGGTTTAAAGATTACTTTTGGTCCATCATAATTTAAACATTCATATAACTTTGTGCTCAATTCTTAAAAATCCATTCAATCCACTAACTTTAATTTTTGTATCAGACATTTTCATACATGACATTCACAAAATAATGTCATTATTTTAGAGAATTTAGGATGCATTGAGCATGTTCCTAATTTACAAACCTAATATGCCTATTTTTCAATTTACTCTCCATTAATATAGGGTGTTCACTTTACTTAAGATCAAAAGGTTTTTAACAAGGTTGTACTGTAAGAATGGGTAGGAATTCAAACAAGAGATTTACTCATTTTTAAGTGCAAAAACACATACTTCCTACACACATTAAACTATTTAGTTTATTTACATAATTTCAATACTTCATTCATCCACTTGTGATAGCCATTTTTTTGTTGTTGTTATTTACTATACTTCCTCCCTTTTCACCAATGTAACACTTACAACCCCAACCTATCATATTATATGTTATATTTTGGTTGTATTCTTTTTTATCTTTTTGTCTCTTGGAAATCATTAAAATGTAATTAATAGAACATATGGCTCATTGGGTTTACTATATTAGATATGTTATGACACATGGCTATATTAAGGCTCAAAAGGGATGAACTAATGATATGCTTTTCTTGGTTGGCTTCAAAGGTTCAAACGTTCCAAAGAAGGCCTAGATCACATCCAAAATAAAGTATACCTAATGATTTTGCTTTGAGCACATTTAGAATAGGTTCTAAGGTTTGTTGCAATTGATATGTTCATAAAAATTTCATGCATGATAGGGTTCAAATACTCAAATCAACATACTTTCATACCACAAACCTTAAGGGTTTCACACAAAGGTCAATTCACATTTAGATCAATATTTCAACTAAAGTAACTTTAAGTTTTTCTAAATGTTGGTTTTAAATATCATTTCATTGACTTATATTTGAATTGACTATGGGTAATTAACCTAAAACTAACAAAAAAAAACTAAAACTAAAAATTAAAGTTAAAATTGCACTTGCTCATAAAATCGAAAAGGAACTTTTTCCCACCCTAACCTAAGGTGCACATTGTCCCTAATGTGCTATGTCATAAACAAAAATAATGAAGATGAGAAGAAAAAGTTACCCCCCCTTTTTGAATGGTGAAGTGAAGCTATGTACTTCATGGTTATAAGTGCTCCTTGCCATTATGCACATTCCTTTTATAGTTGGTTGAGCTTATGTATACCTCTTAATATGTGTCATTGAGCTTTGAGGTTGAAGGAGATGAAGTTGTGAATGTTATGAACACTCAATTTCAATGTGATGAGAGCTTTCTACAATCCCATGAAAAACTCCAACAATTGTTTGAATAATGGCTAGGAAGTAAAGGCAAATGAGAAATTTGAGAGGTTTATGTGAAAAAGTTGTGATTTTGGTGTGTTTGTGTGTGAGGGAGGTGAAGAAAATGGATTTAGGGATGGAAATTTTTGTGAAAATGTGTTTTTGATTTGAAAATTTGAATGTGGGAAAGGGTTTTAGTGTTAAAAATATGCTTGGGTTGCAGCTCAGGTAAGTTCACGCCACGGCGCGCACTTGTTTTCAATTTCCATTATGTAACCCGAGAGACTTGCACCACGGCTCAAATATTTCACCACTGTAGCTCACGTAAGTTTGCAAATCCCAAATTTCAACTCGAGACCTCTCGCCACGGCCTAGATTGATCACCGTCACAGCGCTTGATAGTTGACCTATTTCCTAATTTTCAGTTTGAGAGCTTAGAGCCGCAGCTCAAGTAAGTTCATTTCGCAGCCCAACTTGCAAGCATAATAAAATTTAGAATAAAAACAATTGTCAATATGTTAATAAATCAAAAAATATATATTAACTAAAAATCTAAGAAACTAAAAACTAAAATAAGAAAAGATTGAAGCAATAAAAATTTGTTAGGTTGCCTCCCAACAAGCGCCATATTTTACTTCCTTAGCTAGACAAATCTGCAAATGGGTTACTTAGGGGTGATTTTGTGATCCTTGATCTTTCTCCAAAAGTAGACCCCCTTTTTGCCTTTGTTGCTCGTGGTTCCATTTGCGTGTTTGTTGACCAAGTTGATATTTTCTTTGATTATTGTTTTCATTCCCTTTGGTGCCTAATTGGAGTTGTTTAGGCACCTACACTTGCTTTGGTTTGGATCCTTTTGTGGTTCTATTTTCATTGCTACTTGAGTAGGTATGTTTTGGTACCCACACTTGCTTGTCTCCCGTTTTGTTCAACTTCTTGTGCTTACTACCAATGCCACCAACTCCTTTTGCTTTTACAACCTTAGGTGACCTCTTCTCTTGAGTTATTATTACGTTCACTTCTTCTTTAGAACTATTGGCTAGTTGGAAAGCCTTGAATGTAATCTCCTTATTTGGACTCTCGTAATTAGTTCACCCTTCTCCACATCCACCAAGGTCCTTCATTGTTATCCATATCAAGGATGGCACACTACAATAATAAACCCATTCAGGTACGGTTCCAGTATTAAAAATTTGAAAATAACTATACCTAAATAGCTTTAGATACGGTTGGCCGTGTTTTTAAAAAAATTTAGTTTTAAGTACGGTTAACAACCAAAACACGGAAGATTTTTCAAAAATTTACAGAAACTTTTAGATAATATTTAGGTACGGCTGTTAACCGTACCTGAAAGTCTATTACTACGGTTAACAACAGTACCTAAAACTTAAGTAAAAGGTTTTTAGGTATGGTTGTTAACCATACCTAAATCCTAACTAACAATCGTACCTATACACTTTCAGGTACTGTTAACAATCATACCTAAAAGCTTGTTTTAAAAAACTTTTAGGTATGGTTGTTAACCGTACCCGAAAGTCAATAAAACAACAAATTATTAGGGCTCCACCATCTTGGCTCCACAAAATCTATCTTCCTTTTTTCCTTCCCCACTCGAGCATACAAAGTGAAAGTGACGCTTGAGTACCAGCTAGCGCTGTTGCCCACCACTCCCACTCATCCAACGCCGCCGATACCCACCGTCATTCTCCTTTAGTTCTTACGCCGTCTGCCGCCGTATCGTTTGCCGCCTCCTCGCACGCTGCCCCTGCTTGTTTCATGCTACATACAATGTAGCATAAAAAGGCTTCCGCTTTCAGCCACCAACTGCCGCATAACTACTTTTTTTCACACTATTACTTCAAGGTATTCATTTATTTTCACTTTTTCTTAGCAATGTCTGTAATATTTGGTGTTAAACTATTAGTGGAAATACATGTATGCATGCTGTGATTCGTTAGTTTGATTCAATTTTTTTTTAGTTTTTTATTTATCATTAATTATTTTCTTATATATGATAAACATTTTATTATTTTGTTTTTTTGCTGAGACATATGTATTCATTGTGTAATTTTTTTTAGGTATTAATTCTGTCATATTTAATTATATTTATATTATTTGTTGTTGTTTTTTTAAATTTTTAGTTTGATTAGTATAATTTGTTTTAGTTAATTTGAGGTTTCTATTAGTGTTATATGAATTTAGATATTATTTTGTTTTAGTTAATATATATATATATTATTAGGTTTCTATTATTTGATTTTTTTAAAATTTGTGTTACTTGTTTCTATTATTATGTTTATTGACATGACGTTTTTATATATATATATGTATATATATAATTAGGTTTTGAAATGGATAAGTCTTGGATGTTAATGGATAGAAAGTCAAATATATTTAGTGAAGGGCTTGAATATTTTCTTAGTTTTACTGCTGATAATGCAAGTAATCATGAACGAATTAAGTGTCATTATCTGAAATGTGGGAACCGAAAAGACATAATGTGATAGAAATTTGAAATCATGTATTTAAACATGGTATTGACAAAAGTTATAAAGTATGGTTTTAGCATGGGGAAGAGATTGTGAAGAATAATAACGAGTTCCAAAATACATCTCCTACACAAAAGACAAAGCGTGATGAAGCTTTTATTAATACTATTGAAATGTTAGATACATTGCAAGATAATTTGAATGCTGATAGGTTGGGTCAAGAGTTTAATGAAATTTTAGAGGGTGCCAAAAAACCATTATGGAATGGGTGTACGAAGTTTACTAAGATATATGCATTAGTCACATTGCACAATATTAAAGCAAAATGTGGAATACTTGATAAGTATTTTAAAGAGCTTTTTACAGTAATAGGTGATATGTTGCCTGAGGATCATAATTTGCCTCATTCAAAGTATGATGTTAAAAAAATACTTAATGAGTTAGGTATGGGATATGAGAAAATACATGCATGTCGGAATGACTGCATACTTTATAGGAAAGAGTATACAGATGCACATGAATGTCCTATATGTAAGGAATCAAGGTGGAAAGAATCCAAAATTGGATTAGATGAAAAAATAAAAAACATTCCAGCCAAAGTGTTGTGTTATTTTCCACCAATTCCATGAATTCGAAGGATGTTTCGAAGCATTGATACATCCAAAAATTTATCTTGGCATTCTGCTCAAGAGGTAGTTGATGGTAAAATAGAACATCAATCACATTCTTGTTCTTGGAACCTCATTAATGAAAAGTGGCTTGAATTTGCTTCAGAACCCAGAAATCTTATAATTGCACTTGCCGTTGATGTATCAATCCGTATAGCTCAATGAATAGTAAGTGACTCTTTAATATTGGTCTCACAGGCTAAACAAGTTTTCTACATTCATGATGCTCAAGAAAAATAATGGCAGAATGTCTTAACTCCTCCTTGTCAGGATTATAATGACACTCTTAATATCAACGTATTAGGAGACATTGTAATGGAGCATAATGAGGTTATTAGCTTGTTAGATGAAAGTGACATGTTAGACCAACAAGAAGATGACGAGGTTGATTATTGTCGATTTGAATGTGAAGGAACATTGATTCTACATGACAAAGAAAAATAATGTCCTACTCATAATTGTATTTGTAAGTTATACTTTAATTTAATTAATTTGTATTTTGTTATTATATATGTTTAGTTGTTAATTATTCATTATATTGTGTACTTATATTGTTAAAATATTGTAGGATGGATTTATCTCAATGTTCAGGTAGTAGAACAAAGAAGAAAACAAGAGGTCGTACCCAAATGAATAAGTTGGTAAAGTTACGAAGTGAAGGGATTAGGACCTCGGTACTATTTAATTCAGAAAACATACATGTTGGAGAAAATTCACATGATTTCATTAGTTATTTGGGGGTTTTAGCACGTGTCTCAATTCCAATTAATTATAAGACATGGACAAATGTGCCTGAGGATTGCAAGGAACTTTTATGGCAGGATGTTATAGTAAGTAATTCTATTTCGTTGCATGTACAACTTTTATTTGATCATAATTATATATGGTTCTAAATAATGCTAACATGTTTTATGTAGACAACTTTTATATTTCCCAATATCAACTCAGAGATAGCATGAGTATATATGATGAAGAAGTTGGGTGATATGTGGAGAAAATATAAACATAAGTTATACAAGGAGCATGTTGTGCCTAATCTTGCGTTTTTAGATTTGTTGAGAACATCCTCTGAAAAACATGATTTTATTACCTAAGAACAATAGGATTGGTTTGTGGAGTGGACACAAACTGGAACTTTTAAGGTAATGATATATAAATCAGTTACATTCAATACATATCGTATTATCATCACAATATGTGTATGTGTGTGTATATATATATATATATATATATATTTGAAGTATTTAACTGACACAAATTTTTAATGGATTTGAGCAAGGAGTCCAAACAAAATAGAGAACAATTAGTGTGCGTAAATTATACGGGTCGAATAAGTATTGCAAATACTGAAGAGTCATTGGCATTAGAACTTCAATATGTTACGATATTACTTAACATTACATATAAAATTTATCTATCTAACTTCGTAAGTGCTATTACTGTAGAAAACAAATTTTCAAGATGGAATTATTCCTGGAAGACACATTACTTAGAGGCACACGCATTCTAGAGATGGAGTTTCAATTAATGAAGCTGTCCAAAAGGCATTTGAATTTATGGTAATTAATTAAGTTTAATATAAAATATATTGATTATAACTTTTTTTAATATTATCATGAAGTTTATATAGTTATTACTTAATTTGTAGGAAGAATATGAAAGGAAGACTGAGTCTGGAGAATTTAAACCTGTTGGTCACAAGGATATATTGGGCCAGTTATTACAGACAAAAGAACATCCTAGACGTGTTAGAGGTGCTAGTTATGGGGTTACCATACTTAAGAGATATCACAAGCCCACACGTGAGAAGAACCCAATAAAATCAATTAAAGGTAAAGGGAAAGTTGACAATAACAAACAACTTTTAGAAGAGAACTACAGGTTAAGGGCATAGAATGAAGCACTTAAGGCAAAAATTCCCGGTATCACTCAAGAGAGCAATACTTTCATTCCTCTAACGAATCCAACAATTCATATGAATGACTTAGAGGTATGCATAACATATAATTGCAACTGTAACTTATTTTATTATAAGCAGTGCTAATATGAGTTTAATAATATTGTTAGGAAACTCTATGTTATTTAGCATTGGATGATTTGAATAATATTGTAGCTAAAGGTAAAGTTTACCAAACAAGTGACTCATATGCTAAAGTGCGTCATATACTTCTTGGTATAGTATTGAGAAGTCACTTAAAGATGAAGCATTTTTGCCAACTCCCATTGGGGATGAGTTGATGTGTGTTGGACATGCTGAAGAATATATGATAGCTTGGCCAAAAAGTTGGATAATCCCTCAAAATGATTTGATTAGTATAAATGAACATTAATTGATTTGCTTATATACATATTATAAATATATTTATTAACATAATTTCACATATTCGTAGGCCTTCCAAAAGCAAATGAAGTCAAAGAAAAATGATACTTTTCATGGAAAAAGAATAGAAGATTTTCCATGTGTAGGTGATGGAGGTGCCATTGAACGTATGACAATGTATACATGCACCAATATGATAGGTGATAGTGAATTATTCCAAATCTCTGTCATAGACGCATTGGGCATTGAGAAGCCCTTGGAGGTTAAGAGCGAGGACATAATGTCATTATGTATTATTGGGTGGCTACAAGCAACAATTATTGCAGTATATGAAAGGTAATATTTATTTCAATATTTTATATTGTTTATAAGTTCTTTTGATTAGTCATATAATAATTATTTTTTCTTTTAAGTATAGGATTTTATTTGATCACTTAACAAGAAATGTAAAAAATCTCAACTTATATCGCTTTCTGCATCCTGCACTTATATCAAATCAATGGAGCCCTACTCTTGATGATCAAATCAATTCTCTAATTGAATGAATGCTTGGAGTAGGAGAGAATGAAAGACTTATTGTTCTATATTGGCTAGCGTGAGTATTTTATTAATTTATAGTTTTCTTATGTTCTAATTTTGTTAATTGTTCATTTTTATTTAAATCATTTACAATTAATAGTAGAAATCATTGGATGCTTGGGGTGATCCACCCATATAGTGGTGTTATTGAGTGGTTTGACTCACAAAGATTTAGTCCTCCACAAAGATTTTAAGATATGATCATTAGGTATTATTAGCTTAATATATTTCATATTATTGATTTTAAATTATTTCTAATTAATTATGCATGATATTTGATTATGAATAATTTTTATTTTATTATGCCGATATTATAGTGCTTTTTCTAGATGATATCAAACTATATCACGTTCGTTTAAGCCACCAGCTAGTTTCTGGCCTATTAAGGTTAGTATTAATTATTCTTAAAATATATTATGTATATTTTTAATTACAAGTAAATATTTAGCTAAGCTAGTGAATATTAATTAATTATACATTTATGTTGTCTTATATATTTGTGTAGGCACCTATTCAAAATAATGATATCGAGTGTGGTTTTTTCGTGAAGAGATATATGAGAGATATTATATATCAACCAAGAAAGTCTCGATCACTACTATAAGTTAAAAAAATAATTCATGCATGTACATACATAATATGTTAATAGCTAGTTTAGTGTAAGCTTTTTAAATCATTATATTAACTATCTTGTAGTTTCTTATAACTATATATCTAATTATATATTTTTTAGTTTGCAGAAAAGAAAACATACACACGAGAAGAACTTGATGTTTGTCGAAGAGAAGTATGTCAATTCCTTATTGATAGTATTGGACAAATGCAATAAGTAGTTAATTATATAATTAACATTTTCATATTAATTAGATTTAACTTATATGTATATATAGTTAATTTTAGTTAGTGACATTAACTCTTGTATTTTAATATACTGATGTAATTAAGTGACATGTATATATGTTTGTGTTTTTTGATTAATGAAATATATATATATATCATTGTATGTGTATATATGTATATATGAATTTCTGATAAAACTCTAAAATCATCATGTATAAATTGTGTCAAATGAGCAGGGCATACAAACAGGTCAAAAAATAAGAAACAAAATAATTATTAAAAAAAATAATAATAACTTTTAGGTATGGTTGTTAACCGTACCTAAAAGTTAAAAACAAAAGAAATAACCGTACCTAAAAGGTTTTAAGTACAGTTGTTAACCGTACTTATATACTTTTAGGTATAGTTAGTAAATCGTACCTAAAAACTTTTAGGTACGGTTACTATACCGTACCTATAGAGTTTTAGGTACGGTTACTAAAATGTTTTAGGTATGGTTGTTAACCGTACCGAAAAAGTTTTAGGTACGGTTGGTGTACCTATGGCGACAGCAACTATTGGTACGGTTATTGTTGCATTGACAACTGTAACTAAAACATTTTAGGTACAGTTAACAACTGTACCTAAAATCCTTCTTACAAATTTTTTCACCTTTACTATGATGTTTTCCATTATCCCAATTGGTTTCTTAGTAGTGCCATCAGCCATTTGCAAAATTGTTGAAGTGGCCTTTGGTTCTCCCATCCCTCGTTTCTTGAATGTAGATAGGGGCATGAGGTTTACACTAGTGCCTAAGTAACATAGTGCATTCTTGAAGTGTAGACCGCCTATTGTGCATGGGATGATGAAGCTCACTAGATCTTTTTGTTTGAGGGGTAGAATGTTTTCTTTAATTGCACAAACTTCACTAGATTTGGCCAACTCCTTCTTCTTTTCAATCAATTCCTCTAAGAATTCTATATAGGAGGATGTCTTCTTCACTACTTCTACCATTGGATCATGGATGTTCAACTCTTCAAATACATCCAAACTTTTGAGCATTTGGTCACTCAAGTTGTTTTTATTGAGTTGTTGAGGGAAGGGTATGCTTGGAGTATATTATTTGGTCCTCTTTATTAGTACCTCAACTACTTCTTTCTTCTTAGGCACATTTACCACCAAAGGTGCACTTATTGTTGTGAGTGCATTACATTGCTCCTTGTTGGGTTCACTTGTGTATCACTAGGAAGTGCTCCTTGAGTCCTTTGACTTAAAGCTTGGGCGAGTTGCCCCATTTGTACCTCCAAATTTTGAATAGAAGCTCAATGAGTTGCTTCTAAACGATCCACCTTAGTATTCATGGTTTGCATAAAATCCTTCATTGCCACCACCAAACCATTTGTGTTGTCCTCACTGGTTGGTTTCTTATCTTGTAATTGTGGCTGTTGATGTGGATGTTGGAAGAGTGTTGTTGAAATCCGGGTGGAAAGTTAGGATGGTTGTTTTGATTTCCCCCTTGGTTGTTGCTCCATGAGAAATTTGGGTGGTTCCTCCACCTAGGGTCATATATGTTTGAGTATGAGTTTCCTTGGCGGTTTTGGTTGTTTATATAGTTGATAGCTTCCAAAGAATTCCCACATGCTTCGGTAGAGTGAGGTCCATTACAAATTTCACAAGCCACAAAAGGAGTTTGCACCATATTAACTCCTACTGCACCTCCATCCAATTTCTTAGTTAAAATGAGTAACATCTGTTACTTCTACTACCTTCTTATAATTTAATCTATCCACTGGCCATTGGCAATTATTTGATGTCATATCATCCAATAGAGTAAAGGCTTCATTCTCAGTTTTACTCATTAAAGCTTTGCCTGCTGCTGCATCTATGATTGTTCTTTATTGGCTCATTAACCCATTGTAGAAATTTTGTACTTGGAGTCAAGTGGGTAAGCTATGATGTGGGCATCTTCTAAGTAGTTCCTTGAAACATTCCCAAGTTTCATAGAATGATTCTCTATCAAACTGTTGAAAGGATGTGATGTTTAGAGATGGCAAAATAATCCGTTTGGATCGGAGCTCCGTGGATCGATCCGATTTGTGATTTGCTCTGATTCAGATCAGTGTGGATCGAAAGTGGATTGGATCATGATTTGAATTGAAATTTAATGGATCACTTCAAATCGGATTTTTCATGGATCAATCCATTCTGGATCCGTGGATCCAAATAAAATCTGAAAAATTTGAAAACCTAAAATCTAAGAAAACCTTTGCAGCTCACGCGGTCACGCCTCACAGAGTCACAGCAAGTCTCCGCCTCTGCCTCCAAGTCTCCATCTCTCCGACGGCTTTTCGATCATCATAAGCGGTAGCAATTGTCATCTTCAGTCACGAGGTATTCTCTTTGTTCTTGTGGGTAGTCGCGACGGCTTTCCGTTTTGGAGCTCTCTTTTTTCTTTTTCTTTTTTTTTTTCTTTCTCTTTTTCTTCTTCAGTTTCAAATTTTCAATCTATATGTCAACATTGATTTAGATGGTGGAATCTTTAGAGGAAACATTTTGAATTATTAAAACAATAAGAATGTCTAAAGCAATATGGTGATGATTGTAACTATGTTTGCTATTGAAAATGTGGATGTGGGCTATTATTGCCCCAACATTCTGCAATTATTAATCTAATATGTCACTACTGTATATGAATAATATTATTTATATATTAATTTTTTAAAATAAATTTATCTTAATATTGAAATGTCTCAGACTCCACCAGATTTCAAACCAGATTTCAAAGTTTCTTTAGTTTGATGCATTACAAGGAGTTTCTATTTCAGTGCATCCTCTTATAGATTCTATTTTTTCATTTTCTGATGGGCACTCAAAGAAGGTTGAAAAGTTGCAAAGGTGTTCTTCAAGATGCCATCTTCTTTTTTTTTTTTTTTTTTTTTCTTTTTCTGAAAAGGAATCTAATAAATTCATCTAGAAGCTAGAAAGTGACCAACTAATTTCTACTCTGTACCGCAGTGAATATATTTATGGGTTTTGTATACTTTTAGTGTTTGTCCCAATAAAATTAGGCTGTAAAGTAGTTCTTGGAAACATTATTCTATTTTTAAAGTTTGAGATAATGGAAAATTAATGGTGATAGTGTGATATGATCATAGTATTTGATAGTGCATATTTCTCATCCTCTCTAATTGTGATATTTCTTGGTTAGTTTTGGTTTGTAATGTGTCCTGTTACGTGATTGTTGTTTTGTTTTGGTTTGTAATGTTTCCTGTTACATGATTTTTATAAGTTGTTTAATGATGTTATTTATTGTAGGTTTTGGCATGGATTATCTATTTGATCAGTCGTCAATACCTTTAGATGATTATCCACCACCAGAAAATCCAACACAAATAAATTTGAGGGACACACAATCTAGTCGAAGAGTACCTACACAAGTGAATAGAAGTAGCGAGAATTCTAAGAAAATATTGGAATCTACTGCTTGGAACTATTATAGTAGGGAGCTAATCAATGAAGAGTGGAAAGCCATTTGTATGTATTGTATTTGGCATTTGGTAGGAGATACTGGAAAAGGGAGTACTCACTTGAGAAATCATACAAAAAGATGCCTAGTAAGAAAAGAGAGGGATGAGGCAAGGCGAGCAACTTTGAATGCAAGTAGATCTGCTTTAGACAGTCCTCAATTGCAAGCTATGCACTTTGATCCAAAAGTTGCAAGGGTTGAGTTGGCAAACATGATTATTCTTCATGAGTACCCATTATCAATTGTTGATCATGAGGGATTTAAAAGGTACTCACAATCACTTCAATCCTTATTTAAGGTTATTTCAAGAAACACAATACGAAATGACATTCTAAAGATTTATGAGGTGAAAAAAGAGAAGATTATAGAGTTGCTAGAGACTAGCTCAAGCAGATTGGCTATTACTACCGATATGTGGACAGCCTCTATCCAAAAGAAGGGTTATATGGCTATAACTGCTCATTATATAGATGAGTCTTGGAACCTCAAATGCCACATTATAAGGTTTATGTATGTGCCGTGTTCGCATGATGCTGAAACCATTAGGGATGTGTTGATGGACTCTTTAAAGGAGTGGAAAATTGATCACAAGCTATCAAGTTTAGTTTAGATAATTGCTCTACTAATGATTCTCTCATTGATATTATTAAAGAAAAGCTTCCATGCAATTCACTTCTTTTAGGTGGTTCTATATTGCATATGCGATGTTGTGCACATGTTTTGAATTTAATTGTGAAAGATGGACTAGAAGTCATTGGGGATGGGCTTGATAGAATTCGTGATAGTGTAGCTTATTGGTCACTTACTCCAAAACGTAAGCAAAAGTTTGAAGAACAAGCTAAGCGATTAGATTCCCTTTGTAGAAAGAAGTTGGCTCTTGATTGCAAAACAAGGTGGAATTCAACCTATGTCATGTTATCTATTGCTTTAGCTTACAAAAATGTCTTCCCACGTATGAAGCAACTTGATACTCGGTATAAAACCTTGCTTCTTAATACTGATTGGGTGTTAGCTGATGAGATTTGTCAAAGGTTGAAGTTATTGTACGATGTGACTGAGTCATAAATGGTGTGATGGGTGTGGCAACCATTTTAGACCCAAGGTACAAGATAAGATTGATTGAGTACTATTTTCCCAAAATTTATTGAATTGCATCTTGGGAGCATGTTGCTAGACTACGTGACATGTTTTATAACTTGTTTAATGAATATCAACAAGTAGATCAAGCTAGGAGAGAGGAACCTGATCAACATGTTGAATCTTTATCACTTTCAAGACATACTGCTTCTATGGATTATGTTGATTCTTTGTCAGACTATGACTTGTACATATCAAGAATAACATGCTATGATCAAGTTAAGTCTGAATTGGATGTTTACCTAGAGGAATCAGCTCTACCTAGAAATCTTGTTCACTCTAGCACTAAAAACTCTTGTGATTTTGATATCCTAGCTTGGTGGAAGACAAATGGGGTTAAATATCCTATTTTACAAAGAATAGCTAGAGATATTTTAGCGATACCTGTATCTACTGTAGCTTCAGAATCAGCCTTTAGTACTGGTGGGAAAGTTGTATCGAAGCATCGTAGTAGACTTCACCCTGACACAGTAGAAGCTCTTATGTGTGCTCAAGATTGATTATGGGTAGAGATGGATGGTATGATTTATCTTATAGTTTACTTATATTTTAGATTTTATCTTTTTTGTTTAATTATTATTTTTTCCGAGCATACGTCAAGTATTATGTTTTTAAAATATTTATTTGAATTCTTTCAGGTAAAATTGCTTACAAATTTTCTAAATATGAAGCTGAAGATATGGATGAGGAAAATGGAGAAGATGCTGACCTTGCTAACTGAGAGTTGCTATTGCTGCTTTGAGGGACTCACTTTGTGGGATGCATCTTGCTAAATATTTATTGTCTTTGTTGAATTCTGTGATGGGTTGAATTTGGTTCTTTAAATATTACAGGCTAAACCTAAGAAAAATGTTGGTGGAAACAATGGTCTTTCTAGTGGTGGTGCTGAAATGGAAGTAGCTGATAATGGCAGTGACAGTGAATTAGTTGAGAAAGATGCATATGATAGTGATAGGAATAGTCTTGTAAGAAAAATGGCTTTACGTGACTTTTTTTCTTTTTTTCCTTTTTCTCCCCCATTTTCTTGCTATGTTTGACGTATGATTTTTTAATGCAAAATTGATGGATTTGGAGTATGAATTTTTTAAGGGAGAACCTAAGACAAGTTATGGTTGTCTTAATGATCTATTTGCTGCTGTTACAGAGAATCAAGTAATGGGCTTGAACCCTTTTTTGCGTCCCATTGCTTAAAAGTTATAAATTCTATCTAAAATAAACACATCGTACTTGATTTCTTAATTAGTTAATAAATGAATAAGTAATGAGCTTGAGAAAGCAAATACAGTGAAATAAGATATAACCATGAGCAAACATAAGGAGTAATAGAAGAAGCCCAGTAAAAGTGATATATAATTAATCGGTGATGCTTGATTCATGATTTAGAAGGAAAAAAAAGGGTCAGTGGATCAGATCATGGGTATCCCTGAATTGTGAATCAAAGTCATGATCCGATCCACTGATCCACGGATCAATTTGGAGCAGTTTAGAGTGAATTTTTTAGATTTCGGATCGAATCGGGTCAAATCCAATCCACTGCCATTTCTAGTGATGTTGTTTCTAATCTTAGCAGTCTTTGATGGTGGGAAGTACTTAGATAAAAAACTTTTGTGCAAGTTGATCCCATGTGGTGATAGAACCAACTGGTAGTGAATGCAACCACGCCTTAGGTTTGTCCCTTAGCGAGAATGAAAATAACTGAAGGCGGATTGCATCATTTGAAACTCTATTTATCTTAAATGTATCACAGATCTCCAAGAATGAGGCCAAATGTGAGTTAGGATCATCATGAGCTAACCCTCCAAATTGAATGGCTTGCAGCATTTGAATAACTCATGGTTTAAGCTTCAAATTGTTTGCGTTGACACTCGGTCTAGCGATAGATGTTTAGACTTCATTAACTTGGGGGATTGTAAAATCCTTTAAAGATTTTGGAGCAACTAAAGCTAGTTGATCCTCATCTTTTGCCATATCCCTAGATTGTTGTGTTAACTGTTCCCTAATCAATCGACGTACAGTTCTTTCAATTTCAGGATCTAGAGGGAGTAAGCTTTCACCTTTCAACCTAGGCATATAACAAAAACTCTAAAACAAAAATTAAAAGCCCAAATTAGTGATATTAATATCCCAATTTGATATCCGTTACCAATTATAAATTTTACCTGGCAACAGCGCCAAAAACTTAACATGTTAAATTGCAAGTGTACGGGACGGTGTACAAGTGATAAGTATTTAAAGTATGAAGTCAAACCCACAGGAAAGAGTATAATGAATTGTGGAATACCAATACGGAAATCACTATCACTAGTTGGACAATGAAAGATAATAACTAAAACAAAAGAAAATATACAAGAAAGAGATAACCTAGGTAGTTATTAATCCCCCAATCTCCTAAGCATGTGAATCCTTAAATTCCTCCCCAATTATTTAGCACAAACTATATGATCAACTAATTCTAAACTATGTACGCATTCCTCTCTCAAGTAAACTACACACAATATAGCAACCTAACCTAATTACACTCTCATGCCAAATAGATCAAATCACTACTCATGAAGCAATTCAATTATGGACTATATACATATGAATAATACATCTTTGCCTAGAAACTATGTATGCTATTTGATCAAAACAAACATACTAGCACTTCTCTCAAAGCTACCTATATGCCACTATATAATAAGTGATGATAAAACAATTATTAAGCAATTAAATTTAGATCAAATAATATAGTCTTAATTGCAAACATAAAGGAGAAGATAATTTAGATCAACACATGTTTGAAAATTGGGTTCATAAGACCCCTAGATTGATAAAAGACTTAGCCACACATTGTGTTTATCAAATCCAGATTTACAAATAAATTGCTAGAGGAAAAAAGAAAAGGATAACAAACTCAATCTCTTGAAGAATATCACTCTAACTTCTATGCCTCCACTCTTAATCTTCAAATTATAATTTTGCTGGATCTTCCTTTTGAAAGTTGATTACAAGCTAAACTAAATTCTATGCTTTTCTCTCTCTTTTTTGATTATATTCTACTCTATTAAAATTGTATATTTAGTCTAGGACTTTAACATTGCATTTATAGGCACACACAATTCCTAAAACAAATAGGATGCTGGAAAATCGGTCCAAAATTTGCACATATTGTATGCAGGCTGTGACTTAATTAATCCACCACTGCAATGTAAGCTTGTATGCTGGCAACATGAGTGTAGTTCGAGAGGTCACCACCGTGGCTCAATGTGAGCTGTTCTTCAAAATTGCACATTTGATCCGAGGGGGCTAGGCCGCGACTCCAAGTAACTTGATCGAGCACTTGTGTATGTGCACCAATTGCTTACCATGCACCACACATTTTATGTCGCGTGACATACATTTTTGTTGTTTAAACTCAAAATACCTAAAATTCTTCAAAATATACTCGATAACTCCAAAAATGATATTTGTGTGATAAATCAATCAAATGCACATGATTAGGTCCTAAACTCTCATTTTATTCTAAATAACCATATAATAATCTCATATTTCAAACGCGCATCACATCATCAAAACTCTTTACAACCTTGGTTATCTTATTGTTGAGAAACTACAAGTGGAGAAAATTCTTTTAATTCTACCTTCTCGCTTTAGAAAGAAGGTCATTGCTATTGAGACTGCTTTTAAAGGATAGCTGCTAAAGATTCACGAAGTTTTTGGTGATCTTAAAGCCTTTGAGATTCATCATCTCCTATCAAAGAGAGGAAGCACCTTTGTTGTTAAAGAAAAGATCTTAGCTCTTAAGACTACTAAGAGTCATTGGGATAAAGAAAAGGTCATCCCAGTAGAGAGTGACGAGTCATCTAGTCCTGATGAAGAAGTGTTGTCACTGCTTAACAAACATTTGAAGAAATTTTTAAGAAGTAAAAGGAATACTTCTGACAGGTCCAAAAGAGAAACCTCATGCAAGTTGGACATGAGAAATAAGGACGAAGAATCTAATAAAGATAGAGACAGTTTTCAAAGTAAAGGGAATCTAAATCAAGTCAAGTGCTTTGAATGTGGAAAGCTTGGACACCTTGCTTTTCAGTGCTATCCAAAGAAGAAACAATTTGGTAAGAAAGCCATGATAGTTGATATTACTATTTCGGATAGTAGTTGTAGTTCAGAAGAGGACCAGAGAAATTTTATTGCCTTTATGACAACCAAAGATGTTCCTCTCACTACTACCTTACAATCTTCCATATTTGAACATGAAGATGATTATGAGAAGCTTCTAGATACCAACAACAAGTTGCTCAGGAAACACATTAAGTTTGAGAAAGCTCGCAAGAAGGCTTTGGAAAGCCTTGATGAAAAGGATAAAGAGTTGAGTGCACTGAGAGGCACTCTTGAGGAAAGGAGTCCTCAATTATTTTGCTCACTATTTGATTGAAAGGGATGGAGAGGTATCTTCTCTCCAAGAAAAAGTAAATGAACTGGTACTAGTTTATTAGAAGCATCCATTAAAGAAAATGATTATCTTTTATTTTCTTTAGGTGCAAAACAAACTTATTTAGAAAATGAGATGCAATACTCCAAGTTGACTGTGAAGAAAATTTTGATGGGTCTCAGAAATTGGATGACGTTTTAAGTAGTATCAAAGCAATTGGAGACAGAGCAGACTGGGTTATAAAGATGATGGTTTTTCTTCTTCTACAATTGCTGCACCACTTTTCATCAAATCAGTTGTTGTTGATCCTATGACGAAAACCATTGCTACCACTCCTAAAGGTAACTGTAAGGTTGTTCCCCAGTCGGGTTGTACTAGCAAAGTGAACCGTTCCCTTCATGCTGCTTCTTTTCATTGAGCTAGTGAGCGTTTGTTGGCCCTGCCTACATTCTTTCTACCATCTTGCAACCCCTGTGGTGAGTATAGGCATATTAAACCCCACTATGAGAGATTGACTTCCCACCCTCGTAAGAGAGTCAATGTTAGCCCTCTGTAACGTTCTGCTGTTTTCGTTGGTCTTATGGGGGGACAACCTTGGAAGCCCGTTTTACCGACCGGATCACAGCGTACTCATCGTCTTACTAGGGGACAACCTCTGAGGACCGTCTTACGGCGTACTCACAGGACTATATCCCCTTGGACCAAGGGTTCCTTTCACCTTCCCAACTGCTCAAACCCATGACCTAGTCTAGAGGTACAAATAGGTTCCTAGAGCAAAGCTGGTACCAATTGAACTAGTATTTCAATTGGTACCAGCTTTGCTCTAGGAACCTATTTGTACCTCTGGACTAGGTCATGGGTTCGAGTAGTTGGGAAGGCGAAAGGAACCCTCTTGGTCCAAGGGGATATATTCTTGTGAGTACGCCGTAAGACGGGCCTCGGAGGTTATCCTCTCGTAAGATGGTGAGTACGCTGTGATCCGGTCGGTAAGATGGGCTTCGGAGCTTGTCCCCCCGTAAGACCACCTGAAAAGGCAGAACGTTACACCCTCCTTCCTCCCCTCCTCCTCGTTCTACTATTCATAGTCAAAAACTCAAGTCTCTCACTCCACTGCACTTTCTTTTCACCTTATGATATTGTTAGCCACCTTGCCCACAAGTGTCAAAGGTATCTTTGAGTAGTTCTCCAAGGGTTCCATTACTCTCCTTATATTGATTACTCAGGTTGCAACTACTGTGGTTACATTATGCATTTTTGGTATAGTGCTGGACGGGTAAAATCTTCTTCTAAAAGCCTGCCTAGCAGTTTGTATGATTCTTACTCGATAGGTTTTTCAAGAATTTTCTAAACAAAAAAGAACTCAAGTAATTCATACACCTCATGATAACATGAGTCAGAGATTACAATTTGACTTTGTTGCCCCTCATAAATTCTTTACTAAATGGAGATTGAAAGGATGAAGTTTGATCACATTTTCTTGTGATGTAGTTGAGGCAAGTGTTGTTTCTTTTCTCTCTTTTTCTGTAGTATTTTATGTATGTGTTTTTACTTTTACTAGTTATTGTTGTTTATTGTTTCACTTTATAAATTTTAAAATATAAAAAAGTTTCAAAAAACTTATATTTTTCCTCTCTTCTATCTCTTCTATCTCTCTTAATGCTTAATGGGTCATCGTCGTTCCTACACTATACTCTCGCCGAATGTCTTGCTGGATGAGTGTTTACACTTTCAACCTCATCTCGCTAACCACTCAACATGGTGCCAATGAGATGTCCAAGAGCTCCTATAACCTTTATTTAAACCAACATCTCTTTCATTTGAACTTCACACCTTCAAACCTTAATCCTTTTTTTCACTTAAATTCCTTCTCTCCTTTCACCCTTAAACACTTACTACCCCCTCCTAAGTCTCTTCTTACAAAAATGACCCTAAAAGAGCTTCCCAAGATTAAGAACCAGCTGAAGTGCCTGAAGTAGAAGGATCCAACGTTGTCTTTGTAGCGGAGTAGCCAATACAAATTGATGATTCTATGCCATTCGAGAGAGGTTTGCTCACTATGATCGACTATCTCTTTGTTGTTTTGGTTACTCTTATGAAACCACTTTTGTAGAGGAGCTCTATGACACCATAGCTCCTTATCACAGCACCTCTACTTTTTCAATATGGTTTCCTATGAGAGGTTGATGCACAAAAACTTGATACCAAATTTTGTATTTATAAAGTTCGCAAGTGCACGAGTCACTCGTAGTAAGCGACAAGTATACTCCCAAGATCGTCTCTCAAGGAATTGCGGTGGTTTTCAAAAATGTGAATTGTTTTCTAAAAGATTACAATAAAATTAAATCTAAACATTCTAACAAAGGAAGGTTGTGGAGATTCTTGCTGAAGTTGTAAAAGTTGACAGGAAAAATAAAGTGAATGCGTAGACTTTGTGTAAAACGATGAAGTGAATGAGTGTGGGAAATTGGTTAATAAGCTAATCTTGGATGAATTGGTTTATGTGGTTGTAACATTTAAGCACGAAAAAGTGGGACCTACTGATTATTTTCTCTAACCTAGAAGACCCCAAATCAATGGTGATTTCCCCTTGATTAACCAATTAACTTCTTTGATCTGGACCGTTAATTAGTTAATCAGCTTTAAATCCAAGAAAATAGTTTAATCGCCTAATTCAAGACAAATCAATGCACTTAAATTAGGCTCAAGTTTAAGAGTGCTTAATTGAATTCAGATGGCGTTTCTAAAACTCAATTCTAAAATATTTCATACATTCACAAATTAAATTGGCCAGAAATAATTAATGAACATAATAGTAAAATCAATAAACTCGAAATAAATCACTTTAACATTAAACATTCCACAAAACCAATTATCCACTCATAGTTACATCACCAAAATCCCACACACAGATGATTTAGCCACTCATGACAGAATTTAAATCAATATTTTCTATCATGAATAACATCATACGAATTCTTAAAGAGAAAGTAAATTACAAATATTAAAGTACCCCAAATCAATGGTGGAGCTTTGATTGAGTAATCTCTTTCTCTAAATTGTTGAGGCAAGAAGAATTCTGGCACTGTTACTATGCTTTTCTTCTCCTTCTCTCGTTTCTTTCTTTGAAGAACAGAGTGTGTGAATCTGGAGTCTTTGGAGGCTGGAGAGGTGTTGAATTCAGGCTCAGATCTGTTTTGGAGGCTGGAGAGGATATATAGAGTTTTGTCCAATTAGGTTTTGTAAGGGTTTTCATAATTGATGTAAGTCTCGTGCCCTAAAAGGATTCCAGTACGCGCGCGCGCGCCGCGGCGCACATTTCCCATGCCGCGGCACACAATGTTTTTACAATTTACGAGCCAAAACAGAAACTTCCTCGCCGCGGCGCACATTTTCCATGCCGCGGCGCGAGATGTTTTCATGATTTCCAAATTGCAACCCGAGAGCCTCTCGCCGCGGCATACAACTCCCTCGCCGCGGCGCGCCTTGCATGTAAGGGTGTACATGGTTTGTACATGAATGTACATGCCTTGTACATATTCTGTTGATTATCAATGTAAGGCTTACATAATGTATGGCACCTAATGTAAGGCTTACATATGTATGCATTTTTACTCCATTTTTGCTCTCTTTTTCCAAATTTCTCTCCAAACTTACTTTGCCCTGCAAAACAGTAGAATACCCTCCAAAACAAGATTATATCGAGATTACATGCAAAATAAACACTTAAAAACATCACAAATAGTAGATCAAAATAGTGTTCATCAAATACCCCCAAACCTACTTTTTGCTAGTCCTCAAGCAAAACTAAAATTAAAAAGCCAAATAACAAAACTAAAATTGAAGTTAACAAAACTTGTCATGCTTTAATTTCTTTCCAAATCATAACCAAAAATTCATGCACAAATTTATCCGACAATCAAGCACATCAAGGTTCACCATTTAGATCAATTTTGCTTCACAAATCTAAATTCCAATACTAAAAGCGTATCAACATTGACTCCCCCAAACCTAGTGTTAAGAATATGAATTCGTTTCAACTCTAATCCTCACAATAATTACTCTCTAAATCACACCGATCCTATGGGTTCAAGCACTCAACAATGTATATGCGAATAGAAGTTATGTAAAGAAACGAGCTAATAGGTTCGCATATGATTAAACAAGAAAGGTTCAAAAGTGCATAACATTGATCTCATGAAAGGAATCAAATGATAGGATTTATGAAGGAATCACATTACTAATCTCATGCTTCAATTAAAATCCTCAAGCAAAAACTTCAAGTGTGCCATAGAATGAAAATGTTTTGACTTTAGGGGAACTTATTTCCTATTTTTCTCTCTTTTTTTTTTGTATTGTATTAACCATTCATACTTGAAGAACTTAGGGTCATAATAAACTTATTATCTCTTCTTTTTTTTTTTTTAAGACCCACATACATATGTAATTTGTGAATGGCTACTTCTTAGCTCTTTTTTTTTTTTTTTTGTGTTTGATATAGGAATTCCCTTTTATTTTTTTTTAAAGTCAAGCACGAATGAAATAGGCAAACACTTCAAACTTTACTTAAGTCATTTAATCTAAGCAATTCAATTAAGCACATGATCCCCCATTAAATGTTTAAAATCCTAACATTCAATGCAAAAACCTATAGAGATCATCTAGCAATTTGAAATGATATGAAAGGTGTTTAAAAGAGTAGAAGAACATTTATCTCTCCGAATAAAACGTTAAGGGCTCAACAATATTCTCACAAGGTAGTCTCCACAATTCAATTCCTAAACACAAGATTTGGGTTCATTCAGTTTCAACATCAAAAGCATGAAACACAGATTGCAAATTAAAACCGATCCTTACAACAAACCTCAAATATTTTAAAAATCAGATAAACAATGCATAAAGACTAGTTATTCATCAAAAATTGACCAAAGCATGAAAGTATTGTTACCAATCAAAAGTGCAAAATGCACCCCCAAACCTAAACTAAACATTGTCCTCAAGGTTTTCAACTACACACATGTTCAGAAAAGAGTTTAGAAAGGGCAAACAGAAAAGCTAAACTGAAGTAAATTAAAAGAAACAATAGAGAATACCTAAAACGGTGGGTTGCCTCCCACCAAGCGCCTAGTTTAACGTCTTAGCAAGACGATGCTCATTCTTATCATGGAGGCCTCAATGCATCCTTGAAGTGCTTGCTTCCTCCTTTCTCTTTGCCAATCCAAAAACGAGGCTTCATGTCACCTGAAAAAGACTTAAAACGAGTATTACATGCATAACAATCTTTTCCAGGATAGAAAAACTCACAATCCAGGTTTTTAATTTGTGAACACTTGACATGGTCTTTGTAGGCATTATCCTGAATTGAGTTTATAAGTGTTTCCTTCACCCTCCTATCTGTAGATGAAACAGTAGTTTTATTGTGTGAACCATTCTGCAAATTATTGTCAAAAATAGATAAATCATTAGAATCTGGAACAAAACAATTATCAGCAGAAGAAATAGGAGCAGTAAGTGAAGGGTTAAACACTTTGAAGTTTATAGTCTCTCCTAAGACTCTCATTGTCAATTTCCCTCTTTGGACATCAATGATTGTATTGGTGGTAGCCATGAATGGTCTACCAAGAATAATAGTGTGTTCATTGTCCATAGGTATGGTGTCTTCCATTTCCATAACTATGAAGTCGACCGGTACAATTATGCTCTTCACTTGTATCAACAAACCATCAACTATGCCCTTGGGATATCTAATGGATCTATCAGCAAGGTGAAGTGACATATTTGTGGGCTTAAGATCCCTCAAACCTAGTTGCAAGTACACAGAATAAGGCATGACATTAATACTTGCCCCTAAGTCTAACATAGCATTCGACACCATCTTATCTCCCAAAGTGATTTTGATATTAAAACTACCTGGATCCTTTAGTTTGGGAGGTAGTTTCTTTTGTAACACTACACTAGCTAATTCTGAAACTATTACTTTCTCCTCATTCTTATACTTCCTCCTGTTGGAGAGTAGGGTTTTGAGAAATTTTGGATAAGATGGAATGTCCCTAATGATACTCAACAAAGGTAAGTTAATATTAACTTTAGAAAGTGAAGTAAAAGTTTCATGAAATAGCTTATCCTGATCAGTCGCCTTTACGGGATGTGGGAGTGGAATCGGAGGTTTGTATGGATTAGGTGACTTGTGAAGGAGTGGACGTTCGGTTAACTCTTCAAGGCTCTCCGTACACTTTACAGAAGGTCTTAGGACTTCAATGTCCTCAGCTTGACTTTCCTTGGGAATTGCATGTTTCCCTCCTGCATCTATAAACAAATTATCAGAATGTTCAATAAAATTATCGTTTAGGACCTCACCATTCTCAATGACTGTGATAGCATTCAATTGTTCAGGCATCTTCCCTTTATCTTGCTTGTGTACGTACTCAGTCAATTGTCCCACCTGAGTCTCTATCCTTTTCATGGAAGCCTCTAAAGAACCTATCCTTTGATCATTCTTCTGATTAATTTCCTGACTCACTTGAATGAAGGAGTTCAAATTGTCCTCTAAACTTGGCTTGTTTGGTAGAGTAGGCTGTGAATTGTTGTTGTTTGGATGATGTGGGAAGTTATTCTGAGCATAGCCTTGATTATTATTTCCTTTCCATGAGAAGTTGGGATGATTTCTCCAACCAGGATTATACGTGTTCGAGTAAGGATCATTCCTTGGCCTCGGTTGGTATCCCTCCATAGCATTCGCTTGCTCATAACTTGTACCTGCATTTTGATCACAAACAAAAGGACAAATGTTAGCACCATGTCCGTACGTACTACAGATACCGCATACCTCTTGAGTTGGTGAGTTCTTGGAGGTGAGGAGTGCGACTTGTTTTGTGAGCTCTGCGATTTGCATTGACATGTCATTCCCCGGAGCTACCTCGTTAACTCCCATTCTCCTTCCTCTAGAACTCTTTTGTTGGGAATTAGCACCCAACATCTCATATAGCTCATATGTTTCATCTGCGGTCTTCTCTCCCATTGCTCCTCCCGCGGCATTATCCACAGTGAATTGACACTGTTGTATCAACCCGTCATAGAAGAACTGATTCTGGAGTTGCAAAGGAAAGTGATGGTGTGGGCATTGTATTAGAAGCAATTTGAAACGGTCCCACGCCTCATGAAAAGGTTCTCCGTCCATTTGGGAGAACGTCGCAATTTTAGTTCTTAGGTCTGCTGTCTTTTGGTGGGAATAGAATTTTCCCATGAACTTGTTGTATACAGCGTCCCAAGTTGAAAGCGATCCAGGTGGAAGAGTCATAAGCCATGACTTGGCTTTATCTTTCAGCGTGTATGGGAAACACCTCATCCTCAGCTGATCCTCATTTAGCCCCTGTAGCGGAAAAGTCTGCACAGTAGCATAAAAATCACGAATAAACGTTAGAGGATCTTCGTTAGGAATACCATAAAATGACGGTAGCATATTAAAGTGTATATTCTTTAGCTCATAGTTTCGAGCTGCTTCCCCTAGTTGGATGCAAGAAGTTGCAGTGCCAATGATTGGCCTTGCATACTCCTTCATCGTCATCTCTCTGTGTGGAGGTAGATTCTCTCCCATTGTTGGTGGCTGCTCGTCCTCCAAAATGTCAGCGCCGGATGGTCTCAAATGTGCTCGTCTCCTGTTGACGTTATCTATGAACGGCACGAGTGGATTTCCAAGAGATCTCCTACCGTGCATGCACAATCAAAAACAACAACAAATCAGAGCACCAGAAACTATTTGACTCTAACAAGTAACTAGAAACACAAAAAACAAGAAAAACAAATAAATAAAACAATAAAGACTAGTAATTACGTAAAATAAAAAGAAAACAAATAACAATTTCAAAAACGCCAATTCCCCGGCAACGGCGCCAAAAAACTTGATGCACAAAAACTTGATACCAAATTTTGTATTTATAAAGCTCGCAAGTGCACGAGTCACTCGTAGTAAGCGACAAGTATACTCCCAAGATCGTCTCTCAAGGAATTGCGGTGGTTTTCAAAAATGTGAATTGTTTTCTAAAAGATTACAATAAAATTAAATCTAAACATTCTAACAAAGGAAGGTTGTGGAGATTCTTGCTGAAGTTGTAAAAGTTGACAGGAAAAATAAAGTGAATGCGTAGACTTTGTGTAAAACGATGAAGTGAATGAGTGTGGGAAATTGGTTAATAAGCTAATCTTGGATGAATTGGTTTATGTGGTTGTAACATTTAAGCACGAAAAAGTGGGACCTACTGATTATTTTCTCTAACCTAGAAGACCCCAAATCAATGGTGATTTCCCCTTGATTAACCAATTAACTTCTTTGATCTGGACCGTTAATTAGTTAATCAGCTTTAAATCCAAGAAAATAGTTTAATCGCCTAATTCAAGACAAATCAATGCACTTAAATTAGGCTCAAGTTTAAGAGTGCTTAATTGAATTCAGATGGCGTTTCTAAAACTCAATTCTAAAATATTTCATACATTCACAAATTAAATTGGCCAGAAATAATTAATGAACATAATAGTAAAATCAATAAACTCGAAATAAATCACTTTAACATTAAACATTCCACAAAACCAATTATCCACTCATAGTTACATCACCAAAATCCCACACACAGATGATTTAGCCACTCATGACAGAATTTAAATCAATATTTTCTATCATGAATAACATCATACGAATTCTTAAAGAGAAAGTAAATTACAAATATTAAAGTACCCCAAATCAATGGTGGAGCTTTGATTGAGTAATCTCTTTCTCTAAATTGTTGAGGCAAGAAGAATTCTGGCACTGTTACTATGCTTTTCTTCTCCTTCTCTCGTTTCTTTCTTTGAAGAACAGAGTGTGTGAATCTGGAGTCTTTGGAGGCTGGAGAGGTGTTGAATTCAGGCTCAGATCTGTTTTGGAGGCTGGAGAGGATATATAGAGTTTTGTCCAATTAGGTTTTGTAAGGGTTTTCATAATTGATGTAAGTCTCGTGCCCTAAAAGGATTCCAGTACGCGCGCGCGCGCCGCGGCGCACATTTCCCATGCCGCGGCGCACAATGTTTTTACAATTTACGAGCCAAAACAGAAACTTCCTCGCCGCGGCGCACATTTTCCATGCCGCGGCGCGAGATGTTTTCATGATTTCCAAATTGCAACCCGAGAGCCTCTCGCCGCGGCATACAACTCCCTCGCCGCGGCGCGCCTTGCATGTAAGGGTGTACATGGTTTGTACATGAATGTACATGCCTTGTACATATTCTGTTGATTATCAATGTAAGGCTTACATAATGTATGGCACCTAATGTAAGGCTTACATATGTATGCATTTTTACTCCATTTTTGCTCTCTTTTTCCAAATTTCTCTCCAAACTTACTTTGCCCTGCAAAACAGTAGAATACCCTCCAAAACAAGATTATATCGAGATTACATGCAAAATAAACACTTAAAAACATCACAAATAGTAGATCAAAATAGTGTTCATCAGAGGTCGCACTGTCACCTCTCTAGGGATGTTTCCCATAATTTAAAAATCTATATTGTTGTTGACCCTACTTTTCCTCCTTTTCCCTTTGAATTTGAAAATATTCATGTTGTTCACTTCCACTTGGAAGAATTCGATTTGAGTGTACAAGAAATTATTGCAATGGCAACTCAATTGGCTGGTCCCAACCCAAAATTTTTGGGGATGCTCTTGTTATTAACAAGAATGCTTCTAGGCATCGTCCTAGTGATATCATGAACTGTTGTGTTTACCCCCATTATCACACTTTTTCTCGTCCTCCTCTTCATGGTCACTTCTTAACTACAATACTCAACAATGAGACTAATGATCTTCTAGGCATGATCTTTAGGACCATTGTCTTTAAATATTTTTATGATCGCTCTACAATTCTTCACTATCTCGCCCTCATTTCTTGGTGGGGAACATAAATTTTTCTTGGGTTGTTTCGTGTGTTCAACATAGTCGTAACGGCTTATTGCTTCTCACTTTAGGCATTCATATGCTCCTCTCCTTCAACATTTGGTCCTTTTTCTGCTAGACCGTATGTCCTCTCTTCATAAAGTGCTTATTGATACGAATCAGTTGGCGCTACCACCACTTCGCATCCCGAACGGGCCAATCACGAGGTCGAAGGCGAGACAACTCAAGGAAGCCTTGAGCGGACTTGTCCAAGAGCTATTACAAGGCCAAGGGATGATGTGGAATGAGCACATAGCTTGTGAGAGGCCAAGCAATGTGATAGAGGCAGAATTGGAAGAAAAAGTTCTGCGTCGCGGCATGGATTAATGGGCGCTGCGGCGAGAGGTCCTCTGTTTTGGGAAGATTTTTGTCGAGGCATACGCGCCGCGGCATGGAATTGTTGCGCCGCGGCCCAGAAGGTTCTGTTTTGGCGTGGCAACTCGACAAGCGCGCGCGCGGATGTGGGCAGATGTGCGCGCAGGGCTGGACGAGTGTGCGCGCCATGGCATGGAATTTGTGCGCCGCGGCCCAGACCTCTCGGGTTGAATGTCAAGTTTCCTCGCTGCGGCATGGAATTTACTCCGCCGCGGCCCGCCTACTTAATTTGTTGTAACCCGAGCCTCCTCGCCGCGGCATACTTATTTTCCTGCCGCGACGCCAGTTTAAATGATGTAATTTTGACCATTGGATCAAATCCAATGGCTGTAAAGCTTTCTCTTTCCTTAGGTCTGTTTTGTACCCTATATAAGACAAATTGTAGCAGCCCAAAAGGCAACTCTTGTCATTTATGAAAATTATTTGTTTTCTTCAAACAAATTTGAGAGCCAAAGCTCTTTGCTCAATTGCAACCCAAGAACTTATCAAAGGATTTGCATCCCTTTGTGGCGTTCAACCTCTTCTCCGTGCGTGGTGCGTAATATCCAAGTGTGGAGGTGAGTTTCCTGCAGCCAAAATCTGTGGTTTTGCTTAGAAATCCCTACCAATATTGTTGTTGGGTCTTGAACCATTCTCTTTCGGTTCTCTAGCCTCGTAGCTAGTTGGGTCGATAGGAATCGTGTTGCGGGGTTCGCATCATTTGGTATCAGAACTCTAGGTTGAGACTCTAGATTCCTATCTTAAATTTCTGTCATTTTTGTTTCATAGCAACAAGAAAAATTCCTTCAAAAAAAAATTATGTGTTCTTCATTGTTTCTATGTGTTTATTGCAATTCCTGGAATAACCTGATTGGTGTTGTTGTTTCCCTCTTATTCTGATTTAAATTGGAGAATATTTCATGTTGAAAAATTCCCCCAAAAATCGTTTTTGTGGAAGAGGGGTATTTTGGTAATCTCACATGTGTTTTTCGTCTTGAAAAGTGAGAGCCAAATGTTTTTCTCTTTATTTAAAAAAAAAAAATATATCTTCCGAAAATATCTCACGAAAATATCTCGTGAAAATATCTTACGAAAATATCTCGTGAAAATATCTCCCGAAAATATCTCGCTAGATATTTTATAAAAAAAAAAATAAAAAAAGAGGAAGAGGATATTTCGGACATTATAAAAAAAAAAAAAATTGAATTCTTGATTTCCCGAGAATTTGCGAAATTTCTTCGTTTTAGCGTCGTTTACGCTTTAACGGATCGTTTTCTTGTTTGTTTGCTTTTACGAGTTTGATTTTGCTAAATTAGACTTGTTTCCGAACTAATAGAGTTAGAGTTTCAAAACACTTCGAGTTAGTTTCCTTTGTGCTCAACATTGGATATTGCAAACTACGGATTGTTGAGGACGAGAACTCTACTATTAGGTGGAAACCTTGGATGGTTTGGTTTGTCATAGGGCTTCGAGCGCTTGGACAATCAAATTCGAGTGTAAACACGTGAGGTAACGAGTGAAAGTTCCATTTTTGTTAATTGCTAATTGTTTGCTTGGATTAGTGTTATTAAGTATGTCTAACAGGAATAGCTCGGAGGAAAGGCCCGACACAGCTTTTATGATGAGGGCGCTACAACAGTCCATGGAACGGATGAATGCCGTCATGGCTAATGTGAATGAGCGGTTGGAGAGACAAGAGGCAACTATCGCCAACTTGCGGCAAGAAGCACCGCAAAACGCTCCTAATGTAGGAAGGCCTAATAGGAGTGCCCATATTGAGGAGGAGTTGGAGGATGATAGTTTTGGTGAGGATGATTATGAGGGTGAAGGGAGGATGCCCTTTGGAGGAAGACATGGGCCTAGAGGAGGCCATGGTCGGGGAGGAGTTAGGAGACCCCCACATCGACCCTATGACGGGGTTGATAGGAACTTGGATAGCATTAAAATGAAGATGCCGGCATTCCAAGGAAAGAATGACCCGGAGCTTTACTTGGAGTGGGAGAAGAAGGTAGAGCATATCTTTGCGTGCCACAACTACTCGGACGAAAAAAAAGTTAAGTTGGCCGTAATATAATTCACCGACTATGCTTTAAATTGGTGGAATCAACTAGTTGTAGCTAGGAGGAGGAATGGGGAAAGACCGATTGATAGTTGGGAGAACATGAAAGCTGTCATGAGGAAGCGGTTTATTCCGAGCCATTACTACTGAGAGCTATATCAGAGGTTGCAAAGGCTCACTCAAGGATTTAGGTCGGTAGATGATTATTACAAGGATATGGAGATGACCATGGTTAAAGCCAATATTGAGGAGGATAGGGAAGCCACCATGGCTAGGTTTGTTAGTGGTTTGAACCAAGACATTGCCAATATTGTGGAGCTACATCACTATGTAGAGTTAGAGGACATGGTTCATATGGCAATCAAGGTGGAGAGGCAATTGCGGAAGAAGAGCAGCCGAACTTTCCCACCTAAGGTTAACCCCACTACATCAAAACCCACCCCTACCACACCATGGAAAAATTGGAAGAAGGATGAGGCAACTAGCTCCAAGCCTAGGTTTGAATTGAATAAGGGCAAGGAATTGGAGACTAGCAAGGATAAGGGTAAGATTGAAAACCCGACCCGATACCGAGACACCAAGTGTTTTAGGTGTCTTGGAACCGGACACATTGCATCCCAATGTCCGAATAAAAAGGTGATGATCGCTCAAGCTAATGGCGACATTGAGACGGATGAGGATAGTGATGATGAAGAGATGCCATTGCTAGAAGAAGCTAGTGATGAGGAGATAGGGCCCGTGGAGGGAGAGGCTCTAGTGATAATGAGGTCCTTAAGTATCCCATATAAGGATGAGGATGCGGAGCAACAACGAGAGAACATATTTCACACAAGGTGTCATGTGAACTCTAAAGTGTGCAATGTCATCATTGATGGTGGGAGTTGCACCAATGTGGCTAGTACCACCTTAGTTGAGAAGCTAGGGTTGCCAACGATCAAACACCCGAAACCCTACAAGCTCCAATGGTTGAATGATAGCGGGGAAGTAAAGGTTAGCAAGCAAGTACTAGTATCCTTTGCTATTGGAAAATACAAGGATGAAGTAATGTGTGATGTAGTCCCTATGCAAGCTGGACATATATTGCTTGGAAGACCATGGCAATATGATAGGAGGGCTACACATGATGGATTCAATAATAAGTATTCCTTTGAGTGGAAAGGGAAAAGGATTACACTTACACCCTTATCTCCTAAGCAAGTCTTTGAGGATCAAAAGAAGATGGTGAGAGAAAAAAAGGAGAAATTGGGAGAGACGAGTGTAGTAGGAGAGAAGAGTGGAGAGAGAGAAAAAGAAACCGAAAAAAAAGTTGAAAATTTTTACGCAAAGGAAAGTGATGTAGAACACGCCGTCTTGGCGAAGAGGTCTGTTCTTATACTCTCGTATAAGGAGACTTATTTATCTACTGATGAACTTGACAATGCGTTGCCAAGTGTTTTTGTTTCTTTGTTACAGGAATATGAAGATGTGTTTCCTGAAGAGATCCCGAACGGTGTGCCACCATTGCGAGGGATTGAGCATCAGATTGACTTCATTCCTGGAGCATCTCTTCCAAACCGACCGGCTTATCGTACCAACCCGGACGATACCAAGGAGATCCAGAAGCAGGTCGAAGAATTTTTGACTAGGGGGCAAGTCAGAGAAAGCTTAAGCCCTTGTGCAGTGCCAATGCTACTTGTGCCTAAGAAGGATGGGTCAAGTCGTATGTGTGTTGATTGTCGAGCCGTCAACAACATTACGGTAAAGTATCGTCACCCAATTCCTAGAATAGATGACATGTTAGATGAATTGCATGGCTCTAGCATCTTTTTAAAAATTGACCTTAAAAGTGGATATCATCAAATAAGGATGAAAAAAGGGGATGAATGGAAAACCGCTTTTAAAACGAAACATGGGTTGTATGAGTGGTTAGTTATGCCTTTCGGGTTATCTAACGCACCTAGTACTTTTATGAGATTAATGAACCATGTTTTACGTTCTTTAATTGGAAAATGTGTGGTTGTCTATTTCGATGATATCCTCATTTACAGCAAAAATTTAGAAGAGCATGTTGAACATTTACGTGCTGTGCTTGAAATTTTGAGAAAAGAAAAACTGTATGCTAATTTAAAGAAGTGCTGTTTTTGCATGAGCAAGCTAGTTTTTCTTGGATTTGTTGTGAGTGCTGAGGGGATAGAGGTAGATAAAGAAAAGGTCAAGGCGATTAGGGATTGGCCCTCGCCTAAGTCTGTTACGGAAGTTCGAAGTTTCCATGGCTTAGCTAGTTTCTATCGCAGATTTGTTAGAGACTTTAGCACTGTAGCCGCACCTCTAACCGAGGTGATCAAGAAAACTGTAGGTTTTAGATGGGGAATAGAACAAAAAACGGCTTTTAAGTTGTTAAAAGATAAATTATGTATTGCACCTGTTCTATCTCTGCCTGACTTTACTAAAACCTTCGAAGTTGAGTGTGATGCTTCAGGTATAGGTATAGGAGCTGTTTTAATGCAGGAAAAGCGACCTATCGCCTATTTCAATGAGAAGCTCGGTGGAGCCTCCCTAAACTACCCAACATATGACAAGGAGCTCTACGCTTTGGTTAGGACCCTGGAGACTTGGCAGCACTATCTGTGGCCGAAAGAATTCGTCATCCACACGGATCATGAATCCTTGAAGCACCTAAGAAGCCAAGGGAAGTTGAATAGGCGGCATGCAAGATGGATGGAGTTCATTGAAACCTTTCCTTATATTATTCAATATAAGCGAGGTAAGGAAAATGTTGTCGCAGACGCTTTGTCAAGGAGGTATACCTTACTCTCTACTCTAAATGCTAGATTATTAGGGTTTGAGTTTATTAAAGAACTGTATGCTGCTGATGATGATTTTTCTGCTATATATCATGCATGTCATAAGTCTGTTTTTGAGAAATTTTATTTGTTCAATGGGTATTTATATAGAGAAAACCATCTATGTATACCCAACTGCTCTATGAGAGAGTTGCTAGTGAGAGAGGCCCATGGTGGAGGTCTATTGGGACACTTCGGTGTGGCCAAGACCATGGATGTTCTGCGGGAACATTTCTTTTGGCCTAAGATGAGGCGTGATGTAGAAAGGATTTGTTTTAAGTGCACCACGTGCAGGCAAGCGAAGTCCAGAGTCCTACCTCAAGGACTGTATACACCCCTACCGGTGCCTAGTTCACCTTGGGTGGATATCTCCATGGACTTCATTTTGGGATTGCCTAGATCTAGGGGCGGAAGAGATTCCATTTTTGTAGTTGTTGATAGGTTTTCAAAAATGGCACATTTTATTGCGTGTCATAAAACCGATGATGCAACTAACATTGCTAATCTTTTTTTTTAAGAGATTGTACAGTTGCATGGGGTTCCAAAGAGTATAATTTCTGATAGGGATGTCAAATTCTTAAGTTATTTTTGGAAAACTCTATGGGCTAAGTTGGGGACGAAGCTTTTGTTTTCTACTACTTGTCATCCCCAAACTGATGGCCAAATAGAGGTAGTTAATCGAACTTTATCTACTCTGTTGCGAACGGTCATTCAGAAAAATTTGAAAAATTGGGAGGATTGTTTGCCTTTTATTGAATTTGCTTATAATAGGAGTGTGCATTCCACTACTAACCATACGCCTTTTGAAATTGTTTATTGTTTTAACCCACTCACTCCTATGGATTTATTGCCTTTACCTGTTTCAGTTAGGACAGATTTGACAGGTGTCAAGAAAGCTGAAATGGTGAAGAAACTACATGAGAGCATTCACGAGCGCATTGAGAAAAAGAATGAAGAATTTGCGTTCAAGGCCAACAAAGGGTGACGTAGGGTCATTTTCGAACCCGGTGATTGGGTTTGGGTACATATGCAGAAGGAACGGTTTCCCGAAAAGCGAAAGTCCAAACTACAACCTCGGGGGGATGGGCCATTCCAAGTACTCGAACGTATCAACGACAATGCCTACAAGCTCGACCTTCCAGGTGAGCATAATATTAGCGCATCTTTTAATGTTTCTGATCTTTCTCCTTTCGACTATGCAGGTGAAGATTCGAGGTCGAATCCTTTTCAAGAGGGGGGGAATGATACGAATCAATTGGCGCTACCACCACTTCGCATCCCGAACGGGCCAATCACGAGGTCGAAGGCGAGACAACTCAAGGAAGCCTTTAGCGGACTTGTCCAAGAGCTATTACAAGGCCAAGGGATGATGAGGAATGAGCACATAGCTTGTGAGAGGCCAAGCAATGTGATAGAGGCAGAATTGGAAGAAAAAGTTCTGCGCCGCGGCATGGATTAATGGGCGCCGCGGCGAGAGGTCCTCTGTTTTGGGAAGATTTTTGGTGAGGCATGGAATTGTTGCGTCGCGGCCCAGAAGGTTTTGTTTTGGCGTGGCAACTGGACAAGCGCGCGGGCGGATGTGGGCAGATGTGCGCGCAGGGCTGGACAAGTGTGCGCGCCGCGGCATGAAATTTGTGCGCCGCGGCCCAGACCTCTCGGGTTGAATGTCAAGTTTCCTCGCCGCGGCATGGAATTTACTCCGCCGCGGCCTGCCTACTTAATTTGTTGTAACCCGAGCCTCCTCGCCGCGGCATACTTATTTCCCCGCCGCGGCGCCAGTTTAAATGATGTAATTTTGACCATTGGATCAAATCCAATGGCTGTAAAGCTTTCTCTTTCCTTAGGTCTGTTTTGTACCCTATATAAGACAAATTGTAGCAGCCCAAAAGGCAACTCTTGTCATTTATGAAAATTATTTGTTTTCTTCAAACAAATTTGAGAGCCAAAGCTCTTTGCTCAATTGCAACCCAAGAACTTATCAAAGGATTTGCATCCCTTTGTGGCATTCAACCTCTTCTCCGTGCGTGGTGCGTAATATCCAAGTGTGGAGGTGAGTTTCCTGCAGCCAAAATCTGTGGTTTTGCTTAGAAATCCCTACCAATATTGTTGTTGGGTCTTCAACCATTCTCTTTCGGTTCTCTAGCCTCGTAGCTAGTTGGGTCGATAGGAATCGTGTTGCGGGGTTCGCATCACTTATGCTTCACAAACACTTATGCTCTTATCATTACCTCAGCTCCCTCTAGTCATCAATTTTACAATCTCACTTCGATTAGTGAATAGCTTGGATCCGTTCTTCAGGATATGACCAGTGTTCTCACTCATCTCGACGAGTTTGGACATGAGATGACCTTCATCAAATAGACCATCATGTAGTTGAATGGTAGGGTTTCTAGACTTGAGATACCTTCCTCTAGACATGACACATAAAGGTTTTTTATTTCCTGACCTTCTATTTGACCTCAACGTAGTGGAAGAGGTTCTAAAGGTCACATTATGCTCTTGCCAAAGACAACACTGCTTCATTTATAAGGATCTTTGAAGATATAACCTTAGACTCTATCCTCCTTGGATTTTCACTTCCCTTTGGAGACGATGGCACAGGACCCAACAAACTTGTTAGAGATGATGGAAAGGATGGAGGTACCTCTTAATTTCCTTTTTTGTATTTTCTCTTTCTTGTTGTAATTCAAAAAAGTTTATTAAGAAAAGAAAAAGAAATTGAGTTTATTATCTTTCTACTGCTTTATTCTTTGTATAGATGTGTTACATTTTGTTTTGTCTATTGAATGCTTTACTTCTTCTCTGATGTATTACATGAGTGATTTGGATTGCTATATAGTATGTATTCTCTCTTTCATATGGGAGTATTCATTTGACTTTTTGTGCCAAAAAAGGGGATAAGTTTGTCTTGCACAATGTATTTTCTGCACTACATGGGATATGAGTTTAGGTTGCATTGCATTTATTTTATCTGACATACATTCATTCAGGGTGAATGTTGTATGACGGCAGGGGGAGTTCGTATGTTGTTTGCGCATAGCCTATAAGTGTGTACCTGTATAGGGGTAACATAATAGTATTTGGTTAGATTACAAGTAGGTCTGCATGATATGTTCATTGGTATGTGCTATTTGTGTGCACAGGATACAATTGCTTTAGTCCATATAGCTCAAGTTCAAACATGCTGTGTAGAGTTCACATTAAGATGGATGTGTTGATTCATGATTGTCTCATCATCAATCCTCAAGGGATCCTATAAAAATGTTCAAGTTTTTCTCAAAGTGTGCTATCTTGATCCATGTCCCAACAATATGGGGTCTAGTACTAGTTTGCTGCAATGCAAGGCCAATTGTACAAGACATACAATGTTTAGCATCAACAGATAAAAAAAATACAAAAGTAAACTCTAGAGTGCAAAATGTCAAAGAATGGTGTGAGTATCTTATTATTCAAAGTCATAATACTTATGAAGCCACAACGAAATAAAGAACGAGTGATTACACTTTGAAAAAAAAAAAGAATAGAAAACTATTATGTAAAAGACAAAACAACTGAAAGGCCTAAGTCCTATGGATGTTATCCTCACCATCATCCTCTAACAGAACAATTGAAATGGGTATTGCCCGTATTGACTCATGGGCCTCGATGGTCGTCTGGGGCTTTTTCACATTCCCTTTATACAAACAATATGCAAGTACACAGATAATGTACAAATGATAAGTATTTAAAGGAGATGAGTGGCAAAATTGCTGAAAGATGAGCGCTCGACACGCAATGAAGCAGTTTGAGATACATCTGCATGGTGACACACAATGGGTGATGATTCGTTGGACGTTGCATGCATGGCAGAAAGTTGGATGAAAAATGGTGATCCAATGGACCCAGAAAATTTACAGAGGAACAAGCAATTGACACGTGGCATTCCTCGGTTGGCTATTGTTTCTTTTTCTAAGTGCATCAACCATTGTTCTAAATTCAATCACCTGCTTTAAAAATATTTCAAAAAATCAATTATTCTTCATTTATCCTATTAAAGTTAGATCTGATATTTTTAAAATAAAATATCTCATTATTTAATAAAAATACGTAAATATCAGTTTAAAAAGACATTGATAACTCTATTTTCATAGAGTTACCACACATGTAAACTTGGGATTTTGCTTATCCTCAAGCAAAACAAAACATAAAAATTACCCAATAAAACATGAATCAAGTTGATCAATAAAGGTTCCTAAAATTTTATGCAGTGTAAATGACCAAAGGATACATGTAAACATTTGACTAAGCATGAAAATCCCTTCAAGTGCATGCTCCATTTTCAATTGATCATCTCGTGTGTGTACTAAACCCTTTATTGTTCACTTAGAAAGAAAGCTAAATAAATTTATGTACATATGTAATGCAAGTCCGATCTCAAACATAAATATTCTCAAGTCTCATATGTTTGTGTTTCAAGTCTCTCTTAGCAAATGTAGATGTATAGAAAGCCTAGGATCATTAAGACTTGATTAAGCTTGTAATGTAAATGTAGGGTCAGGATAGGAAATATGGTACAATTTAGGCTCATATTACACCTGAAACACATACATTTTTTTCTATGACCATATAAACCTTCACACATCAATTACACCTAATTTATTTTCTTCTTTTATTATGACACAAAAATGTCTTTTTATTGACTTGCTATACCCCTAAACTTATTACTTTTTTAATATATTTTTCTTCTTTTTCTTATCTATTTATATATATTAAGTATAACTCTTTGTTTTTTTGTGCCAACTTTTACTCCCAACATCATATTATACCTCAAAATATATATAAATAAACTCAAGTGCTAAGTGTGTGATGGTAAATTGGGACAATATTTTAGGTTAGATAATATGTGAGTGCCAAAGAAAATGTCAATATTATGGTAAAAATAGGTGACTAAAGATGCATATGTACAAGGTAGGTAAGAAAGGCTCAACAAGTCCAAAAATAGCCTAAATCATCTCCCTAGTAATGCATCATCAAGGATTTCTTCTTGAGTGACAATCAAACAAATTTTAAGACTTGTGAGACCTAAAGCATGCAATCTTCACAAAACCTCTCTAAACATGCATACTACAACAACTACAGCATTGTGCATAAACATGGAATATCATAATCAAAACTAGAACTTATAATAAGAACAAATCCATACTAGTCAACATCCTCGCTTTTCCAAACAATCATACCCAAAATAACCATGGTCGCTATCATTAAAATAAAAAATTAATCAAAAAGCAAGCACATAAAATCACATATTTCATTATTTTCATACATGATTTCATAATAACATAATAGACTAAACTAAACTACCAAAGGAATCAAGATATTTCCAACCCAAACTTAACAATCTCATGGTCCCTAATTTGCAAAACATTAAAAACAATTGCAAATAAAGGATGAGAAAACTCCCTTAATTGATGTTTTAGTCCTTCCTAACTTTTTTTTTAAAAAGCAAATGGGAGACTGGAATTAGTAGGCCCACAGGGTGCCCCATCAGAATGGAAAGTAGTCTTTCGCACCCTCTTTATTTTCCAACCACCCATAAATATTATTAAATAAATAAAAAGTAATGAGTACAGAACTTTGAATCAACAGAACCTATAAGAAGGTTTTTCAACTATGTCAAAAATAGTAAAGTGACGTACGAAAGATGGTACATCCCACCACCAAGTCATGGAACAAAAACTAGGAGATCTGGAAGGCAAGCCATCAGCAGCAGAATTACCCTCTCGGTAAATATGAGAACAGTGGAGGTCCATGCATGCAATCTGAGCCAAACAATCTGTCCAGGATGAGAGCCATCGCCATGGCACCATATGAGATCTAGTGCGGAATAAAGTCACCACGTACGTAGAGTCAGACTCTAACCAAATCTTCTTCCAACCAAACCTATCTACATATTTTATTACATGAATAGCCCTTGCTAGCTTAGCCTCAAAGGCATAGGAAACCCCTAAAGGAGCACAGAAACAACCCTTGACAAAAGATCTGGAGGTTCGAAAAATCCCCACATAACCTAAAAGACCAGGTGCCCCAAAAGCAGCCCCATCCATGTTTACCTTTAACCAACCTGGAAGAAGAGGATGCCAGTTAACTTCAATCACCCTCGGGGCTCGTGATGGTATACCAGAACTCGCAAATGACTAAGTATCTGCAAGTCATTCAAAGTATTTTTCATTGTACCAGTTTGGATTAAGCCTACTTCTCTAATAAAATGCCAAACAGTAGTAAGAGAGGAACATAAAGGAATCTCAATCCTATCATAGCAGCAATTATTCCTAGTTGTCCAAATAACCCAAATAACCGAGACAGTGCCTGCTTTCCATAAATTACAAACTTGAGGTCCAAAATCTCTACCGATAGCATCCCTCCACAACTCCAAACGTGATATGTCTATGCAGGGGCAAAAACCAAAAAAAGAGGCAATGAGGTCCCAAAGAGCCCCAGCAAAAGGACACATTAAGAAAAGATGAGAGATCGTCTCCTCTGATCTACCAACAACGTGAAGGAAAGGAAAAACCCCGCTTCTTAACAACGCAATCAATGGGAACCTTTTCTTGAATGACTCTCCAAAAAAGCATAGAGCGGGATGGGGGAATAAATGGGGACTAGCCTTCTTTACCCCAATTTTTAGCTTGCCCCATTGATCTCAAAGAATCATAAGCATCACATGTGAAAACATCTCCTGTAACTGAATAGGACTAGACTCGAGCATCTTTCGTACTTGCAACTACTGAGTTAATATCCATGGCTACATCCAGATGAGAGTCAACAAAATTTTGTGGCAATCGCCAGCCATCTTCTATTTGAAATTGACCAACCAAAGCATTCAAGGGCATATCAACTAGAACCTCAGGAACTATGTCTATTAAAGGAAAATCCAGCCATTTGTCCGTCTAGAAATGAACCAAGGAATTCGTACCTATCAACCAACGGGAGTCGGCAATCAAAGCTAGGAAATGGGTCCTCAAGCCAGGCCAAATAGATAAGCAAATATGATACCCTTTGGGAGTATAATTCCTATCAAGAAATCGCCTCCATAAGTACATCACGGTGTGAGAGGTTGCTTCAATTAACTGCCAAGAAAATCTTTGCAACATGCTTCATTTAGAGTTTTAAAATCTCTCATACCAAGACCCCCCTCGGCAAGAAGAAGGCAGGAATCTCTCTAGGCAACCTAAATTAATTTCACTTTGTCCGTATGGCCAGTCCAGAAAAAGTTGCGGATGACTTTAGTATGCTCATCAAGAACCGCTTTTGGCCATCTATGAATATGAAAAGAATGTAGGAACGTACTCTGGATAATCGATGCAATGAAGCAGCGTTGACCTACTAGAGAAAGTGATAATCCCTTCCAAGAGTCCAAATGAACTTTAACATGATCAACCAAACCTTGGAACCAATATCGACTTGGGGCACCCCAAAAAAGAGTCACCCCCAGATAACTCATAGAATCACCACCCAAACGTATACCTGAAAGCTCTTGAATAGACTGAATTTCACTTCTCGACACCCTCTTGCCGAAATAGATGCTTAATTTTTCAAAGTTAACCAAATGTCCCAATAAAACACCATAAAGCTAAAGAGCTTCAGAGATATTCTGGATATTGTGAGAACTAGCCCTTGCAAAGATGATCAAATCATCTGCATAGAGAAATGGTTAGGATTTGTAATACCATGAGGAGAAGAGATATGGGCAAGCCGCCCATCCACAGCCATGATAGAGAGATACCTGATAAGAAAATCACTTGCAATGTAGAAAAGCAGCGGAGATAAAGGATCACCTTTTCGCACCCCTCTAGAGCAAGGGAAATAACCTTTAGGGGAGCCATTCATAAGAATAGAGATTCTTACAGAGGTAAAAAAAAAACATGTATCCAACCAAGGAAAACCTCATCAAAGCCAAAACACTTCATTACCTTAGTAACAAAGTCCCATCTTATTGTATCGAAAGCCTTCCAAATATTAATTTTAAGAGCAAGATTTCCACCTCGACTACGAATATCCAAAGCATTGAAGCACTCAGATGCCCCTACTATGGGGATCCCTACCATGCAATTCCCAATACTACATCCCGAAATAAAACCAAATTGATTTGAAGAGAGAATACGAGAGCAGATAAACCCAAGGCGAGTAGCTATTATTCTCGTGATAATTTTGAACATGAAATTTCTAAGTACAATAGGTCTGTATTGGTCAACCCAGCTGGCATGATCAACCTTAGGTATCAAGATGACAAAACTAGAATTGAGCCCGGGATGCATCCCCCCTATACGAAAAAAATCTTGTATTGCCCTAACAACATCAGAAATAATAATAAAATAAACGTAAAAAGTGATATTTTTCAAAAGAAAATATGGTAAGATCTCAATGTCTTATTGGTTCGTTAAATGGTTTGAAGTATTTGGGTTTGAGTTGAATGGGAAATACCAAATTAAAAAAAAATCAGCACGAGGATTTCTTCTTAAAATAAATGGTAGAGACCCTTAGTCCTTCCTAACTTGATTAGCTTTATGTAACACAAAATTCCTTCTTTATTAGCACCTATAAAACTAGAAACACACTAATTAATAATTATTATTAAAGTCATTAAAACAACGAAAGTTTAAATGACTTGCTTTGCCTCCCAAGAAGTGTCCCATTTATATTCATTGATTATAATTTTCAACACTTGTCAAGGTAGATAATACTTAAAATATTACTACTCCAACCTCACTTCTAATAGTAAACTCCCTCTTGTGCCTATCAAATTTGAGCTCCCTGGTTACTAAACATCTCTCCATATAGCCCGATACTTCTTTAAAACATCCAAAAAAGAAGGTTGTAGTACTTGTAGGTCTCTTGTTAGTTAGCTTAAGTGGTCTCTTCTTGTTCTCTCCCCTATTTTATTAACTGGTTCATTATTTTATTTTTCAAGATGACAGAAAAAATGTAGCTTCGCCTCCTAAATTGACTGCAAAAAAGTTTATCGAGGATTTCACCACCAAAGTGCAGGATCAGGTGGAGGAAACTGGAGAGTAGAGAGAAACGAATAAAATAAGAAAAGAAAGTGCAAAGAGTTTAGGCACAATGACCTTAAAAGGAGGAAAAATCTTGCCTTGTAAAAAGGAAAAAAAAAGTCTCAATCAATATTGCAAGGAATTCTCGTATTACTTTGTCTCTCTAATATTTGCCTACAACACTAGTCTCATCTCATCGTACTTTCTCTTGGGATGAGTTTGAAAACTTTCTTCTAAGTCCTTGTACCTCAGAAGAGAAAACTAAACTCGAGGTAGAAATGGTTGAAACTTCATTAGACCCTCGCGCCATCTATTGAAGCAACTTTTCATTGTAAGTCTTGAGAATTATTCAAATCTATCAATAAGGAGAAAAATAAGATAAGAGAGAATGAGAAAAAAAAAAAAAAAAAAAGGCTGAGTTTCATATAATGCAAAAGTTATGTTTGTAAATGATACAAACTAAGCCTTTTAAAGGCAAAATAATCCAAAATAAAGGAAATGACTAAAATAACCTTATAATAAAATATTAATTACTCTAATATTCCACCTCAAACTCATGATGCATCTGCAAGAAGCATTGAGACTTTGCAACTAGAAAACAAGAGCTTGAAATAGGATGTGGCTTGGTAAAGAAATCCACAATTTACAAAGAAGAAGGAACAAAAGGAAAGATAATGGTTCCTTGCTTGAGGTGGTGACGAGTAAAATGACAATTGATCTCGATATGCTTAGTGTGTTTATGAAAAACTGAGTTGTGATCAATTTGGATAGCTCTTTGGTTGTCACAATACATAAGAGTGGGATGAAGAGAAAAACACCTATATTTGTAAGTAGCCAACATAACCAAACAATCTCTTTGGTAGTAGAGGCCATAGCACGATACTCTGCTTCAGTAGAAAATTGAGAGACAACAGTTTGCTTTTTGCTCTTCCAAAAATTAAGAGAATCACTCAAACATATATTGAAACTAGTGACAGACTTGCTATTTATGGGATCACAACCATAATTAGCATCATATATGCATGCAACTCTAAGGAAAAGGTGGATGGAAGTAAGAGACTTCGGAAAGAAGTGCCTTGAAGATACCGCAAAATACGTAGAATAGTTGCATAGGAACACTTTGTGTGACATTTTTAATGTATTTCCTTACTTATTTGGTTACACTTTGATCTTAATTGTGTTACTTTTAGCTTAGTTTTTTGAAATGAGTCCCTAGATAGCATTGGTGTGTAAAAATGAGTATAAATGAAGCTTTTGAGCTTTTCTCGTTTATTGTAACTTTCCTATTCTAAGAATGTAACGTTCCTTTTCTTACAAATTCTTAATTCTTTTATAGGGAATCTGAATTATCATCATCAAATTGGAGATTTTAGGGCGTGTTACACTTGAAAAGGAAGGAATGGAGACCAAGAAACAATCATAATCAAAATAAAACTCCAATGGGAAGGAAATCAGAATTTTGACAGATTTCATGGTCCAACTTCGTGGGGCTTTACCGGACAACTCAGAAGTCCAAAAATAATTAATGAGGTGTCATTGGAAAGCCCTACATGTCTAGTTTCCAGAACATCCAAGAACTTGATCATATCTATTTTGAAGACTGAGATATTCCCATTTTAGTGATCAAAGGTCAGTTTGGCCGAAAACTTGGATTTTGAATTCAACTCAAAAGATCACACCAAGTCCCACATTGAAATTAGAGCAAAGATTAGCATAAAATTATCCTATAAGGGAGGTGCAATGAGTCCCACATTGGAAAAAGAAGAGAAGGTAGACAACCAATTTTTCCATATAAGGAGCAAGGCTTCACCTCTAAAAATCATCTCTTCATTTGCATTAACCTTAGAGTAAAAAATTATTATCAAGATTTCTCAAGGACGTAAGGATCATCATCAAGACTTCTCAATCTTCAAAAGTGTAATATTTATATTTATTGCTTTTAATTCTTATTATTACATTGAAGTTATTTGTTTTTGATTCTTTTATTGAAAATATTATTTATTTGCTATAAGTCTTCTTTATTTTCATATTTGATTAAAGTATTAAATTTGATTGTTAATGATATGTAGTTATGAATTCATGAACTATGATTATGTGTAATAATTTTCTCTCTAATTTAGATATATAGTCTTATATGGTTCGAAATATATAGGGTTTATATATCATTGGTAGTTAGTAGCACTACATATGAATGTTTTATATGTGGTGATGAAAGATATCATATTGCCTATTAGGATTCTCATAGGGCTATCCTTATGAGGTTTTAATCAAGAGGTGAAACATTTAAACGTGTGTGTGAGGATTGCAAGGTTATTATTTATGGTTTGACACCCATAGTTTTAGCTTGTATTCGAACTATATTCATGAAAGCTTAATGATCTACTTTGATTTTTACATGGTTAGACGTTTCTGCTAAGTTTAAGTCGGGTAAAATATCTAGGTGATGGACATTTCCTATATCTTAGAGACTTTAGAAGAATATGTTGGGTATTTGAGGTTGTTGCCCTTATTCTCAAGGATTTGATTCTTATGCATACTTTTGGGAGTAAATTCGTTGTTATTTTTCATGACAATTTGATTGAATGCTTGGTTATCTATGATTGTGTGAATGGAGATGATCACTTGTATATAATTTTTGTTTTTGCTTTTAGTTAAAAATTGATTCCAAAACCCTATAAATTCTTGTACACATTGTATATTTGTGAATATTTATTATACTAACACTTATTGTAGGTGTCCCTTCAGTCCCCGGTCCCTAACGATCCCTTATTTGTCCATTACTACATTGATAGGGTTATTGATATGCAAGTAATTGCAGGTCTATCACCCAATTAATGGTAGTAGGAGAAGCAACAAACTAACTAACAATATGAATAACATAAGCAATGTTTGGACGAGTAATAGTAAGGTAGACCAAGCTACCAACAATAGTTTGATATAAGGTAGGATCTTGCAAAGGAGTGTCATCAGAAAGAGAATACTGAATATTGTGCTCACTAGGGGTTTTAATAATTTTAGTATCAATAAGGTGAGCCCACTCAAGAATGTCAACAGTATACTTAGATTGATAGAAAAGGCAACTTCAATACCCAAAGAATACCTTAGAGAACCCAAATCTTTCATTTTAATTTGCCAGTCTAATTCAGACTTAAGCACTACAATTCCATTAACATCATCACCAGTAATAATCATATCATCAACATATAAAGAAAGCAAAAAATGACCTACAGTGGTACACTTAACAAAGAGAGCATAATCATGATCACTTGATGAAAACCCAAGAGAGGCAATAACAGTAGAGAACTTCTCAAACCATGCGCAAGGTGCTTATTTTATACCATATAAAGCTTTCTGAAGCTTACAAACTTCTCCATGATTATGTAGTAAACCAGACGAGGGAACCATGTAAACTTCTTCAAGCAAATCACCATTAATCCATTTGAGCTATACACCACCCATGAGCAGATACAACTACAATAAGTGTGCGAATTGTAATCATTTTTGCAACACGAGCAAGAGTCTCTTCATAATCAATACCACTCATTTAAGAGTATCCCTTTGAAACTATTGAGGACTTGTACCTTTCAATACATCCATTAGAATGAAGTTTAATTTTATATACCCAACAGGAACCAATAGCCCGTTTACCTGGTGACAAACGTACCAAGACCCATGTGTTTGTTTGATGCAAAGCAGTAAATTCCTCAGCCATAGATTGCTTCTAAAGGGGATCAAGGATTGACTCTTTCTAGGATAATGGCTTAGAGAGACAATGAATAGTGATAAAAATGAAGTGAAAGAAGTGGAATAAGAAGAGTAAACAAAATGTAATAGTTTAGTATACTTACGAGTGCGTTGAGGATAGCGAGAAGGATCCACAATTCTAGGAGGGGTGTGGGCAACTATAGAAGGAGAAAAAACATCAGAAGTGTCAAGCTACGGTGTACTAGTATCTTCAAAATTTGTAGTTGGAGAAACTTGTGGAGAAGAACCATCGATGTGGTCAGAGAAAGGATCAATATGAATAAGATCTGATTTGGTCAAATTGTGAACAGTAACAAGAATAAAAAAGAAAGGTATATGCTCAAGAAAGATAACATGACAAGATATATATAGTTTTTTTTAAGTTGGATCAAAACAATGATATCCCTTTTGCCCTTCACTATAACCAAGAAAAACACAAATGGTAGAGCGTGACGATAATTTGGTACGTTCTACATGAGGACGAAGGACAAAACAAGTAGAACCAAAGACTCTCAAGGAGGAATAGTCAAGACTATATCCATATAGTTTTTCAAAAGGAGACAAACCTGAAGTGATAGATGATGGGATCATATTGATTAAGTTGATTGCAGTAAGAACTGCTTCTCCCCAAAACTCACTAGGAACTGAAGATGACAACAAAAAAGAACGAGCAGTTTCAATAATGTGTCTATGTTTCATTTTAGCAACACCATTTTGTTCAGGAGTGTCAGTACGAGAAGTTTGGTGAATAGTTTCATCTCAAGTAGGCAAATCACAAAATTTATTGGAAGTATATTCGCCACCTAGATCACATCTAAAACACTTAATAGCAACAAAATATTGTGTTCTCACCAGAGCTCTAAAGTTATTATAAATATCAAAGAAATCAAAATGACATTTCATAAGATATACCTAACAAAAACGAGTGTATCATCAATAAAAGAGACATAATATCAAGACCCTCCTTTTGAAACAACAGGAGAAGGTCCCCACACATCAGAATGAACTAAATCAAAAGGTGCAACAGAATAAGAAGTACTTCTATTAAAAGGTAATGTAGAAAATTTTGCAAGTTTACAACCACTATAATTAGAAATATCATGAGCTTGCAAATTTCCTAAGATTCCAGTAGAAGCTAAGAATTGTAAACGAGAAGCAGAAACATGACCAAGACGTGAATGCCATAAATAAAAACTAAAAGATGAAGGAAACAATCGAAAAGAATAAATATCAACACTAGCTACAAATTCTGGTAATCTTAGCTCGTCCAAAACATATAATCCCTCCTGCTTACGACCTGTCCCAATTAGCTTCTGGGATTGTAGATCTTACACATGACAACAAGTAGAAGAAAAGGATATTGAGCAACTAGAATTACACAATTGACTAATAGATACAAGATTTAGTGAAAGCTCAGGAATGTAGTAAACATTATTAAGAGATAAATGAGAATTGACAATAGAACCAACACCTGCTAATGGCATAGGAGTACCAATAGCAGTCATGATAGGTACAGATGATGTAGGACACAAATAAGCAAAAAAATTTGAATTAGAAGGCATGGTAGGAAGCTCCAAAATCCAAAACCCAATTTGAGGAGGACATAGAAGAGGCAGACATGGCATGAGGCTACGTATCAAGAAACCTTTGAAATTGCTCGGTGAGGGCAGCTAGTGTAGGATTGGAGGATGAGACAAAAAGGTTAGAGGATTTTGAAGGAGGTACAACTGCTATAATATTAAATTGCGGAGGGCAATACGAATGTAGCTGTGATTGATTGCCAAACTATTGAGGCCTGAATTGGTGCTTTTGTTGAAACTGATGTGGTTGTGATTGATTACCAAACTAATGTGGTGCTTGATTCAATTTAGGACACTGAGCTTTCCAATGACCCTTTTCTTTGCAAAAGTTACAAGCATCAAACCCAATCTTTGTGTAAGTCTTTTTCCCATAGTGAGCAGGAGGTCGAGTAGAAGCGGCAAAAATAGAAGGATTAGGTGTTGGGAGAATTCATTTTCCTGCTTGAGACATAAGGCATATTTCATTAGCCAAAATCTCGTGGACCACTTAATCAATTGACGAAAGTGGGCTATGGTGTAGAATGGAAGTACGAAGGCCCTCAAAGTTATCACGAAGTGCCATTAAGAATTGAACCAAGCGTTGTTCCTCCCTATGAGCAATATAAGGTACACAAGCTCGAAGTTTTGCTAATTCTATTAGAGCCAATTGATCATAAAGGTTTTTCATTGCTGAATAAAACTCTTGAATACTCATGTTTTTTTGTTCAATAGCTCGAATATCTTATTCTAATTGATATTGCTTTGCAAAGTTTGATTGTGTATGCAGTCTTGCAAGATGTTGCCAAACTTCCTTCTCTGTATCATATTTTTTTAATTGGGTGTCTATTGAGTATTCAACATAATTGTTTAACCAAGTAATAATTTTTAAATTATCTACTTCTCAAGTATCTAGTAAGGTTACATAATTAGTATTCTCTACTGTAGGTTTATTCACAATTTCAAATACATAACCCCACATCTTTTTACCTTTGAGAAAATTTTTCATCACATAACTCCAATACAAATAATCCTTCACATCGAACCTCACACTAATTGACTGTAAAGAGTCATCTTTATCACTAGTCATTGCGAAACAAAACCAAAAAGCTTCCAAATTGCCAAAGCAGATAAAAATCAATAATCTAGGTAATTCTAGATACGTGATGCCAAATCAAATCAAGGGAAGCCAGTTATAAACCGACTGCTCGCAATTAACCTCAGTTCAGCATACTATCATACTCATTTAGTCACAATATCACATCCTATTCCGCTATAATTGTTGGTTTCAAAGGGCGAACAATTTATTTACTATTTTTTTAATTCAATTGGATCCGAAAATGAAAAATAAAAAACCTACCAAATAGTTCATTTAATAAACTTTCTCTAATACCATGAGAATTATTCAAATCTATCAATAAAGAGAAAAATAAGAGAAGAGAGAAGGAGAGAAAAGAGGGGGCTAGGGTTTCATATAATGCAAAAGTTGTGTTTGTAAATGATACATGCTAAGCCTTGTAAAGGCAAAATAAAGCAAAATAACATAAATGACTAAAATAACCTTACAATAAAATATTAACTACTCTAATAAGTCTCACTTTAGTTTTATTAACTCCTTAAAGTATTTCCCACGTGGTTCTCAATTTTCATCTCCATTTGCAGGTTGTTCGTTAATAATGACTACACTAAAGACATTATTCAACAAAAGAGCCATGTTGATACCATAGAGGCCCACACACGATCTTTGGAAAAATGCAATTATATTCTTTCTAACAAGATGAAGTCCTTAGAGAGCAAAGTGTGAGCATTGGAATCCTAATTAGTAGTGCAAAGCAAGGAACATAAAGAATACTTAGGTTCAGTGCAAGCATCATGAGGGATAGCTGTAAAAAGGTTATGCCAAGACCATGAAATCTTTTAAAAGTTGAGCTATTTATTTTAGTTTCAAGGATAAGTATGAGAAGATCACGGCCGTGAAGAATGTTTTGAATCCTCAAGCTCAAGGAGAGGAGAGTGAAGCCAAGAAAGAATCATCAAAATATTAATTGTACCCACTCTGTTTTTGTTTCCATCTCTTTTTCCCTTATGTTGAATGTGTATGGGAGGAATGCCTCTCAGTCCATGTTAGATCGTTTGTATTTTTTATTTAGTCATAGGTAATGACAATATTTATGAAATTATATTACATGCATTTTTCCAAAAATTTCTTGTCCAACAAAGTGCATTAATTGAAGTATGCCACTTGGCATCATTTTAAAGGCCTAGGTAGCCTATATATTCAGGCTTCTTGCTTTGTATTTTGCACACTTGATCTCTTTTCTTCTTAGAGCTGCATGCAGATACGGCCTTACGTTGAGCAATTAGAGAGTCTAGAGCTAAAAATGCTAGATCCCCCCTAAAAATAAAACATCTAAAAGATAGAACTTTGTTATGAGAGGGGTTGTGAATAGGGGTGGCAGTACGTGTCATTCGGATCAACCCATTTCTAACTTGATCCGATCATACCCGACTCGAACATGACTAGATTTGAAAATAGGTACATATATCAAACCCAGACCTAGACCCAAAAAATCCAAACACAATTTGAATTCAAAATGGGTCTGTCCAAACCAAAACAAGGACACGAACTCAAACTCAAAAAGCCCAAACACGACCTAAATTCAAAACAGGTCAATTTTAAGAAAATTGGACCCTAATTCGAACCCGTATAAATATATGGGAACCTGAAAATGTAATATGGTAATATTCTTCTAACAGAGGCTAGTATTCTTCTTTTTGCCTGTCAATACGAGGAATTTGAGTGTTTATCAAGGGATAACACCCTTAAATTATCTTTAAATCTTACATAAAGTACATCTGAAACTACTATGATTCAAAATTTTGTTTCAAAATAACATTTGTAAATAGTAAACCAAACCAACAAAATGTACAGGCTAAAATCGACGTGTCACTAGCCTAATGTCAGGATTCCCAACTCATATGCAGCTTCTCTCCTCCAAATGTCTAAACCTTTCTAATTGCATCACTACTGCAAAGCAAGTTTAAATGAGAAGTCATACATTACATTCCCAGCAATATTAATTACAAAATAGAATTTTTAATTTCCATCAATTATTAATGAAAATAGCCAAAGGTATTAAACCCAAATTCATACTATATTGAATCAAAAGAACAAATTTAAGTGAGAAGAGCTAAAGTTAATGCTTTAATTGTCAGGCCAAAGTTTTTATCGAAAGTTTTGCAAACAATATTGCTTTATTAATCAATTTCTTTACCCTTCGTTGCAAAGTTTCCATATTTGAATTCGGATCATAGTGATATAAGATTCTAACGATAAACACTTGAGACAAAAATATAATAAAAGTTGAAGACCATAATAACCCAATTAATAATTCTAACAAGGATTTCAACTCAACAGTTGAAATTAATTAACTAACAAGGTCTTGAAGCAGATAAACAAATAAAGTGTAGGTAGATTCAAATCACAATATATTAACTTCAACGCATTAAAATATTAGAAGTAAGAACAAATTAGTACTGCATATTGATGATGATTCAGAACAAATAGGACACAAGAAAGAGATTAAAATATATAATTGACAAAAAAATATAATATAAACTAGGATACAAATTACAATTAATTCAACATATAAACAACAAAAATAGAGCACATAGTAAAAATAAAATTTAAATATAAAAGTAATCATTACTTTTCAAGCATTTGAACTTTGAATAGGAGCTTCATTTACAACATAGCTCATAACATCTTGCACTAACTCATCAAAACTTGGTTTGTTATCTACAAAAAAAAAATGTAGAGAAAATGAAAATATTGTAAAATATGAACTCTTATAAAAAATTGTACAATACATTTATCGCCATAAAATCAATCTTTGGTACAAACTAATGCCTCAACTGTCCTAGGTAAAAGTGAAGTATGAAATTGATCTAGAACTCTCCCACCAATACTAAATGCAGATTCTGAAGTAAGTAATGAAATAGGAATGACTAGGATGTCACGAGCCATGACAGCTACTTGAGAAAATAGAATATTATTTCCCTTCCAATATCCAAGGATATCAAAGTCACTATTTTCAATTGATTACTTCACTAAAGGTTCTTCTAAGTAAGCCTTTAATTGACTTTTCTGTGGAGAGTCATCACCACAAGAGTTGAAACTCTAAAATTAAGAAATAAAAAAAAGTTAAAAATAAATATGATAAACTCTTAGTCATCTATAAACAAGTTAAATTAATATAAATTTTACCTTCACTAGATATTCTTCTTTTCTATAAAGGACATGATCCTTTGAAATATCATTATTATTGTCCATAAGTATTGTTGTTGATCTTGATGTTGACACATTTTGGGAAGAAGCATCTTGAGCATGCTCTTTATAAATCTTATCCAATTTATTCTTGAGATTTCTTAAAGAAATCTCATAATGAGAACTTCATTGCCCATAGATCCTTTTGTAAGTGAATTCAACAAATTTTAACTTGTATCTTGAGTCCAAAATTAAAGCTATGGACAAGATAATGCTAAAATTAGTCCAATATTTCTCAAACTTTGTAAGCATCCTACTAGCTATGTCTTTAAGATACTCATAATCACTCTGTTCATTCTTCTATAAAGTAATATAACATGAACTAACAAAGTGAAATACAAATTTGTAGTAGGGTACTTGGTTCCAGAAAATTGGAGCGAGATCTCATAAAACAATGCCAAAAAACTACATATCTTATCCACCTTTTTCCCCTCAGATGTCGTAGAACAATTGAAATAATTAGAATCAACCAAAGATAATTGTTGAAACGCTCGATGATAGCATAAAGCACTTTCAAGCATGAGATAAGTCGAATTCCACCTAGTTGTAACATCTAGATTCAATCCTTTCGTAGAATCCAAATTTGTCAATTTTACTGATTCTTTAAACTTTTTCTTTCTCATTTGTGACCCTCTCACATATTTGATGCTATCACAAAGTTTACCGGCTGCTTCATCAATATCTTTAAGACCATCTTAAACAATTAAATTGATGATATCGACACAACAGCAGATATGATATAATTCACCAATGCAAACAAGAAATTCACACAAGCTCAAGTTATTGACCAACAATGGAACAAACTTAATATTAGTATAAGTATTGTCCAGTGTCATTGAAAAAAATTTCTTATCAATTCCCCACTCACGCAACATAGAATGAACTATATTACATGAATATTAGGCATCGTGTGAAGGTAGCATGAAAGAGAAGTTCAATACTCTTTTTTGTAATTTCCACTCATTATCAATGAAAGGACATGTGAGGGAAATGTAATCATCATAGGTTAAAGAAGACCAATAATCAGAGATCAAACGAATTCTTCTAGGACATGCATGTAACATAGATCTAATCTTAGATTTTTCACTTCAGTACATATTAAGAACATCAACCTTAGCAGTGTTCCTGAAAACTAACTTAACATTGAGATGAAGATGTTCAAAACAAGCTCTAATACCTTCATATTCAACAAATTGAAAAGGCAAGTCATGCATTATAATAGCTCGAGCAGCCAAATTCTTAAATATTTTTGGATCATATTTAGTGGAGCAAATTGTATACCCTTCCCCACTCTTATCGATAATCATCTTACCAACATCACGATTATCTCTCTTAGCACACTTTGCATAATGATGCGTAAAATTACCTATCCCATAGTATGACTCAGATCTAAATGAAGCACCACAATATATATATATGCTAATCTCTCCTCTTTGTTAGGTCCTATTGGAAAAATTTTATAATAATGCCAAATTTTTGCTCTCTTTTTCATACGTTTCATTCCTTTTTCCTTTGAATCCAAAAGTCATCATCACCTTATATGTCTCAACCTCATCATCATTCGCAAGGTTCTCAATTTGAGGGTGAAGGTGTCCATTTTTATTTTAATCTACAAATCACATAAGACCATATAAGAGAAATGAAGCATAACATGATATCAATATATAAACATAATAGACGAAGTCATAGAAACACCTAACATATCAATGAGAAAAGAGATTCTAACATATGAATGAGAAAATACCTAACAAATAAACAACAGACTATACTCGCTATCACAAAACTGAGTGACAGACCAAACAGAAAGCAAGCTGAAAGGATGATAGATGTATTTGCACCTAGACAAAAAGTTGAGCAATATCCTTAAATCTCGAATTAGAAAACATGCCAACTATGAGATACAATAATAGGAAACAGTAAATTTAAGTTTAATTAATTGCTAGAGGATAGCATGGAGATGGAGTCAACAATTAAGATTCCTTATGAATACTTTCATCCAACCATTAACAATAAAAGAGAAGTAATCACATAAGTAAAAATTATCCAAGTCCAACACGTTTTTGGAGAACTATGACTTGTTTGGGAACAGCCAACATGCAAGATAATTGAAACACAACTTTTAGGTTTTAGGTTTTAGAATAACAAAGAGAAGTAATGACAATAACAAAAGATTTTAGGTTTAAAACACAAATTTTAGGGGTAATTAGCTCAAATAATTAATTTAATCAAATTTCTATTTTTGAGACTTGGTATCAAACTTAAATTATCTATTTTGAAAAAAACATTTGGGTCTTACTAAAATAATATTTGGATGACATGCTTAGAAGTATATGTTAAGGTTGTTTTGCCTTATGTCTATATTTGCAAAGTCATTGCATAATCATAATAATAAAGTGCCTATATTTTCTAAATCATCCTATCATTTTCATATAAGAAATAAAAACATTATACTTATGGGTTGTCAGCTATGGGCTGCCGACTCAATGAGGAAGAGAAATGGATGGATCGTGTGAAAGGGAGATGAAGGTGGGTTGCTCGTGTCGTGAGAGGGCTAGCAGGGAGAGCATGAGGGCAAGCGGTGAGGGGGCGATGACTCGAGGATGACGAACATAGGTGGCGGCGATGCGACGTGGTTGCTAAGGTTGATAAGAAGGAGGGCTCAACTCGAGGTGTGTGACTGTGTGTGGCTTTTGGGGGTTCTGTATGGCCTTATGGGGTAATGGTTATTAGACTATTAGGTATGGCATTTGAGCTACCAGGTTGGGTCATTAAATCTATCTCTATCTTTTAAATAAAAAAAAGGGTCAAACTGGTCAACTCGAACCCAACCCTTTTTTTTTCGTGTCATTTGGAATTGACCCATTTTTACTAGAAAATTAAAGTATTTCTAGTTCGAGTCTGGTTTTTTTGTGTCATTTTTCATGTAGTGTTGGAAATTTCCACCCTTATATGTGATTCAAACTCATACCATTTAACTATTTTAATTGTTAGGGCAATATTTATGCATTTCAATCAACATAGGATAAGAATAATACATTTATTCTCTACCGATTCTAACCAAGAGTTAAGGTGGTCTTTGCGTGTTTTAATACACGTGATCAACCCAAATGCTCTTAACTCATAGGGCATTCTACATTGGTATTTAAACTGTGTGATCAACCCTTAATTTTTTTTAATCTTTTTGGGATCTCTACATCAGTGTTTAAATTGTTTGATCAACCCTACTTCTTTATTTTGCATGAGCGCTCTACTTTGGTGTTCAAGAAATTGTGATCAACATGAATTATTCATTTTTTATGGGCACTATACTTTCATGTTTAAGATATTGTTATCAACCCAAATTATTCATTTTTCATGAATATTCTACTTTGATATTTAAGACACTTTGATCAACCTAAATTATTAATTTCCATGGGCATTCTACTTTGTTGTGCCAAACATTATGATCAAATTGAATTCTCAGATTACTTGGTAGAGCTGAGATAAAGCTCTCTCTCACAAGAATGTCATTAATGGGAACTCTCCTAAACAATTGTACCAGTAGATCAACCCTAAGGAATGGACCAAGGATGAACTAACTATCACCTCCTTCGGTGGGCCACTAAAGTATACTCTCATTACACCAACATCTTGCCCGAGGGAACTGAGATAAATCCACCTCTCTCCCTCTCTCTAAGTAAGGACTTTCAACAAGTCTAATCTAGGAAATTAGTGGAGATCCAATTCTTACAAGAAAGCTTCTCGAGGGGATGGACACTTATAGGGCCTCATTGTCCCTTCCTTAGGTTGGGTCATGAAAATGCTACCTTGTTACACGCATATCTTGCCCTTGGGAGTTGAGATAAAAGTTGCTTCATTCTCTAAGTAAAGAAACTTGATTAATTTGGGTGCTCTATCAAGGTGATCAACCCAATCCTCTTCTTTGTAATTGATGATTCTTATTTTTCTCAACATGGAACTCAAAATGTCTCAATTTTCATTGATAGGTTGGTCATATTTCAATATGATGCAAGAATAAGAACACATTCACAACACCCATATAAGAAGTTGTAATGAAAACAAATGTAAACATAAGCAATCGGATAAATATCATTTGTAATGAACTTTGAGCTTACTCTTCAAAGCAATTGATTCATCAATGCTTTATTTGAGTCCACTCATGGTAGATATGTAACAAATTTTGGTTTTGGCTAGATCTCCTCAAATCTAGTGAATTCTTTTGAGCAAACACACAAACTACATGCACAAAATACTAAACATGCATGAGAGAAGAATAGAAAAGTAAAGCATGCACACAATAGTTTTTTCACAATGTGTGAATCTTACTCCACAGGAACCTTATGCATAGTTCCAATCCACTATTGAGAAGAACAATACAAACACCAATCCTTTGATCACACACTACCAACTAGTGCATTTACTAAGAACACACACAATCATCCACAGTGGTTCTTATCTAACACTATCTTACTATAGCATTCTAAAGTCTATATAAAGCAGGTAGTTTACAAATCTTCCAAGGAAAAGATCTAAGTGCTTCTCATAGAATTCAGAGTTAATATCAACACCACAATACCAATCCTATATATAGAGGCTTCAGGTTAGTATTGCTACACTCTTCCACACCTGATCAAGATGCCCTTTTCTTGCCTACAAATCTCACAAGTCAAACTGCATAACAAAAATAACTAGCAAAGCATAACTATCTTTGTCTCACTTATTCATAAATCTCCAACTTGAGACAATGTATATCTATATTTTCAATAGTTAATTGTCAAAAACTGCTAGTTTCATGGACCTCCCTAGCTCAATTTTCTGAAATTCCTAGCAGTTCCAAGCAATGCTTAAACTTACTAGTTAGTAATGTCTTAGTTAACATATTAGAAGGGTTCTCCTTAGTAGCAACCTTCTTCATATTTACCATTCCTTGAGCCACCATATCTCTTATGAAATGAAATTTGACATTGATGTGCTTAGTCCTTTCATGAAAAATAGGGTTCTTAGTTAGGTAAATTGAACTATGATTGTCACAGTTCAAAGTTACCTGTCCACAATTCAACTCCAACCTATCCACCAACCTCTTGATCCACAAATCCTCCTTAGCTGCTTCTACACAGTCTATGTAACCTTAGTAGTTGAAAGTGACACTACAGGCTACAAATTGCTCTTCTAGCTTACTAGGTTTGCAAATAAGGTGAATGCATAACCTGTCACTAACCTCCTTTTATCTAAGTCTCCAGAAAAATTTGCATCATCATACCTTATTACACCTTCAGCATTAGACTTCTCTTAGACTAAACCAATCTTTAAAGTTCCCTTCAAGTACCTCATTATCCATTTCACACCATTCCAATGTTGCTTACTTGGGTTATACATGTATCTACTCACTACACACACAAAATGAGCTAAATCAGGTCTTGTTCCAATCATTGCATATTAGGTCTTGTACTAATCATTACATACATCAAACTTCCCACAGCATTTGAGTATGGAACCTTATCCATGTCAACCTTTTCAACCTCTGTCTTGGGACACTGTTCAAAACTGAACTTGAAGTGAGGAGCAAGAGGTGTGGAAACTAGTTTTGGTTCAAATATACCAAATTTCCTTCAAACTTATCAATGTAGCTTGACTGACTTACATATAGTTTCCCTTTATCAACTTCCCTTCTTATCTCCATGCCTAGTATCTTCTTGTCACCATTAAAATCTTTCATTTTAAATTCATTCTTGAGTAGAACCTTGAACCAAAGAATGTCTTTCATGCTCCTGCTTGCAAGTATCATATCATCTACATAAAGAAGTGGATAAAAGATGTGTCGAATATCTTCTTTCCTAAAGTAGACACAGACATCAAATTCACATCTTTTGAACTTCATCTTCTCCATAAACACATCAAACCTCTTATACCATTGTCTAGGAATTTTCTTGAGTCCATACAATGATCTCTTGAGCAAGCATACCTTGTCTTTCTTACCCAAAACATTAAATCCCTTAGGTTGTCTAATGTAGATGGTTTCTTCAAGCTCTCATTATAAGAAGGCTAATTTAACATCCATTTTCTCTAAATGAAGGTCAAATTAAGCTACCACAAAGAGTAGTATTTTGACTGAAGTGTATTTATTAACTCAAAAAATCACTTCATTATGATCAATCCTCTCACTCTGTGAGAATCCCTGACCCACTACTCTTGCTTTGTTCCTAGCAGGTCCTACTTCTTTTAGCTTGTAAACCCATTTACTTCCAATAACTCTAGCACCCTGAGGCTTTTCTATAAGAACCCATGTTCCATTTTTTATTAGGGAGTTCATTTCTTCTTGCATTGCATGTTGCCACTTCCTAACATTTGTGCTGCTCATGGTTTCTGAATATGTCTTTGGTTCCAACATTTCAACTTCCTCACTAATGCTAAAATCATGAGCAACGAGGTCAGCATGTCCATATCTCAAAACTAGTTTAGATGCTCTCTTAGCTCTATCTTTAACCAGTAGGTAATTTTGTAAATTCTGTGGAATTGAGATGTATTTAGTATCATGGCCATCCAACTATTTCGTGTATGATCCACTAACAGGCTATCCTTGGTCATGTCTCACAGTACTTTCCCTAGAATTGGTACCATCAAATTCTAAGTTGTCTATGCTATTGGGCTCCACCTCAATTTGAATATCTTTGTTTGGTATTGGCTGCCTTTTGTCCTCATTAACACTTTCCAAGGTAGCATTTTCTATAATCTAAAAGTCTCCCAATCCACTTTTCTTTTGGTGCCTTAAAACTAATTACTATAGATGGTGACCTATTTATTAAATAGTTTATTGTTTGAATATCTTCAACCCAAAAGCTTTTTGACAATTTAGAATTTGGCTGCAAGCATCTCACCTTGTCCAAGATGGTTCTATTCATTCTTTCTACTAAACCATTTTGTTGTGGTGTTCCTACAATTATTTTTTATCTTTGTATCCCACACTCTTCACAGAGTTCTTCAAATTTTGAATTACAAAATTCCATCCCATTGTCAGTCATAAAGTATTTCACCCTTTTACCTGTTTGATTCTCCACCAGATTTTTCCATGCTTTGAACTTGTCAAATGTATCACTTTTGTTCTTTAAAATACAGGTCCACACCTTTCTGGAGAAGTCATCTACTATGTTCAAATAATACCTACATCTTCCCAGGGAAGGTGTGGGTGATGGTTCCCATAAATTTGCATGAACATATTCCAGCACACCCTTTGTTGTGTGTTTTCTTGAGCGAAATTTAACTCTTGTTTTCTTACAGCACATCCAAGCTCACTACTTTTCCTCTAGTAATTAGTCTTTGCTTGTTTAACTCAACTAGCCCTTTCTCAATGATATGACCAACCTTATTTAGAGTAACTAACATTGCCTCCCCAACCTTGGTCACTATCTTACCTTCAAGAATGTATAAACCATTCTTCCTTATACCTTTTAATACAACAATTGGACATCTCACAACCTTCAATTTTCCTTGTTCCATTTTTATCATACAACCACTAAAGTGTACCAAAAGAAATTAAATTTCTTCTAAGATCAGGGACATACCTCACTTTTGTTAGAGTTATTGTTGTTCCATCTTTGAGACTTAGTTTCATTTGACCTATGCCTCTCATTTTGCATTCATAGTTGTTACCAATCAAGACTTTCCCACCTTCTATTCACTCCAAAGATTTAAACCAATCTTTAATAGGACATATGTGAAAAGAAAGACCCATTCACCCTATGAATTTGTGACACTCATAGCAAGCACATTAGAGCTATCATATTCCTATGAGGTAACACTTGCATTTCCTCCATGAGAAGAGCTTTCATTTTCTAAGTTTCTACCCTTTCTTGATGGGAGATCCCTTATAAATTCACCCTCTTTATGATAGATTAAACATCTCAATTGCTTTCTATTCTTGGACATGGATCTTGATTGTTTTCTTTCCTTATAGTTGTTCCCTCTTTTCTCTAATCTCCTCGTCACAAATAACCTTTCACTTGAATCTAAATTTTTCTTCCACTTCTTATGCTTAAGCGCTCAAGACTTTAGAGAATAAATTAAAAAATCTAGTTTCAACTCCACCCTATCATACTTTATGGTAGTCTTCGATTCACTATAATATTCTAGCAATGCATTCAATAGAATGATTACTTGATCCTCTATATCAACCTTTTTATCCAAATGTTATAACCAAAGACTTTGATTGATCCATTTTAAAACTGAAGAGCAAAAAAAGATTTTGTTGGATAAGGTTTTGTGATGGTAGAGTTTTTCTAACCTGGCTCAGATTTCCTTTGCTATTACAAGGTCTTAGATCTGCCACATAACGTTGCTACAAGATAGAGCTCTATACAACTACTAGCATTCTTGATCTTCATCTTTTCAACTTCTACTTTTATATCAGCCAAGAAATCTTCTTCAAGAGCCCCATCTAGCTCTTGTTGGATAAGTATGTTTTTTGTCTTTCTCCTCCACAGAGAGAAGTACCTAGACCCATCAAAATTCTCTCTCCATACTTCATTGAAGCTATGTACTTTATTAAACCAAGAAGAATTTATAGTGTCCTTATCTTCCACTTCCCTTCTTCTCGTTCAGGATCATTCTTCTTGTAGTGTCTTTAAGATTTTTATTCCTTTAACCAAGAAGTAAGGCTCTGATACCACAATTGTTGAGCAAACACATAGACTACACTCACAAATTGCACTAAACATGCATGAAAGAAGAACATAAAAGTAAAGCATGCACACAATAGTTCTTATGTGGTTCAGTATTCACAATGTGTGAATCTTACTCCACGGGAACCTTATGCACAGTTCCAATCGACTCTTGAGAAGAAAAATACAAACACTAATGTGCAAAAATATAAACTCTCATTTACATTCATTCACCCATTTCTACCATTTTAGAATGAGAGAGTGGGTTTTAGTGAGAGAAAACATAAGATTCAAGAGAGAAGAAGAAGATGGAGCTTGAAGATTCAAGATTTCTCAAGGAATTAATAGTATAATTTCTTTTCTTTATTTTTCTTTTCTTAAGTTTCATGGATTTCTCTTGTATTTGAATTTTATTTTTTATATTTATGGATAGCTAAACCCATTTTCTAGGTTCTTTGTTGAACTCAATCTTAATATATATATTTATTTTAATTGCTTAATTAATTTATACTTATTTGGATGTTTCAGTTACTCTACTTTATTAACACCCAATTAATTATTTAATAATTGATTGTCGATGTTGAGACTTTTAGTTAATAGCTTGAAAAGTGAATTAAAAGTTATTCATTGGGTAATTGATGGAATAGTGTGAGAACATGACTATTGAAGATGTGGTATATATACATGCATGCTTAATGTGTGGTAGAAATAGCATGAAAATGTGACTTGTTCCATTAAGTAATTTTGTAAATGCTTGGAAAAGATTTATGAATATGTTAGAGCATGTAGCCAATCATCCATGTTAGTAAAATAATTAGTAATTTTTATGAGTGCATGTGAATTGATTGAGGGATATTAAATCTTAGGTTTCTCATATATTTTGGCCTAATTGTAGTTGATGTGTTTAAATCAATTTTTGTAAATAATTTATCTTTGTTTATTTTCCTACGAATTATCGTGAGTCTAAATAGAATTATACGTGACCCAATTTATGTACTTAATTACCAAATAACCAATTCTTGTGGGGTTTGACACTTATTCTTTAAATACTTATCACCTATACGTGACTCGTGCACTTGAAATTTTCGTGTCAATAATTGAATAATTTACTATGTTAAATAGTATTTACAAAGTGATACAAAACTCTTAAATACCCTTAAGATCCCAATACCCTAATTTGGATATTTATATCTAATAAACAAGAGCAACTGTCAAATGTGTTATCTCTAACACTATAAAGCTTTCCAAATAAGATTTCCTAATTTGCTCTCTCTCAACTGCAACTCTTAATATTAAGCTGCTAGGATGTTCAAAATCTAATGCAAAGGACTCCTTTATATAGAGGAGAAAATGCAATGTAAAATAAGTTCATCTGCATAAGGTTTCCAAAAGTCCAATAATGTGTCACAAAAGATTGCAATGTCCATTACATGCATGAAGTATAAGATATCCTCACGAAACTACTTCCTAAGGAGAGGTACACTTCACCAAGAACTATACTAATGGTGCTTATTCCACCACTATTGACGTGTAGGTTAAAGACAAGTTATTTATGTATAATGGAAGCTAATATTTTGTGGTGTTGATGTGTAACACCAAGTAACTATAGGTACAATTATTGTGTTGTGATTGGCTTTAAAAACAAGTATTTTGTTACGTGTTCATGCATGCTATTAAAATCCATTAAGATAAATGGGGATTATAAAATTTGGAATCAAAATATCTTAACCAATCGCAATGAATATATAGCAACCAATTAGCACTTACAACTTATATGAAACCATTAATATAGTCATGCGCAATACTAGTTGGTCCACTCATTCTAATTTCTAATTTAATTAATTTGTTACCACCAACAATAATACTAATAATTTTCTTTCTTTAGACCTACATGCATGCGCATTCATCTTCCTTAACTAATTATATCCTTAGTTCTTTAAACATTTTAATAGTATTATATATGAATTAAAATCAATTGTGGACTAGCATTTACTCATCATTTTTTTATTTACATTAATGTCTGTCCTCTGCCGCTAGACCTCCAATTAAGTAAATAAATACAACATGGGTTGCGGCGTCTCTAGATTTGAAGAAGGTGATCAAGCGGCAAATGTAGGAGGACAGACACATTGGAAATACAATCCTCTTCTTAATGTTAACAAGAATTCTAATAATAATAATAATAATGTACAAGTTCCCCCGAAGCCGGAGGAACGAGGATTAGAAGAAGATTACTCAGCAAACAGAAAAAGTGTTTCAACACATGCAAAGCATGTTGTTGGAGTTATGAAGCATGAAATTATGAAGTTAAAGGGGTATGATCATCATTTCGATCATCATCATAGAAAATCAAGTTATGAAAAAGAGGGGATGATAATAGCAGAAGGGGAACGGGATCAAATAAGGAAATATGGACATGTAGATCATATTAATGATTCTATGGACAAGCAATTTAGTGATCACCATGATGATCAAGATGAGCAAGAAGAAGAAATTGACATTGATATTGATAGGGATGATCAATTGAAATTTCCAGGATCACCAAGTTTTAGAGAGTATTGCATTTCTGATTCTGATCAATATTCTTTCCAGAGTAATGATAATGGTGAGTTTTAATTTATTTCTTATTTTATTAAAGACAATATATATGTGAAAACCCAACATATCAATAGATATTTCATGAGTTCTAACCCAAAAAAAAATCAACTCAAAATAACTTATAAACTCATTTGAATATATTGTCATATTCTTTTTGTTTGATACTCTTGTATATATTGTAAAAGAAGAAAAAAAAATTGTTTGTTTATTTCTAAATTAATTGCTTTGTATCAAATACATGTATTTATAATAGAAATAGAAAGGTTAGAAAAGAATATTAGTTAAATACAATGATCTCTACCATATAGGAAGGATCTCTACCATATTAAGCTTTGATTTACTTTCCTATTTAACAATGAATCTCAACACTCCCCCTAAAGTTGGTGCATAGATATCACACATGTCCATCTTGTCTAAGAACTTTGAGAGCACCCGACTGGACAGTCTTTTGGTAAGGATATCAACTAACTGATCTTCTGACCAAATCTTTCGCAGTTCCACAGCCTTCTCATCTAGCTTTTTTCTTAATGAAAATTCTATCTACCTTGACATGCTTTGTAAGGCCATGTTGAATTGGATTATGGGCTATATCACATGCTGCTTTGTTTTCACAATACAATTGAATTGGTTGTTTTGAGGAGTGGCCTAGGTCCTATAAGAGAAATTTCAACCACTGTGCTTCACAAATTCCTAAGGCCATTCTTTTGTACTCAACTTCTACACTAGATCGTGTAACAATATTTTGTTTCTTACTTCTTCATGTAACTAAGTTCCTACCTACAAAGATAAAATATCCTAAAGTTGAACGCCTATCGTCAATTACTCTGGCCCAATCAACATCGATGTATATACTTTGATGTTTTGCTTGTTTGTGGTTTTAGAAAATAGAATTCCCTTTCCTGGAACATATTTAAGATACCTCAAAATGTGCATGACTGCATTCACATCAAGATTATGCATGAACTGGCTAAGGAATCGTCCGAACCAAGCTCTAGGAGACTGTTTTATCCCATATAGTGACTTCTTCAAAATGCACACCTTTTGAGTTTGTCTTTCTGCTACCATGCATCCTGGTGGGAGATCCATGTAAACCTATTCAGATGGTTCACCATGTAAGAATGCATCCTTCACATGAAACTATTGTAATGGCCAATCAAAATTTGCAGCTAAGAATAACAAGACTTGAACTGTGTTGATTTTGGCTATCGGTGCAAACATTTCAGTGTAATCAATTCCATAAGTTCGAGTGTACCCTTTTTCCACCAATCTCTCTTTAAAATGTTCGATCGTTACATTAGCTTTGTATTTCACAGTAAAGATCTATCGACACCCAACTATTTTCAATTGACGAGTTCCCAAGTTTGGATCATTTAAGGCTTTCTATATACTGTTAGGTATAGATACAGTAAATAATTGATTGAAAAATATTGATTTGATTTTGACAAGCAATGTGTAGGCATATAATGATTCATGGGATATCTTGGTTTTTAGACAATTGAGGTTCATATGTAGGTTTTTGAATACCTCTAATGAGACATTGTGGTAATTGCCTCCTGGAGGGACTAGACACTATATAAGGAATATCCCCCAATAATGATTGGTTTTGTGTATCACTTGGGAGAGACTCAAGCTAGATTTCGGAAGTTTCTTGGCTTTTTGGGTGTTAATTCCTACTTAGATTTAAGTCTTGACCACTAGATTACAATTCTTCCACTTCTATGCTTATTATGTTGTTGTTTAGGGTATCATCACTTACATCCAGATGTTGACAACTAGGATCCAAACCACCTACATTTTGATCATGTACTTTTATCATATCTTCCTCAAGGTTGTATGCAAGAGTCTGAATTTCCTCAAGACACTCTCCTTGAAAGTCAGACTTAGAGAAATACATAGTGTCTTCATGAAATACAACATCCATAGTGATAAACATGCATTTAGTATGGGGATGATAACATCTGTATTCATTTTAATGAATAGCATATCCAACAAAAACACACTTCAAGGCTCGAGGAATTAACTTATTGGTGTTTGTGAAAATGAACATAGGCAACACATCCAAAAATATGCAGGAGTAGGTTTAGGACTGTTGGAGCAACAATATCTTATGCAAGTGTTTTAAAGGGTGTTTTGAAGTTAATAGTACGAGATGGAACATGATTGATGAGATATGCGGCAGAGAGAAGAGCTTTACCCTAGTAGCATAAGGGCATATAAGCTATGATTAATGAAGCACAAATGACTTCCAATAAGTTTCTATTCTTGAGTTCAGCCACACCATTCTGTTAAGGTGTATCTGGAAAACTAGTTTGATGAATTAAGCCATAAGAGTCCAAAATTTGCCAAAGTTCATAACTATGGTATTCCCCACCATTATTGTTGCGCAACACTTGTATTCGGGCATTGTATTGTTTACTAATTGTGTTATAAAACTTTTGAAATAGTAACTTAAATTTAGATTACTTCATCAAACATAACCAAGTCATCCTAGAACAATCATCTATAAAGGTAAAAAAAAAAAACAATTGTGACCCTCCCAATGTGGGAACTCTGGATTGTCCCAAAACATCAAAGTGAATAACCATAAAAGGAGCTAGACTTTTATTTCAAATCAAAGGAAATGAAGCATGATGACTTTTAGCAAGTTCAGACACATAACATTTGAAAATAGAAATATCTAAATTCATAAATAAACTAGAAAACAACCTTTTTAAGTAGCCAAATGAGGCATGTCCCAAAGGTCGATGTCAGAGCCTAATCTTAATTATCTTCTTTGGTGAACCAGTACTTTCTACTATGAAAGTATATTGTAATCTGCTTGAAGTATTTGACTACAAGTCCAAATAATATAGCTACCCTCTCTTAACACCATAACTAATTGTTTGTCGAGTCTGAATGTCATTAAACACACAATAATCAGGCTAGAAAATATCAACACAAGATAAGTTAGAAGTGATTTGTGAGACTGACAGAAGGTTATAATCTAAAGAGGGAACTACTAACACAAAATCAAGATGTAAAATATTATTAAGATGAGATGATCCTTCCCCAATAACGGGGGTGGTATTACCATTGGCCATGGAGACACAATTTTGGGAGGATGGATTAAGTGTTAAGACTTGTCTAATATTAAATGTCATATGATCAGTAGCACCAAAATCAATTATCCTAACACTATTCAAAACAGGTGTAGAAATAGTTAAGATCTTACCTCCAGTATTTGTAGTAGTAGCCAATGTTGATGATGAAGGAGTGGTATCGTTGTCTTGCGTTTGAGCAACTACGACAGTAGATGGCTGCTTGGAATTTTGATATTGTTTTGTGTTCCACCAATTTGAATTGTTGGAATTCTTCGAATTGGTGGATTTGGTTCGGTCTTGTGACATTAGACTGGGTCGATAGCCGAAGCTTCATATTTCTCAATTTCCTCATTCAAAGTTGCAGATCGAATGGCCTAATGACAGACTAAGGAATAACACTCTTCCAAAACAAGGAGGAGTTCATGACGTAAAATTTATCGTCGGAGTTAATCAAAATTCTCATCCAAACTTGCAAGAAATATGTGTATTTATGTATGCTCAATGGACTGTCGGTATGTTGTAATATCATGACGATCCTTCATGACCACTTTATCATGATGATCCATTTCCCAAAAATATTTTGGTTAACTCCCTATGGTATACATAAAGTGATTTGGCACCTTGTTTGGCAGAAAAAGCTTGATGATGCAAAGAATGAAAATGCATCTCATCATTACCGTCATTAAAAGCTTTGGAGAGAGTATTCCAAATTTCACGAGTAGTGGGTATACAAAGATATCACTTCAAGATGGCAGGAGACATAGACATTAGAAGCTAGCGCTTTACCTTCTGATTTTCAACATACCATTTGTCATATATCTTGTCTGACATAGCAAGTGGAGTGAGTTTTGCTATGATGTAGGAGATTTTTTCTCTTTCAGCGATATTCATCTCGATCAATTGAGACCACACATCATAATTTGTTTCAAAAAGTAAGATGCCTGCAACAAAGGGACGCTCAGATTGAACAAAAACTGGAGCTGATTTGATTTTAGATGAGGCAATTGGTTTGCTCATTTTTTTTCTTTCTTTTTTTTTATAAAAAAAATAGTAATAGTAGCTAGATGATTCAATTAGGCTTTTTCATAATATAACAAGCTAATGTTGTTATCCTGATGAACCCAGTTATCAAGCAAACATATATGTAATGATCAGTCACAACTTCAAAGTTCAAACCTTGTTCCCTATTGTGCATTTCGAACAGGAAACTGGCAACGAAAATGGCAAGTGGGTGAGCTACGATGACAGCTGATCAGCAACAATGCTTACTTGGACGATGGGGATGCAGTAACAATACATTGCGATAGTGAGATGGTGGTGGATTTCAACAGTGGTGGTGGATTGGGTTTTTTGACATTGATGGAGATGAGAGATTTGGGTGATGGTGCTTGCGTTTCGACAAGGGTGGATTGGGTTTCGACAGTGGTGGTGGATTGGATTTTTTCTGAAATAGGGTTTTTTTTTATGGGATAAATTTGGTTTAAAGAACCATGGTTGGCTCTAATACCTTGTAAAAGAAGAATAGAAAATTGTTTGTTTGTTTATGAATGAATTGCTTTATACATAATACATGTAATTATAAAAGAAATAAAAAGGTCATAAAAGAATATTAATTAAATACATTGATCTCTATCATATTAAATTTTGATTTACTTTCATATTATATATTTATATATATATATATTTGTAGGGTATTAATTACAATAAGAAGTCAGTAAGTTTTTGTATTAATTAAACTATCACATCATAAAACTTGTCAATTAGATAAAGGCAATTTTAATGGTTTGTGATAACGTGCATGTTCTTCAAACTTTTATGAAATTATTTTCTCCTCATTGAAAATTGATAGGTTTTGAAAGGAATTAAATCATATTGATCTCATGAAATGAATAAAGCTTTCATTACTAAGTTGGAGATGGCTTAGATGCAAGTTAGTACGTATTTCAAAATAAAAAAAATTAGTGAGACTATATATTCAGAGTAGCAAAGAAGAAGATAGGGGGAGATAAAAGAAAAGGATATATATCTAAATGTGATATTTATGTTCTTTGCAAATTCATAATTTAAAAGCACTTAAAATATGCAGAAAATGTTGATGGAGCAAAGACAACAAACAACTCACAAATGGAGGGATCTCCCATTCAGGACAAGGTAAACAGCTGACTACCATTAGTTATCGATATCTTATACCTTTTCCTCTTGATAAACAATCAATAAAGTAAGTAATATATATATATATATATATATATATATATATATATATGTAATAGGCGATATCATCCAACATATCAATCATGTATACATACATATATCTATAAATGTATACCTAGCATATGTACCTACCTAACAGCCTGTATGTTATCACATCCTATCCGACAGGTAATTAAATAGCCGTGTAATTAAAGAAGTTTACAGTTACTTGGTCGGCATGTAATTGTCTGTCGGTTAAGATAACATACATGATGTATGGCAAGAGAACATTCTCATTATGAAAATATATATGATAACATAAAGTTTCATTTTATGGTAGACAAAATTTAAATTAGTATTCTATCGATTGGTATAGCAGGGCTCAGAGTCACTAGGAGGAAAAAAGAAGAGTAGAAGAATAAAGGGTATGTTATCAAGAGGCAAGAAAAAGTCCTCATCCAACTCCTCCTCATGCTACATTCCAAACTATCAATCCTCTCAAGAAAATAATGTCCCAAAATTGATTGGAAATTAATTCTATCTAATTTAATTTATCCCTTTAATTCATGATTGAGATGGTAGCTGATCACGACTGTTCGTTGACTAAGCACACTCAACTCTTATTAAATTGTCTTGTTTGATCTGCATGATCTATATATTCAGAAAATAACAATTGAGAATTAATTCTCATACTTGGTTTTGTAAATGAACTAGTTAGTACGTACTGTGTAACTATTATATCAATATTTTGGGCCAATTTTTTTCACTAGCTAGCTAGTTTCCTGCATTGCTTACTATTAATCACAACAATAAATAGCTAGCATTCGCATCACATGATTTCTGAGTGTTAATTTAGTCTACTATGCATATGAAATAGAGTTGGCTTCTCTGCATTAGTTCATTCACAATATTATATTACACGAAAGTATTATTGATGTTGTACGTACTACTAATTAATGTTGTATTACATTCTGAATTGAAAAATAACCTAGGGAAGAAATATGTTTCTTTTCGATTAATTGTCAAATTTATTTAACAAAGAAAGTGCCCAGACATCATGTATTTATAAGTAAAAAATAAATGCCTAAAATAGAGGTTAATCTACAACATGTTTTACGTGGAAACAACCACCATCAACTCGATCGGCTTAAGATGAAAACTACTGTCCCTATACAATCCTTAAAACTTCCCCTTCACATTTTCCTGTGACATCTGCTCTTGCACTACAATTTCGTCGAAAGATAATAAATACAACTTTAACTTGGATCTATAGTGAAACTAAATTTACTATTTCATGCCACTTTAAAATATAGATTTCAACTTTTATACATCTATGAGCTAACATATATGACCAAGTAATATCAAGTCATTTACGAAGTTTTTTTTTTTATTAAGTTATTAGTGAGAATAATAAACAAAATTGAATTTAAAATTAATTGAATTGACATAAAACCAAATAGACATTATCAGTATTTTTGATGCATCGTATCTGATTATATTTAACTGAACTGTACTAAATTGTATTATAATTAATGTGTGCAATATTTGATCACAATATGCATAATATAGTAGGATAAAGTTGATGATAAATATTTTTAAAAAAAATTATATTTAAACTAGTATATATATATTTTTTCTGTAGTTTTTTTATCTATAAAAAATAAGGGTAAATATCACTCAGTTCACCCAAATTTACACGTTTTTAGCGTGCCTCTAAAAGTCAAATGTTGGTTCACTTGTGTATCTCAATGTTGACAATTGTTTCAAAGTTAAAGAAATGATTACAAAGTAGTAGACACATGCATTCAGCAACTTTTGAAAATGAGTCAACATCATTCATAAGAAGTAAAAAAATATATATATAATAATAATTTTATTAATTAAATATTAACATAATGAATAAAATATTAAAAGCGTAAATAAAAGAAAGGAACTGTGAAAGGCATTGGATGGACTCTGATCCTATGAGTGATATGAACCCTAAAGGACTAGCCTTGAAAACCTACAAGAAACTAAGCAACGTGAACCCAAAAGTTTGTAGCCTTGAAACCGAAAAGAAATTGCAAAACAAACATCCAAGAAACTAGAAATCAGATAGTGAGATTGATTGGAGTGCCATAAAATTTCTTAAGCCTTGATAAGCTGCTGAACGCCACAAGGTTGAATTCCTTGAGAAGTTCACAAGTTCGACAAAGAACTAAGAGAGAAGCAAAATCTCACAATAATTTTATTGATAACTTATGTCTAAAAAATAACATAAGTGTTTAGCCTGCTTGGTTTATGTCTTAAAATAAATCCCTAGACAATATTCTAAAATAATTAAATATAATATCCTAGAATAATTGAATTATTATTGGCTGAAAATAAAGTCCTAAAATCCTCTAAGAGTATTACTCAGTCAACCCTAAAAGAAAACGATATTATTTGTAAAAATAAAGTCTAAAAGATGTCCAATATTCTCTTCAAAAAGGAAAGCACATTTGCTTGCACATTACTTTAAGGAATATTCTTACTCTTCATGCCCAAGGCTATCCAAATGTGGGTCATGGCCCAAGTAGCTCTATAGCCCAATGCTAGGCCTCCTCAATTGCTATAATTTGGTGGATTATACTTGGGCTTTCATTAGGACTTCCCTTGGCATGCACTATCTTGTATTCACTTTAAAGCGCTTGAATCATCCCATTGAGTCTCTCTTGAATCCGTAGTCAATGCAATGAAAATGTGTAATGGATCTTGTGGTGCAACTTGATTCTCATCTTCGTCCTCTTCTTAAAAGGATTCGACCTCAAATTGTCACCTGTATTGAAAAGAGAAAGATCATAAACATTGAATGTAGCACTAACACTATACTCACAGGGAAGATCCAACTTGTAGGCATTATCATTAATTTGCTAAAGTATTCGCAATGGACCGCCTCCTCTAGGTTGTAGCTTGGACCTTCTAAGGGCAGGAAATCTTTTCTTCTTAAGGTTCACCCAAACCTAATCTCAGGGTTCAAGGAAAACTTGTCGATGACCTTTATTGGCTTTGGAGGCATATTTCTCATTTTTCTTCTCTAATTGTTGCCGCACACTTTCATGGAGTTTTTACACCATCTCAACTTTCTTTTTACCATTCATATTAGTCCTCTATTTAAAACTTATTAAAGGTCATTGGAGTTAGTGGATTAAAAACACAAATAATTTCAAATGGTTAACAATTAGTAATAGAATGAACACTCCTATTGTATGTAAATTTAATAAATGGAAAACAATTATGCTAATTTTTCAAATTTATTTAAATCACAGTACACAATAAAGTAGGCAAAGTCCTATTTATACCTCAGTTTTTCCATCAGCTTGAGGATAACAAGTAGTGAAAAATAACAAATTATTTCCCATTTTTTTCCCCAAAAATTTCCAAAAATAGCTAGTAAATTTAACATCACGATTAGATACAATAAGCTCTGGAACACCATGAAGTCATACTATTTCTCTAAAAAAACAAATCAACAATATTAGTGGCATTATTAGTTTTATGGCATGGTATGACATATTCCATTTTAGAAAACCTATCAATAATTACAAAAATAGAATCCTACTATTCTTCGATCTAGTTAACCCTAACAAGTAGTCCATAGAGATGTCTACCCTTAGTTCACTAGGTACGGGTAAAGGGGTAAACTATCCCTGTGGTAAGACCCTAGATTTAGCTTACATGCATGTAAAACATCTAGCACACACCCTTTCAATATCACATTTCATTTTAGGCCAAAAGAAATGTTCATGGAGCTTTTCTAAAGTCCTTTCAACATCAAAATGTCCCATTAACCACCCTCGTGTGCTTCCCTTATAAGCAACTCATGCTTGAAACTATTAGGCACACAAAATTTGTTCTCTGTCCATTTAATTTATAAAACCTTATAAAATTTATAAAATTTGTTCTCTACTGTCCATACATCATACACTAGTAAAATCAACATCTTTAGAATATAAAACCTTAATGTACTCAAATTCTAGCAATCTAGCATTTGAATTAGAGACAAAGGTATCATGATATATGAAAGTTTTATTTCTATATTATCAACTTTTATTAAACGTAAGTTTATCTTTCAAGCAAATTGTTTCTCCTTCTAATAAAATAAAATAAAAAATCATAGAGTATTTTATGTAAAAAGAAATGGTTAAAAGGCAACATTTTCTTGTGTACACTATGAGTAAACTTGGGGTGCTACAAATGATTTACCTTCTTGACAATGCATTAGCCACTATGTTTTCGTTACCTTGCTAGTATTTTATAACATAAGAAAATGCCTCAATGAACTCCATTTATTTGGAATGCCTTTTATTCAATTTACCTTGCCCCTTCAATTGGTTTAAGGATTCATGGTCAGTATGTATGACAAACTCCTTAAGCCATATGTAATGTTGCCAAGTCTCAAAAACCATCACCAATGCACTTCTTAATTAAGGTCTTAAGAAGGGGTCCCATAAGACTCTTTCTTATTAAAACACTTTTGAATAAAGCTCCTAGTCATTTGTTGAATAGTTTAAGGTTCGCCCCATTTAGCTTTTCACTTAAATATACTATTGGTCTCTTTTCCTACATTAAAACGGCTCCAATATCTTTCCCTGAAGCATCACACTCATTCTCAAAAGTTTTGGTAAACTTGAGTAAGGCTAAGACAGGTGCATCACATAACTTTTTTTAAATCAAATTAAATGCATTATCTTGTTCACTACCCAAATAAAGCCAATAGTTTTTAATAATTTCAATGAGTGGTGTAGCTAGTGTACTAAAATTCTTGACAAAACGAAGGTCGAAACTAGCCTAACCATAAAAATTTCTTACCATTGTGACGGACTTAGGTGTGAGCCATTATAATACTCTTCTTTTAATAGTGAATAGTTAATAAAAGTAGTAAAAAGTGAATAGTGAAAAATAAATTACTAGAGAAAATTTGGAAGACTTTTTATATATAAATTTTAAGATTTTGATAAATAATTGGCATTTTAGTAATAAATAATATTAGGTAATATAACTTTTAGTTATTTGAAATTAAATTTTAGTAATAACTAATATTAGGTAATATATTTTTGGTAATAAAGGAGAAAATGACAAAAAAAAAAAAAAACATGGCCTTGTCGATCATGATAAAAAGAAGACTTTCGACAGTATGAATTAATTAACAGCTCAAAGTATCAAAAGTTTGGTCTTTAAATAGAGTTCTTCAAATGCATTGTATAGAGAAAAAAATTTATTTTTGGAGAAAATTCTCAAAGATAAATATTGTAGTTGAAAAGAGAGTTTTATTAAGGAGAAGAATGATATAAGTTTTAAATATATTTAGTATAAATTCCAACCTAATTGGCTCCCTACCTAATAAAGAATCACAACCTGTGAGTAAAAATATTTATACATTTTATTACATTATTATGTTTTATATTTTCATGTTTTAATATCTACAATTAATTTAACTTTTAACATTTTACAATGAATCATTTTATTTAGAACATATATGTTTTATGAAATATTATATTTCCTACGTAAGATTTTATTTTCAAAAAAGTTATTGTTATATATGAGATCAAGTATATTTTATGAAAGATGATATTCAATACATGAAGTTTTAATTACATAAAACATCTTCAAATAATTAAATATTATGATCAACTGTATTTCACAAAGGTGATATATAATAAAAGCTAGTAAATAATTTTTCACGAGATTTTTATATCCACCACATTTTTTTATTTCCACCACATTGATTAGTCATTTCATTTGGATATGATAAAAAAAAATTCAATCCGGTATGTATACATGATATGCAAGGATATCATTGAAATATAATATAAAACATCATGACACAGACTAGACATTATTATATACCAATAAAAAAAGGAAAAAGACAATAAAACTCATAAATATTATGATACCATTATGATTATAAAAAGGCAGTGCAGAACAAGTAAGACTTGAAAATATTATGGCACAATTATGATTATGAAAAGACTGTTTAGAGCATTTTTTTTTTCAAACATATTATAATACGAACCATATTATGAACAAACTCCGTAGGTAACAATGATTGATTTAAGTATAATTATTAATTCTATTACTGATACTATATTATTATTATTACTATAATTGTTATTATGTTAATATATATTCCTATCATAATTATTACCTAAATATCACTATTATTATTATTATTACTAATTCATTTAAACTAATATTGTCTGAATGCAAAAAAAAAAAAAAAAAATTGTACATGAGACTCTTTCAAAAATTTGCACTAAACCTATATATCAACATTTACCGGACAAAACTTTACTCACCTACTTTTCCAACTATTTTTCCCACCATGATTGAATGTTTAGAGGCTTAGAACCTTGTGATTGTATTTTTGAACTATGTGTTTAATTATTATTTTTATGGTTGTGTAGTAATAATAGACTTTTTTAGATGTAATAAGGTAACAATCTCAAGATACGCCATGTGTTATAGGGGGGGAGGGGTGTGTTCTTGAAAATCATTCCTTTATAGCCTCTACCTTTTCCTCATCAACCACAATTCCTTTTTATCTAACAATATAACCAAGAAAAACAACTAATATCAGGCTAAAAAAAAAAACACTTTTTAAGAGTGGTATACAACTTTTTCTTTCTAAAAAAATCAAGTACACAACATAAATGTTCAATATGCTCATCTAAATATTTGCTGTAAATTAGAATATCGTTAACATAAACTACAATAAAATTTTCATTATTTGCACACAAAACGTGATTCATTAACCTTATAAAGGTGCTACGTGCATTACTTAGACAAATAAACATTACTAACCCTGCATATAAACCATGTTTTTTTTAAAGTAGTTTTTCAATCATCACCTTCCTTTATCATAATCTGGTGGTAGCCGCTTAAATCAATTTTAGTAAAAATGCAAGAACTATGGAATTTATTAAGCACATCATGTAACCTAGGAATGAGATATCTATACATTACCTTAATGGTTTTAATGGCCTAACAATCAACACACTCCTACTAAATCCATCCTTCTTAAGAACATGTAGAGTTGGAAACGCACATGGATTCATGCTCTCCCTCACTTGTCCCTTTTTCAAGTACTTCTCAACTTGCCTTTGAAACTCCTTTGTCTCCTTGAGATTGGTTATATAGGTTGGTCAGTTTGGAAGGGAAACTCTAGATATGAAGTCAATTTGATGCTCAATTCTCTTTATTAAATGTACATCTTAGGGAATCTCTTTAGAAAACACATTGCCATATTCTAGCAATAGAGAAACAACAACAATAGGTAAAGAATTGTTAAGTTTATTAGTAAAACAAGCCTTCTTGTACCCAAGTAAAATTATCATCGGTTGGAGTAATAAGTACTCTTGATGTTATTTGTTTTGGCATAAAAGCTCACTTGTTTCATTTTCCTCTTATTAACCTCTTTTCCTACTCTTCTAAGTGTTCTATCTTCTTTCCCATTCCTATCAATTATTTCTTTCTTTTCACTCTCTTTTTCATTCATTTTTTTTTTATTCTCACTCTTACTCTTACTCTTTTTACGTAACTTCAATTGGTCTTCATATATTTATTTATTTTGGAGATAAGGGTATATGGGTTATGGACTTGTTGTCTTTTGTAAAAGTGTATCAATTCTTGAAACTATCATGAACAACTCTTCTATCAAATTGCCACTATCTCCCCAAAAGAATATGACAATCTTGCATAGAAACTTTGTCTTAATGCTTCCCAATTGAAAATGGCACTAATAATTGCTTGTTCATCCTTACTTCTCCACTATCAATCAACCATTATAACTTGTATATCTTAGGGTGCTTTATGAGTGGCAAATTCAATTTTTCAACCGTAGTAGTAATAATTACGTTAGTATAACTCCCCCATCAAATACTGTGATACATCCCTTGTTGTTGATTGGGCATCTAGTTTGAAAAATGTTCTCCCTTTATTTCTCCATGTTCTCCTCGTTAGCTTGTGCATTCAAAGCTCTCCTAGTTACAAGGCTAAGTGCCTCAACCCTCTCAACATGCATACCATCTTCATCACTAGCATCCTTAAGTGGTGGCATTTCATCATCTTCACTTTCAATTTTAGTTTCCACCTCTCCATCCATATATGTATTCATGGTACTCCAGTTTAGGCATTGTCAAACTACATGTCCCCTACCAAGACAATGAAAAATATTTAATATCACGATTATGAGTTTGAGTTTTGATTTTACCATTGTCTTTGCCATGCACTTCATATGGTGGGTCAATTTTGTCATAGAAATGGCCACATCTACCTTCCTCCAATTGGGCTTTCATGTAGTAGATAGGTTTGAACTTTCCTTGGAACAGGTAACCTTACTCTTGAGTTGTCTTTCCACTTTGATGGCCATATGCACCATGTCCTCCACCGCATTGGCAATGTCTTGGCTTAGTCCACTCAAAAATCGAGCCATGGTAGCTTCTCTATTCTCTTCTATATTGGCCCGTGTAAGTCTTATGATTTTGGTATTGGCATTTCTGTGTGCAAAATATAGTGTCTATATTTTACTTGATGCATTTGTCGGTCACTTTGTAAAGTTGATTACTCTTGGCTCAGTTTCACACACTCCTGTAGGACAGGTTTTTGGTTCAATCACAAATGCACATATTTACATATGTTGAGGATATGTTTGGATAGAAAGTTGTCTTGTTATGTAGGAGTTTTGGAACCAATTTGAAATTGGGAGAACCAGACCTTTTCTTTGGTTAATCGATCAATTTTAATAGTTTTTAGTTTTTTGGCATCAAATCATCTAGTTCTTGTTCGGTTTGGTCACTTTGAGTTTCTCTTGTCGAGGGTTCACAAAGGTGGTTGGTGAGGTTTTTTTGTCCGTTTTCTCTTGCAATATGGCTTGAGGGTACCTCTCTAGGGGGGTCGACAAGGGGTCAATGAGGGTTCCATTTTTTCTTTAAATATCACCCTTCTCTCTTGTTTTTGTTGGCAAAAAAGTGGGGGAGATTTGCCCACGTGTTTTGAAGCTTGGTTTGTTTTTGGTCCATTTTGGTTCGGTTTTCCTTCTGAGTGTTGGGTTTGGAAAAAAATATCATCTTAAGATGTATGATATCGTAAAGGAGTCTCTCTCATATTTTAAACACTAGGGTGAGTGCAAAAATGTGAGATTGAGTGAAGATTTTATGAGAGCTGAGTTGTCGCTATAACAATACATTGAGTGTACTTTTGTTTTATTATTACAAGGTGTAGATCTAGCTAGGTAGAGCCACTAACTTATGAGAGCTAAGTTGCAGTAATAATAATACATTGAGTGTATTTTTTATTGCTATTACAAGGTGCAAATTTGGCTAGGAAGAGCTACATATTTTATGAGTGCTGAGTTGCCTTAATCCTTAATAACAATACATTAAGTGTATTCCTTTATTGTTATTACAAGGTGTAAATCTAGCTAGAAACATCCACATATCTTATGCATTATCTTGAGTTACCATGTGTTGGCTGGGGGGTTGCAAGGTTGCAACGTTATGCATAGGTGAGGAGCCTATGCATTGGTGTGTTGTGTGTCAACTCGCTATTGCAAGGTAGCCATTTATTTGCATGGTAGTCTTTAGATGGATGAGCTTTTAGTAGTTGATCACATCATGTGGTGATGGAGCTTTAAGGACTAACTTGGATCTACTTGGCTTACAGTAGCTGTGTAAACAGGAGGCATAGGCATTTTACCATATCGAGTTATATTAACTGTTTATTTTCTTTAGTAAATTTGCTTCTGAATGGTTACCCCTTAGGATTGGAGTGGGTTTACTACATTACATGTGTTATGTAAGATCAAATGTTCTAAGAGTACAATCATCATTTACCAAATATGTTTCTACATATGAGGTATTGAAGTGATTGAAAATCTATTATTGATTTTGCTATATATTTACCTAATTCACATGCTGTATGCTTATTGTTAACCTATTGCATGTTATTGGACTTGACAGGAGCTTGTATGGCACACCATCACTAGTGTGCTTACTACAGATTGTTTTTTCTTATCTGCAGTTGTTTATGTGGTGCGTTGATTTAAACATGTCGTTATTACTTATTCTGATGTGCTATTTGCTTAATTCACATCTTGAGGCCTGCTTGGCCTAGTTATAATAGAGCTTGTGAAATGCCAACTGGGTCAGAAGTTCAATTCACCTATGTGCAATTATTTCAACATATGGAACTTTCAATTAGTAGCAGAGCGGGTCACCCCTATTTAGGCTTAACTGCTTGGGTGTTTGATTCTAGAGTTCTATCTACACATACACTCATCTTTGTTTGTTGTGCCCTTTGTCTCCAGTAGATTGTCTGTTTATTGTGTGAGGTTGTTTATTTATGTGCACTTGTGTTGGTTGTATCATCCCTATTTTCCTATTCATTCTTATGTATCTTTATCTAAATGCATTTTTCTTGTTATATTAGCATTCTAGGGTAGAATGTAGATTGCATGTGTGATTGTATGATACTCCTTTCTTGATGTTTGTTCTATGAAGCATATGATTTATGTTTATTGCATATCTTGTATTCTCTGCTTCTTGCCTCGCATACTGTGTTAATTGTCTTATCTATTGCTATGCTTGGTTGTTTAATCCTCTACTAGTTGTTGTGACTTGTATTAAAAAATAATTTCTAAATTTATAGAGAAAAATATTTTTGAGCATTCTAAATATTTTATAAAATTTCAAATCATTAAAATATGTAAAGTGTTGTTTTGTGTTAGTGGTTCGAAGTTGAGTTAAATATTAGTTGGACATTTGGTGTAAATTTTTTAATGCTATTTTTGTTTTCCAATATATCGAGTGTGTTTTTGTATTGAAATATAAGGCAAAATTGGAGTTGGATTAAGTTTTCTTTCAAAACAGAGTTGCCATATTAATAATACATTGAGTATTTTTTGGTAGTGTTAATACATGGTGGATTTTCTCTACAATCTTTATTGGGTTTGTGTGTTTGTCTTGCTTTTTACATAAGCATCATGTCGTATGATTACATCTGTAGTATCAAGGTTTTAGGCTTCTTCTTTCTACAGTCTTTTCATTCATGTGCCATGTCATATAGTCTGTACCTTCTTTATTTTACTAGGTTGTTCTTTGGTTACCCAGTATGTTGTGTGTTGGTTCTCTGTTTGTCTCTTGCTCTTTTGTATTCTTCTTTAGCATGTCTTTCCTTGTCTTCTTTAAATGTCTATTCTAGAAATTTGAGCTATGTTCTTGAAAACTCTTATTTTGTAAAAAATATTTCTATAATTTTTTATCATTAATACGTCAAGTATTTTTATTTATTAATGATTTGTAGATATAAGTTCTGATAATTCAATTTTAATAAATTGTGTTTTTGTACTGCTAATATATTGAGTGTAGTGTTGTATTGGGAAACGAAGAGGTGATTTGAGAAAAATATGTTTTATTGTTTGCGTATAGGCAATACATTGAGTGTTGTTCTGCATTGCAATACGAGTTAATTTTATGAAAAAACATATTTTGTGATAAATTAGTTTATGTGTCAATAATAGGTCAAGTATTTTTTCATATTGTTGATACGAGGTGTTTTTGCACTAGTATTTTTCACTAGTTAGTCAGGTTTCTTCCCTCTTTTGACTAGCAACGATGTAAGTATTACCAATGATCTCTTTTGTGGCAATAGTGTGTGGATTGTGTTAATGATCTCTTTTGATGCCATCTTTGTCTTCTCTCTTGCATGTGTGTTTTGATGTTTTATTGTAATTGTCTATTTTACTCTCTTCTAGCATGTTCTTCGAATGATTGTGAGCTGCTTCTCTCGTAAATTGCTTAAGCTTCCCTGTTTTTTGTTTTATATGTTATATGATGTGTGTAGATTCATTTGCTTAGGGGGATTTGTGAGAGTATAGGATGTATAAAATTGTTACTAACTAACATGCATACATTTAATGGGAAAGGTGCACATCAAATGCATGATGTCTTAGGGAGTGTTGTGTTTCCTGTTTTTTTTTTTTTTTTTTTTTTTTTTTTTTTTTTGTGGTTGTCCTATTTTGCTTACCTGCACTTTGTGATCTTCCTTTAGTTGCTCTTCTTGACATCTTCTTTGTTTGAACCATGCATAAATAGGACAGTTAGTATGTTATGTTTTATGCATAGTTTGCATTCTCTTATTTCACATATCATTTTGTGTGTTTGCCAACTTTCTTGTTTTGAAGTGCTTTGTTGCATGTCTTTTGCATGTAGTTGTTTGTCTGGCATTTGTTGTTAGGTTTCACATAACATGTTTTTATTTGGTAAACTAGGATGTTTTTCCTTATGTGTGTGGATCGTATGGGGTAAGGTTGCAGGATCGAATCTACCCAAGTGTCATTGGGGGGAGATAGTTGAATCAGTAGCAGTGTGTCAACTTGGAAGATAGTTGGACTCCTAGATAACTTCTTCTTTTAGATTTGGTGACACATTTATGTGCAATTACTGCTTGAGCGCCCATCCTGACGATGTGGCTTGTGCACATTGCGAAGTCCCTTATACCCTCCCACAACAATTATAGAAGTGGGGCTCCATGCTATAGATCACATTAGGGAAATGTTTTGCATCTACACATTTCTTGATTTTTCTATGTATTTTTTATTGTGTCTTATGTTTACCCTGTTAGTTTGTTCGTGTTTGCAAGTGTTTTTTTTTTAATGATGTATGCTTTAATTCTTATTTGCTATGTAGCATGAGTGTATAGGATTATTGCATACTTGTATGTCTTTTCTCCTTTATATAAAGGTGTTCCTTTGACTTTTTGTGTGAAAAGGGGAGAAGTTTCAGTGCACAACTAGTTATGTATGTTGCATGGGAAGTGAGTGTAGTTTGCACTGCATCTTTATTGCCTGATATGCATTCATTTAGGGGGAGTTTGCTTCTCTTTTTTCCATGTAGATTATGTTTGTTGTTGTTGTGTTTCAGGTCAAGTGCGTTTAGCCTATCTGTGTTCACCTGTGCAGGGGTAACATGATAATATTTGGTTAGACTACACATAGTTCAGCATAATACGCTCACAGGTATGTGTTTGTTTTGTGTGTGAATGATGTACTTTTGGAAATTTTTGCTCACTTGGACTTGGTGTTAGCACCTAGATGGATATGTTGATTCATGCAGATGGATGAAGCATTACAAGAAGGATGCTCTTGGAGTGTAAGTGTGTAAGGGATGTCTTGGTTGTGTCAGGATTCATTCGTGGGACTGAATTCCTTAGGACCATCTTGCATGAACTTATTATGTTTACATGTCATGTCTATATTAGATTTGTTTAGTGGTTTGCCACAGAAAGCCAAAAAGGGAGATTGTAAGTCTCGTGGTTTTGGCATTGGCATTCCTATGTGCAAAATACGGTGTCTATATTTTACTAGGTGCTATTGTCGGTCCTTTTGTAAGGTTGATTACTGTTGATGATAGGAACACTTTGTGTGACATTTTTAATGTATTTCCTTACTTATTTGGTTATGCTTTAATCTTAATTGTGTTACTTTTAGTCTAGTTTGTTGAAATGAGTCCCTAGATAGCATTGGTTTGCAAAAATGAGCATAAATAAAGCTTTTGAGTTTTTCTTGTTTATTTTAACTTTCCTATTCTAAGAATGTAACTTTTCTTTTCTTATAAATTCTTAATTCTTTTGTAGGAAATTTGCATTATTATCATCAAATTGGAGAGTTTAGGACGTGTTACACTTGAAAAGGAAGGAGTGGAGATCAAGAAACAATCATAATCAAAATAAAACTCAAATGGGAAGAAAATCAAAATTTTGACAGATTTTATAGCCCAACTTCATGGAGCTCTACCGGACAACTCAGAAGTCCAAAAATCATTAATGAGGTTTCATTGAAAAGCCCTACATGTCTAGTTTCCAGAACATCCAAGAACTTGATCATATCTATTTTGAAGACTAAGATATGCTCGTTTTAGTGATAAGAAACTTGATTATAGTTCCCTAATGAGAACCGTTATGCATGAATGGCAAACTATTAAAGAACAATTTATTTCTCAAATTGATCATTAATCATAGTTTAATTTGTCCTCGAGTTTGCTCCATAATAATAACTTAAATATATTGCTTCCAAGATAAATAAATGATCAATTTGAAATTAATTATTTCATATGATCAAAATGCATACTTGTTTGTTATGACATTTTCTGATAGTCATAAATATCAAATAAATATGTAAGAGTAACATGGTAATTTGGCATTACTAAATTAATCCAATTAATTAAATAATACTTAGTTGGACTAAATACTTATTTTGATCAATTAAAATATTAAGTGTTAAATTTAAATGTTTGATTGGCGTTTAAATACCTAAAGGACAAGAAGGACATTTTGGTAATTAGTAAATTGGATTTTATTTTTTGAATTAATTATATAATTAAATTTGGAATTAAACAATGGTCCACCACAAGGAGTGGTACTTCTTGTTGGGCGTTTATGAGAGCTAAGATTTAGTGTTACAGTGGGACTCTAGAAACACACAATTTTATTTTGTGAATGAGTCTTAATAAGAGTAAAATAAAGAGTTGTGTTTTACACTCACTCTTAGCCAAATTGGAAAGTATTAGTTCACTCTCTTCCCCTCACTTATGGCCAACCAACATAAGAAAAATTAAGGAATTTTTCTATTCTCGATGGATAGAATTTTCTGAGAACAGAATTTAACTCAAAATCATAGAGTTTTAAGAAGGTGTTCTTGAGAAATAAATTGTTCTTTAATAGTTTGCCATTCATGCATAACGGTTCTTGTCAGGGAACTATAATCAAGTTTCTTATCAACTTCGAGATTGCAACGATTACTATCAATCTCGTTCTTATTCGTTGGGAGATGAGGAATGGAAGCTCGAAGGTTCAAACTAGTTGTTTACATGCTACAAATTTATGTGTTTCTAGTTCTATTTTATTATAATTAAATTATGAATATCATAAGATCTTTCTTGGGGAAAAAAAATGTCCCCAATACCAATGGCTTCCACAATTTTTGTTATTAAAAATTACATTTGAATTGCAAAAGAAATTCTAAAAAACAAACATCTTGTCCATATCATAATCAAATTCACCTTCTTCTTTGTCATGTTCAACCTCTGGACTACCTGCAAGTTATAATATTATTTTACAAGTCTTAAAATTGTAAAATAAGGCAGGAGAAAACAATGCAAACATTTCCCCACATTTGACTTAAGGCACTAATTTCTTTACATTGAGAGCAAGCTTGATTTCCCTCTCTTCTCTCGTAATCACAACAAGGCCTACACATAAGGAAAGCATATTCATTGTAAGAAAATAAGAGATTTTGATCCACAGTAATCTCTATCTCACTCCACAATCAGACATATTTGTGTTGTATACAGGGCTTTGGGAAGAAATGATTTTTAGGAGGAAATATATGAACAAGCTAAAGAGGAAGAGATTTATTAGAAGAGCTACTCAAGTTTATTTCTTAAACTTGCTTATAAATTTGGTTCATGGTTTGAATACAAATGGTGCTAGAAAAGCTCTATTTATAGGCTTTCAAAAGCCCTCATTAAACGACTTCCCCTTCTACATACATTAATTAGTCTCATACCTATAAAATCACAACTCATACCTACTTGCATTTATTAGTCTCACTCTTACTTATTAGTCTTCTACAATTACTAGCATTTATTGGCACAATAGAGTAAGTCTAAAGACAATTTAGAAGAATTAAATGACTTGTAGAATATAGAAAATCAAGTTTATACTTAACGATTCCCCTTAAACTTGATTTAGTGATACTCTAAGAACTCTTCGCAGCTCGAGAAAAACTTCTTGTTTCAGTGGCTTCATGAAGATGTATACAACTTGGTCTTAAGTGCTCGCGTGTTTGACTTCAACTTCCTTTTGTGTGATGCATTCTCTTATGAAGTGGTAGCGTGTGTTTATATGCTTGCTTTTATCATGGAACATATGATTCTATGCTAATGCAAGAGTAGACTAGTTATCAACATACATCTCTCGCAGTTTGTGGTGGCATCTTCGGTTCTTTTAGCAAGTTTCTTAGCCATATTGCATGACAAACACAAGATGTAGAAGTTACATATTCTGCTTCATAGGTAGATAGTATCACAATAGGATGCTTCTTTGGCATCCAAGTGAACTGGTATCTCCTATGAAAAACACAAACCTACTTGTACTTTTTCTATCATCATAATCTCAAACCCAGTCGCTATCGCTATAACAAATAAGCTTATAACTATTAGAAGAAAAGTAGAATAGTCCAAGATTGATAGTACCTTTGATATATCTAAGAATTCTCTTTGCAGCCTTTAGATGATTACTTGTTGAAGCTTCCATCTAATGGTTAACAATTTCAACTCTGTAGAGAATATATGGCCTAGTGTATGTTAAGTAGCGCATACTTCCAATTAGACTCTTGAAAAGAGTTTAATATACTCTTTCTTCTTCATCAAACTTTGATAGTTTGGCTACACACTCTATTGGTGTGCTTATGGGCTTGGAATTTTTCCTCTTGAATTTCTTGAGCACTTTTTTTGCATATGCTTCTTGAGAGATGAAAATCTCATTTTATCCTTGCTTGACTTCAATTCCACGGTAGTATGACATGAGCCCAATGTTAATCATCTCAAACTCTTTGGTCATACTTCTCTTGAATTCTTCAAACAATCTTTGATTGTTACTTGGCCTTCTTTAACTTTAGGACATTATATTCATGTCCTTTCACCACATAGCCTAGAGGTTGTTCCATATAAACCTCTTCTTCAATATATCCATTCAAGAATACAGACTTGACATCCACTTGATAAATACTCCATTTATTTTGAACTACTAAAGAAAGAATTAATCTTATAATTTCTAAGTAAATGATAGGAGTAAATACTTCATCACAGTCAATGCCCTACCGTAGACTATAACCTTTTGTAACCAATCTTGTTGTCTCTTTCTATCTCTCCTTAGGCATTCTTCTTTTTCTTCATACCCTCACTTTACCCCAATAGCTTTTTTCTTGTGGAAGTCATTCACTACTACAAATAATGCTTTATAGGACAGTCACTGACTATCCTATAAGTCTTATAGGACGATCTGTGACCGTCTTATAAAGTCCCGTCCTAAAAAATTTGAAAAAATAGGATGGCTATTGACTGTCTTATAAAAAATTCTTATATGACTGTATAGGACAGTCACTCCCATTGACTGTCTTATTAAAATTCTTATAGGACGGTAACTAGCAGTCCTAAAAAAAATTTATAGGACGGCTACTAACCGTCCTATTTTTTTAAAAATGTCCTAAAAAAACTTTATAGAATGGTCAGTGACTATCCTACAAAAATTATATAGGACGGTCAGTGACCGTCTTATATAATTCTTATAGGACGGTCAGTGACCATCCTATAAAGTTTTTTTTTTTTTAATTGTCTAGAAATGTATATGCTTATTTGAATTTTTGTTATTGTAGGAGCGTCAACGAAAGCCTCAAGTTCTTTCCATGACATCCAAAATTGAATCCCACATTAACAAGAAACATACATGGTAGAGTTTAATATTAACATAGGTTATGGTACCATGTAAAGCAGAAAATCAAAATGTTAAACAAAGAATAACTCAGATTTTTTCAAATAGGCTATACATTATGAAAGCTAAATTTAAAATTAAAAAAACACATAAGAATATAAATTCCCAAATAACAAAAGAAGCTTGACACTTTCTCAAATTATAAAATAAATTCATAAAATTAATGGCACATGCTTACATCAATGAAGTTGCAAGGTGCTCTTAGTGCCTCATGAGTTGATTCCATATGTTTGTAAGTAATAAAGCCAAAATCCCACGATTTTGTAGTAGCCACTTTCTTAGTTTGTTCATGGACTCTAAATGCCTGAAAATTCACATCCATATAAAACTAAGGCAACATATTCAAGATTTCAGGAGATGTAAAAAGGAGGAACAAATTTGAAAAAATAACTCTATCTAATAAAATGGTTATTTGAGTTTCATTTGATAACACAATAATATAAAAATGCGTAGGCATAAGTTTCATGAGACACAAAACCTAATCACACAGCATAAAGTTTGGAGCACCCAATCACATACGCACTTGTACCTGGCCACCTTAATACAAGCACCCACATTCTCACATGCAAAATGAAGGACTGAACAAGTTGAAGCTCAAAAATGCAGAACAACGATTATTTTAATCCTGTGAAATAAAGATTAGGAAATTTAGTTCTTTATATGTCCAGCCCCAACATAGTCATGGGAATTTGCCAACTACTAACTCTTTGATACATTATTTTCTTTTGTTCTCACAAAAAAAGAGAAAAAAAAATTGCAAGCCTATGGGTGATTTTTTCCTATACGCTTTATATTTTTCATTTTATATTCATCCTATTATATTTCCTGGATCAATAAACTCACTATCTGAATAACAACAAAGTAACCCCTGTTTCATTTAAATTTCCATCAAATCAGAAGCTTCAAATGGACAAAGACTTGATTTTTACTGAGCCAAACAAACTAATGACTAAGGGTTATAACCTAGAAAGATACAAAACCCAGGAGTCTAAAACCGTAAAAATTCAAAAAATAATTAAAAATTATAAAAAATGAAAATTATCAATAACAAAAAGAAAGGCATACAAAACTAAGGTACAGAGGTATAGTTTAGTAAGAAGATTGACAAGTTAGGGCTTAGCAGTCAAGTATCGACCTCAAGTGTTCCTCAAAATTAAGTTCACCTTGTTAGACTCCTCCTCTTGCTTTATCTTCTTCATCTCCTTTACAGCTCGGGCTATAGTGTATATTGGGTCCACATGGTAAAAACATAAATAAATAAATAAATAAATAAAATGCAAAATCAGCACATCAAGTAGGTTGAGATCTAAAAAACAAGAAACGAAAAATAGCATACACATAAAAAACTAAGAATTGTTGTAAGGTTTATTTGTATTGGCAATTTTCGTGGACAAAATGTTTAATTGTAATCTAGCATAAGTGTTCACCGTTCAATCAAATGATACATGATGATGGAGTCACCAAGCTTGCAATGCTCATATGAAAGGTAAAATATGATCTCATGCATAGATCCTCGTGCACTACACTTAGTTTGGATTGTAACGAAAAATAAACTGTGCACATGTTGGTCGATCGATCGAGAGGATAGTTCGATTGATCGAGTGATCGATTGATCGAGTCTGGATCGACTTCGATTTAGGTGCTCTTGGGTTTGAAATTGCATGGTTAGATCGATCGAGTATTGGGTCGATCGATCGAGCATTGTCTAGATCGATCGAGTTCTTTGCTAGATCGATCGAGGTAGTTTTTTAGTTCTACCAAAACTCTTTTTAATTCGACCCATATATTACTTTTACCAATTTGACTCATTTAAATATTGAATGCAAAATCCTTATATGAGTAGAATTATTGTGAAAGTAGAATCCTTGTATGAATATAATTCTTGTGAAAGCAAAATCCTAGTATGAGTAGAATTCTTGTGAAAGCAAAATCCTTGTTTGAGTAGAATTATTGTGAATAAAATTGTTGTGAAAGAAGAGTCCTTGTTTGAGTAGAATTGTTGTGAAAGCAAAATCCTAACATGAGTAGAATTGTTGTCAAAGCTAAATCCTGATATGAGTAGAGTTGTACTCTATTAAATTCTCTTTTAAGTCAAACTGGACTCTATATAAGCAACACTTGTTTGTGCAAAATATCAACCACACACAAAACTAATATTTTCCATATCTGAATTGTGTTTTCAAAGAAAAATCTTTTTCTCTTCATCTTTAAGCTTAGGCACTTTCTTATTTTAATTGTTCAAACATACTGTGTGGTTATGTTTGAATAATTCACGTGCCTAATTGTCTTTCATGATATTTAGAATTGCATGATAGTTCTAGAGTTTACTAGCTGATTTGTTTTTACATCATATGCTGTTGAATCTGCTAGTTAGGGTTTTTCATTGTTTGAATCCGCTCTAGGACACACTTTGCACTTGTGCTATTTGTGCTAACGTTTCAGGTGATGTGCTCGGTATTTCGTGTGACTCGAAATTACCGAAGTTGACGGGTTCGATTGATCTTGTGGGACTCAAGTAGATCGGAACGTTGGTCCGGATCCAGACACCTAGCTTGTGGAGGCTATGAAAGGAGTGGCGGCTCGTAAGTAAATTACAGAAAGGGGAGATCTATCTGTGAAGGGTAGTTCTAGGACCTATGGTTGTAATTGAACATTGATTTTCATAGTGGATAGTTAGGTGGTTCGGTGGTTTTCCTCTTAGGTCATTAGAGTGGCCTAGGTTGTTTCCACCTAAAAATATCGTGTGTTATTTTTTATTCCGCATTTTATCTTTACACGCGATTGCATGTCTGGCCGTTGTGATTAGGTTACATAATTAATATTTGTTAAAATTAAAAATAACCTATTCACCCCTCTCTAGGTATATTTGATCCGTAACTAAAAACTTTCAATTGTAAACTCACTAATGACTTACAACAGATATCAGAATATTTATGTCAAAAGAACAGATTTTGGCATAAATATCAAATTTGATTTGCATTTTCTCAAAGATATCAAAAAAAAAATTACATAAATACTGATACAAGTGAGCGACGAATTGAATGTGTTGAAAGTGGAGGGCATAAAATATATATAGGAGATATAGAAATGAAACCTGATATTCATGGATATTGAGACGGTGAAGCTGTTGCTGCTACCATTTATTGGCGACTAAACGAGAGCGAGAGACAAGCTTGTTCAGTAGTCCTCCCACCATTTCCTTGGAAGCTTTGTAACACAATCCTAATAGAGAGATACAGAGAGAGATCCAAGGTGAAATACATTTTATCTTTTCTTATATTTCAATATTCACCCCCACATATTTTGTTTCTTCTCACAAATATTTCTAATCTTTCGACCTTTCCAATAAAATCCTGGTAAATATAAAAGGTCTAAAAAACAAGGTCACCACCATTTTTTAAATGAAGTAAAAAAATTTATATAGAAATTCTTATAGAACGGTTATTAGCCGTCTTATGTTGCTATATAAGACGCCTACTAGCCGTCATATAAGATTTTGTGTAAATTCTTTTAGGACAGCTAGTAGCCATCCTATATAATAACATATAAGACGGCTAGTAGCCGTCCTAAAATAATTCTATTTAAGACGGCTAATAGTCGTCCTATAAACTTTTGCACAATATTTTCCGTAATAGTCATCCTATATTTCTTATAGGACGGCTACATACTTAAGACCGCCCTATTTGTTTCTCACTCTATATTAGAAGCCATCCTATATTGTCCAAATTATAGTAGTGATTATTTATGATTGATCTCATTTCTTCATTCATGGCATCACTCCACTTCTTGTTTTGGAATGCTTCTTGAAAACATACTAGTCCACACTTGACAAGAAGACAAAAAAGAGTTACATCATGATTGTGAAATTTTAAAATGCTAAGTTTACCGAGGACCTTATTGGGATTCTCACCGATTGCTCGATGAAGGGTCAATGAGTTGCTCAATGCGGTCTGAGATACATTGAACCTCACTTAAGCAATATCAAGGGCATCTCTAAAGTTGTCAATGAGACCTCGCCAAGGAGCACGACGAGGGGGTTGACAAGGATACCAAAAACTAAAAAATTAGTTATAAGTACCCACACTTTTTCTTGTTGTTTACCAAGGAAATTGTGCATATTTTAGTATAAAACTTTTGATATTTTGAGAAAAAAATTTGCAATCCTAGATCATTTTTATATTAAGTGGTTTTCTGTATTAGTGGTTCAAAGTGTAAGGAAAATATCAGTTGGATATTCGGAAAAAATATATTTTGAAAAGTGTATTCATATCACCAATACTCTGAGTATTTTCTGTATTGGAATATGAGGTTGTTTGAGAAAAATATTTTTGACAAATGGTGTTTCCATGTCAATAATACATCGAGTATTTTTCTAAATTATTGATAAGGGGAGGTTTTACAAAATCATTCTTGGGTGTTTGTGTTTTCTTATTTAGGATTCACATTTACTGATTAGAGGCACTAGTACCACACTATGTGGTGCTGAGGCTCAAGAGGATAGGTGGATCCCTTGCAAATGAAGGTAGCTGTTCAGATAGCTGCGAGAGCAACATAGGATTTAGAACAGGTGGTCCCAACTGGTAGTAGTCTAAGCATTTTATCTTTATTTAGTTTTATTAACTGTTCATTTTCTTAGTGAATTTTTTGCTCAATAATTTCCTTAAGCAATGATACATGCTTAAAAGCACGCATACCTTATGATTTATCGGGACTTATTAGATGAATTAGGTTCTAATGTCATATTTTTATCTAAGTATTTTATAAATGTTATTTTTGGAATCACAAGGTATGTTTTTTGATGTATTTTATGTACTTTTGGATGTTAGAAGAAATAATATACAAAAATGACAAACAAATCCATACTTTGGGGGCATAATTGTCACATATTGGATGGCAAAATTGCAAATATTTGTACTAAATAGATCTTTGAGGATTCAAAATGCAACACTCAGGAAAATTGGGTGTCGCGGCATAAAAAAAATGTCGTCACAACACTAGGCTCTTGGGTCTCAACGCATTCAAGAGGAACATGTCGAGCCGCAGCATAGGGCTCTTCAGTGGACTTCACAAGTCCTAGAAAATAGGCTGCACTGCAACATAGAAAAGTTGGTGCCACATAGTTAGAAATGGCTACCAACACTAATCTCTAGATTTTTTACAACTTTTTGGTTCCTTTTTCAATTAGGAGTATAAATAAACTCAATAGGGTTTCAAAACACAATCACTGGCCAGATGGAGAATTTAGAGAGGATCAAGATTTGGAAGACAATAGTCTAAGATTTCTTCTCCCTTTCTAATTATTTTCTATGAATCAATTGTGATTTCTATGTTTTTTATGTCTAGCGAAGTTTCAAGTATATGATTATGGGCAATTCCAAGCCCTAGACTATGATTTAATTCAATAAATGTTAGGATAAATTTTTAATTTCAATTCTTGATTCTTGATTGTTCAATTAATGTTTAAATATCATGGTTATACATGTATGAATTAGAATGATCAACTAGTTTATTTCATGAATATGCCTAGATCTAGTCTAAGGTGTTAGTACGCAATTGCTAATATTGTTATTCAAAGTAGTATCTTGTGGCTTATGTCATGAGTTGGATTGAATGTCATCATTAAAGGTTAAATGATTATTATAATCTTGGCTAGTTTAGTTATCATCTTTTTAGATTATAATGCTAAAAGTGAATTAAATTTAGTAATCATATCTCTCTGTTGTTCATAATTTAGGGTTGGTTAATAAGGGGACCTTTAACCAGTTGTACAGTAAGAAAAGATGAGAAGTCTTAAGCATACCTAGATTTCTAAAGCCAAAGTTAAGAATTCAAGAATGGCCTTGGATTACGATAGTAATTCAAGATTCAATAAACTAAATCTTGATTCATGACTTGTTTGGTTAAATTGTAGGCTAGTAGTGAGGATAATCCCATGATTACATATATCTCGCAATCAAATTTAATTCACATTTAATTTCATTTTGTTATTTTCCTTACAATTAATCAAAAATTCCCCTTTAACTAATTTTAATCATCTTGATAACGAACAAGTAATTAGGAGTAGTGATTGTTACAATTCTTGTAGATATGACAACCTTTGTTCTTAAATTTCTTATTACTTGTACATCTATCACGTATACTTGCATGATTCTAAATGTGTCAAGCAACATTTGGATGTTAACAGTTAGGATTTAAGCCTAAGTGGGTTTATCACATTATATCATTGTGTTTAATTGATCTGCTACCTACGTTATTACTATCACCGTTATATTCGAGTATGTGCCAACATATAAGAATTATAATGTGATTGAAAAGCTTTTACTACTTTGCTCTATTTCTTCTATATATGTTATTGTTTTATTTATTCCTTCTTGCTTACTTGTTATCAATTTACTTTTAGTTAATTGTATGGGAGGAACGAGTCCTAAATCGTCAGTATCACCTTGCCTTGGTAGTTAGCCAAGCCTGGACTCTGTCAACTTCATTAAAGATTAAACAATTTTCTTATCTTGCCTAGTTTATTTATCAACATTTTAGATCGTAATGCAAAGAACGAATTAAACATGGTACGCATACCTCTAGGTTTTCATAATTTAAAATTGGTTAATAAGAGAACCTTTAATTAATTACACAGTAAGAATAGATAAGAAGTCTTAAGCATAACTAAACTTTTAAGCCTAAAGTTAGGAATTCAAAAATGTCTTTGGATTACGATAGTAATTCAAGATTTAAGAAACTAAATCATGATTCATGACATTTTTGATTGAATTATAAACTAGTGGTGAGGATAGTCTCATGCTTATTTCTCGCAATCAAATTCAATTAACGTTCATTTGTCTTTCATTCTTTTCCTTACAATTAATTGAAAATCCTCCTTTTACTAATTTTAATCATCTTGCTAATGAACTAGTAATTAGGAATAGAAATTGTTACAATCCTCATGGGTATGACAACCCTTGTTTTTAAATTATTTATTACTTGTACATTGAGCACGTATACTTGCATGGTTCCAAGCTTGTCAAGTTAGCCCAAGCTCAAAATATTACTCTTCATTTTTGGCATATAATAAACATTTCAAATAAATTGATATCCTTCATTCTTCAAGCGAATACATATTTTACCTTTGCCTTTTATGGGAATTGTGCATTCATCCCCAAAAATGATTGCACTATTTACTACGTCATCAAGCTTCACGAACATGTCTTTATTTTCACACATATGGCTGCTTGTTATGGTATCAAGGTACCATGTACTCTTCTCTCTTCCTTCTTCTCCTTTGTATGCAAGAAATCAGTTGCTATTTTCTTGAGATTTGTCTGCCACACATTTGGCTCTTTCTTCATTCCTCTTTGGAGCTCTACATTAGGAACTTAGTGTCCAATCACTGACAATTATAACATTTGATGTTAGGGTTATAATTTCTTACCCCGTGGTTGCTTCTACCCCAACCACTTGATGAACTTAGCTCTTGTCTACTTTCTTCATGGTTAAATGTCTTGAAACCACCACTTCCTCATCCATGGCCACATTCACAACCACAACCACAGCCTCTTCCCTTTTGGCTTCTCGTTCCTTCTTTAGTGTGAACCTTGTTTGAAGGACCTGCTCCAAGATCTCATCTTTTTTCTTATTTCTCTCTTCATATGCTTGTAAAGAACACCAAATTTTCTCAACTAGCATTTCTTCTAAATTCTTTGTCTTTTTAATGGTGACAACAATATGCTAAAACAATTAGTTAAAGAGCAAAGAATTTTCTCCATAATTCTCACATCACCTAAAGTTTCACCATTTCTTTTTGGTTGATTAGAAATAGCTAAAACTCTAGAAAAATATTCCAAAATTGTTTGGGATTTTTTAATGTGTAAAGATTCAAACTCACCTCTTAGAGTTTGAACACCTTCTTCACTGATTTTTCTCCCTTATAAGTTGTTTAAAGCATATCCCATGTTTTCTTGGATGTTTTTTCTTCGAGACCCTTCTCAAAGCATCATCATCCAAAGCTTGAAAGATGAGAAAGAGAGTCTTCTTATCTTTTTTTTTCTAATCCTTGAGAACATATTTTTGTGCTTAAAAATAGTAGTCGCATCTTATGATTCAACATACCCATTCTCAACAATGTCCTATGTATCATTGGAACCTAGTGATGCCTTCATCTTGATGCTCCAACAATCATATTTTCCCTTTGTAAAAAATAGAACTTGTAGGGAGCAATGCCATTGCTTGTCATCTTCTTGAACTAAACTTTTCACTACCTAAGCTTTGATACCACTTTGTTGTATGGTAGGCTTTTGGAAGAGAGGATTTTAGGAGGAAATATATAAAAAGGAAAAAGAGGAAGAGATTTAGGACAAGTGATACTTAAGTTTATTTATTAAACTTGCTTAATAATTTGGTTGATGACTTCAATACTAAAGGTGCTAGGTAAGCTCTATTTATAGGCTTCCAAAAGCACTTCTCTATACCTCATTAAATGACTTCTCTAACTATACATACATTAATTAGTCTCATACCTACAAAATCTCAACTGGTACCTACTTGTATTTATTAGTTTCACTCTTACTGAATAATCTTGGGAGAATAACAAAACTAACACCTCTCAAATCTTCTAATAACAAAACTAGCACCCCTTGTGTTCAAATTTATATTTTCACAATTAAAAAAATGACTAATATGTCTTTTTTCTTTAAACATCCATCCAATTAAAATTGAACGACAATAATTTAGACTTGTTTAATATTGAACGTTTAATATTATTGGGGTGTTAGTTTTGTTACTATATGTTTTAGGGGTGCTATTTTTGGTAATTTTTCAATAATCTTGTACAACTACTAGCATTTATTAAATGACTTGTAGAATATAGCAAATCAAGTTTACATTCAACAATTTGCCTGCTCAACTCTTTCACGGACTTGATCTATAAACATGAAACTTTCCAATTGACCAATAGCCTAATTGTAATTCAAGTGACCAACAGTCTTACTACAATTTCAGGGATCGAGCTTTGTCAACTTTAATAGCATATAGCAATTTTTCTATCCCAATGATCATATCCAATTTTTCCTTTTTTATTCGCACTTGCAATATTTATTCATTATTTTAATATTTAATTAAGAAAATTATAAATTGTATTATTCTTTTTTTTTTTTAAGCTTTTAAATGAAGTTGACAAATACTCAAAAGTTACAGAATGTGCAGACTGTTTTGCAGTCATTTGGTTAACTTTGAAACAAATTCAAAGGTTGGGATATACAAGTGAACTACATTTGACTTTTTGAGCTCAATGACAAAAGCGTAAATTTGGGAGAAGTGAGACATATTATTTACCCATCACAATCAACATTTAATTTATTTATTATTTTGTATTTTTTTACATTATAATAAAAAAAAATTATTTTTAAGTTGAAATGAAATAAAAAGTTAGGAAGCATAATTTTAGGGATTTAGTACATTTCTAACTGATAATTCTATGAAAATAGAGTAATCATTGTACTTTTTGACTTCATATTTTTTTGTTTTATTAAGTAAATAGTTTTTTTAGCTTAAAATATAAAAATATGGAAAATTTGGATAAATGGTGAAAAGGGGATAAAAATATAATTTTTGAGAATTTTCTGAAATTTTATGGGATTTTTTATGGAATTTTTAACGCAGGTGGATGTATATAGAAGTGTTCGGGATGTTATACTCCTACTGAGCTAGTTGTAGCTCACCCCATTTTCTCCTTTCTCTTTTCAAATTAGATGTTGTTTCTTCATAGTTGTTGTGACTTGATCGTGAGGCGCGTGCTTCTAAGGAGTTCAATTAAAAGGTTTTCCCTTTACCCTTATTTCTTTTATTAGTTATTCTGTTTATTGAGTAGACAGGCTAAGACCACTCTGATTTGTTATAATTTAAAATATTTGTAACATTTGGATTATAAGTTTTTTTGAAGGTTTTATTGTGTTTCTATAAATATTAAATTATTTCAAGGGTACCCTAAATTATAAATAATTGATTTGTTTCATTTTAAATTGATATTTCATAATCAATGATTCTAAATTAATAATTTTCTTTCCAATTTTATCTATCTTAAAAATTCACGTACCCAAAAATTTGGGACGTGATCACAGGTATTTGCATCACACTGCTTGGTGGTGTGGTTTTAGAGGTGAGCTAAATTCAGTGTGGATCAAAGTAGCTATGAAGACAACTAGTGATAGCAACCTAGGTAATTAGGACAGGTGGTCCTTGACTAATAGAGGTATTCGAAGTCTTACATTTTAAGTCTATATTAATTATTTATTACTTTTAGTGCATTTGGCTACTAAGTGGTTGCCTTAAGCAACTTATAGATGTTACCACTTAGGATTGGAGCCTAAGTGGTTTACCACGTTATATCACCATGTTTGCTTGTTCTACTACATGAATTAGTATAATCTGAGTATCCACAATATATTTGACAACATATATAGTCTCTACTAAGATTGAAAAATATTTACTATTTTTACTGTTATCTGACTTATTTATTTATCTATATTTACTTGTTCTTTTTAATTATTTTTTGTTGCTTGTAAGGGTGTGGCAAGTCTTTAGGTGTCTGTATAACCTATACTTGATTGTTCACCGTGTTAGACTTCTTTCAATTGGTATAAAAGCTAGTACACCATTTATGGGCTTAACCACTCAGGTGTTCTTTCATTTCCCTTGTACGCTTTTATTTTCCTTTTCTCTAATGACTTTTGGTGTGAGAGGTTTGGTTTCTAGACCATCTCAATTTTAGGGCATAAGTTTTGTCTTTTGGAGATGTCAGATGTGTAGTTATCTGACACCCTTTGACTATGAGGTTTGGTCTTTAATAGAGAATGGTTGGAAGATTCCCTTTCAAAACTTAGATGATGGCACTAGTGTCCCAAACTTTTGATATTTGGACTAGATAAGAACTTTAGTTCAGTGACAAAAGTCATCTTTGACTTTACACTATCATTGAAGTTGTTCCCTCCTGTGATGAAGATCATCTGTTAAAATTTAAAAGTTCTAAGAAAGCTTGGGATTACTAGGAAAAGATTTATGGTGATGACATCAACACTACTAAAGTTGATACTGAAAGAACCAAATTTTCTAAGTATAATGTGTTAATGATTTCTCATACCGAAGAAAAGTCCACTCATTCCACCAGTTTGATTGATGCTGATGATGGGTTCTCCCTACAAGACTCCTACGATGATTTGGTTTATGAATATCTCAAGTTGAAGGAGATCATAAGGGATATTAAGCACAATACTAAGGAAAAAGTTAAATGTCTTTTGGAGATTTCTAGTAAACTGTTAGATGTTATTCTCAACAGTGAGAAATATCTTGAATTGTTAAAACTCAAACTAGATAATCACATCAAGTCTTTTCAATTACTATTGTTTGAAAACGAGAAGTTCTTATCTCACATTGGTAATCTTGAACATGCTATTCGACAAGAAGAATCTAAAAGATTGTCTGTTCCAATTGTACTAAACACTTCTTTTGGTAATTTTAAAGACAGTACTCAGTTGAAGTAAGAAATTTTTATTTTGGAGAATGAAAAGGCCTGTCTAGAATCTGTTTGAATGATGGAGAGATAGAGATTGCAATTCCAAAGAAAAATTTCAAGGTTGAGTCAAACTCTGTTAAAAACCTTGAATCTTGTTTATTGGATAAAGCCAAGATGGTTGGCTCTTTCTCATAAGCACATCTTACTTTGGAGAAATTTTTTTTGAATCAAGTACTATTTAGAAATTAACTCTTGGAGCTCAACGACTAGGTGAAATGTTAAAGATAAAAAATCATGACGATGTGAGAGGACTTGGTTATGTTGATGAGATTACTACCCTTTCTACTTTCTTCCCTCTATTTTTTCAAGCTAATACTTTTATACCCCCTATCGTTCCAAAAGATTCTCCTGAAGACCCTATCCTTTTGTCTAATACTTCTTCTCTGAGTTTTGAATTTGATTCTTTTGACTTCTTATCTCTCTCTCCTATGCAGAGTATCCCGTCTTTGTCTGAAACGCACTTCTTAGTCATGTTGAAAACCTTTTGAACCGTTCTCTTTGTCTAACTTCTGAAGTCATCTCTCTTCAAAATGAAGCTAAATATTTCGTGATTCAATGTGCTCAAATTTTATCGAATAGATTTAATTATAACTCTTTTATTCAATTATTTGCATAAATCTATTATTTCGAAATCACGAGTATGTTTTGGGATACTTCAAGTATTTATAGCTTCAAAAGAGTTAAACAATTCAAACACGCTAAGACAGAACACTTGCATGCACTCAAATTACAACTTAGGAGCAACAAGGACAAAATTACGTAAGCCTTACATAAGAAACCAACCAATGTAAGGGGTACACACAAAGGCACAACAAACAACGAGTGCCACAGTATAGAAAAATGTGTGCTACAGTGGACAACCCTTGGGTTTATATGGGACTGAGAAAATAATTTTTATCATGGCAGGGAATTTTGTGTCCCGTGGTGGGGAAAATATTAAGGGTGTCCGAATTTTATGTAACCATTACACCTATAAATACTCTATTAGGTTTCCAACTTACACATAACTCAATTTATGAATTATTACGAAACTTATTAGGGTTTTTAGAGTTTTTCTACATTTAAGAAGTAAGATAATCAATTCTAAAAATATAAGTAGCCATTGAAGATTGAAGATCAAGCTTTTGGGGAAGAAAACGCCATCCAAATCATTTGTGGTATTTAGTTCTAGGTTTCTTATTGTTATTAGAATCTTGCTTTTTCTTCTTTTCTCTTAAGAATATATGTTGAATTGAATTTGTCTATGAACATTAATTCAAACAAGATTGGCTAAATTTATCATGGGTATTTAGCTTATGTTGTCATGTTTGCTAGATTTATTATGGTGAATAATTTTATTGCATAAAATAAATAAAGTTGCCCTTTTGATTAAGCGTTTGTTTAAATGTTATTTGTGGATTTTCATGGGCCAATTTGAGATTCACAAATAGATTGAAAAATCTTAGAGTTTAGTTTTAGGAACGTCACCCTGACTATACTTCGAAAAACTTAATCAAAACTTTAAATTTATGACCTCATCATGGCATTTGTATCATTAGTATATTTTTCTTAGTGCAGAATTTGTTTGCTATTTAATATACTTAATCCGTAGGATATTAATTAGTTAATCACCAAAGAAAATTACCCGATCTGTAGGAATTTTCATAAACAAAAGGAAAGCCGATAATCTTTATCTATTACTTCATTCATGTCCCTTCATCATATTATTTCGATGCAAGCATGATCAACTAAGCTAAATGTCCATCTATCCTCCATTCATTGCTATCAACTTTTTTAAGCTAATTTAAGTTCAAAAAATTATTTTCTCTTGTTTGTTTGCCTTTATTGATCTTGCTCTCATGTCCAATTTCATTTACAATTCTAATTATTCACAGCTTTAATAGCTTTAGGATTCTAGTTATTTAGTATTTTAGTAGCTCTAAAATTTTAATTAGTTAGAATTTCAGTTGCTTTAGGACACTAAAGAAGTTTAAAAAAAAGATTATTTAGAACCACTGCAATTCTTTGAGAGATCGACCTCGGAGTTTGCTTATTACTTGTTACAAGTGATCGTGCATTTACGAGTATTAAAATTTACACATCAAGTTTTTGGCACTGTTGTCGGAGAATTGGTGTTTTAAATAATTTTATCTAACTTTTTTTAGAGATTCTAAATTGGGTTTACTATCTATTTACTTTAATTGAATTTTATTTTTTAATCATTTAAAAAAATAGTTTTTAATTTTCATTCTGAAAGCATTCCTCTTTGTGATAAAATTCTTTACTACCTTGATCTTTGTTTTCTTTTCGTTTGTGCATTCAAAGTAAGAGATCACCGAATAAGGAACTCACTCCCTTCATGAATAACATTCATAGGATAAAACACTTGTCAAGGAAACTAGATACTCATATTCAAGAGGAAGTAGACCAACCTCAACTGCAAGCATTAATGGGTTACTACATCGCTAGGCAAATGGTAATGAAAGAACTTGCAAGGCCTATAATTAGGACTACCACATCGTGCATTCAACTGACAGAGGCATCTAGGAATTATGAATTGAAAAATATGCATTATTCCATGATTCCCTCCTTTTACGGTATTCTTAATGAGGTTCCTCTAAACTTTATTCATGAATTCTATGCAAATGTGCAAACTTTTCTACTATAAGGACATAGTAAAGATCAACTAAGGATAAGGTGTTTTCCCTACTCTCTCAAAGTTAGAGTTAAGTCTTGGCTCATGACCTAGATACCTAGTTCTTTGGCTACTTGGGATGCTATTTATAACAAGTTTATGGGTAACTTAATTCCCTTCAAAAGACTTCTAACCTAAGAACCTAAATTGTTACTTTTTCACAGATGGAAGAAGAGCCCTTTCATGAAGCTTGAGACAGGTTCAAGTTACTCTTAATACAGTGTCCACATCACCACTTTGCACAATATACAGTTGATAATGCTGCAGGTGGAGCTATGGATGAGAAAACAATAGAGGAAGCATATGAGCTTTATGAGATGTTGGGAGCTAAATCCCAACAAAGGAGTGCTAGAGGAAGAAGAGTTGGAGTGAATGAATTAGGCAGCTTGAAGATTTGACTAAACAAGTGCAACTTCTCACTACCACAAATATGCATCAAATGCCAAAACAAGAGGTATGTGGAGTTTGTGGTTCTTATGGGCATGGGGCTAATGTTTGTTCTTTTGCAAGTGATTCTTATGCAGGTACAAATGAAGAGGTTAATTGAATGCAAGGGTACCAACCTAGACCTAAGAATGACCCTTATTCTAACACCTATAACTGTGGATATAGAAATCATCCCAACTTTGCTTGGAAGCAAAATACTAGCCAACCATTTGCCCATAACCAAATGCAAGGCCAAAACATGAACTAACCATTTCCACCTAATAAACCAACCTTAGAGGAAATTTTGAATGCTTATGATGTGCAAATTATAATACTCGTAAGTATACGAATCACTTGTAGAAAGTGACAAGCAAACCTCCGAGGTCTGTCTCTCAAAGAATTGCAATGGTTCTAAACAACCTTTTTCTTTATCTAATTAAAGTCCTAACTCAACTAAAACACTAATTAAGTAGAGTTCTAGTAACACTAAAACTCTAAATAACTAGAATCCTAAACCTAGTAAAACTGTAAACAGAGTGTGATTTGTAGCAAGATCAATGGTAACGAACAATTAACGAAAACAATTATGCAAGTTCACAATTAACTCAAATAGATTTTGAATATCAATGGAGGATGTATGGACGTTTAGTTTGGTTGGCCATGCTTGCATCGAAAAGTTATGGTGAAATAACATAAACGTTCTAATAAACAGTTTTTACTGGCTTTTCTTTTAATTATGAAAATTCCTACGATCAGGTAATTCTCTTTGTTGATTAACTAAACAATATCCTATGATCAGGTATATCAATTAGCAACCAAATTATGTGCAAGGAAAATATGCCAATCAAACTAATGCTGTGACTAAGTCACAAATTTGAAGCTTTGATTAAGTTTTTCAAAATATAGCTGAGATGACGTTCCTAAAACTAAATTCTCAGATTTTTCAACCTAATTATGAATCTCAAAATTGGCCCATGAAAATTCACAATTAAATATCTAAACATGCTCTTAATCAAAAGGTAAATTTATTTATCTCAAAACAATAAAAATAATCACCATAACAATTCTAGCAAACATGGCAACACAAACTAAACATCCATAATAAAATTCGCCGCTCATATTCATATTAAAATTCATAGACAAATATAATGTGAACATACACTCAAAGAAGTAAGAAGAAAAGTAGAATTCTATAACAAGAAGAAAACCCTAACTCTAAATACCGCTATTGGATTGGATGGCGATCTTATCCAAAAGATTGATCTTCGATCGTCAATGGTTTTCTTGGATTCTTGGAATTGATTCCCTTGCTTCGTTGAGTGTGAAAAAGCTCCCAAAATCTGACTAAATCTCTTGTTTGTTCGCAAAATTGAAGTGCATAAAAGTTTTTTTGAAAGAGGATTCTAAAGGGTGTATTTATAGATGTAAAGGGTTACACAAATCCTAATTCAAATAGGAATAGGCGCGCCACGGCATACAATATTCCCCACCGTGGCACAACACAAAATTGGAATTATTGGTCAAAACCTGAGAGGTCCCCTCCACGGCATACAATTTCCTCGCCGCGGCGCGCGTTGCTTTTCCTTTATTCACATGTACCCCCTTACATATGTGCTGGCTCGTCATGTATGACTTACATATTTTGACTCGTTTGTCCCATAAATTGTAATCCGAGCACCGTAAGTGTTCTGCCTTTGCGTGTTTGCACCATTCAACTTATTTGACGCTAAAAACATCTGAAATACACTAAAACATACCCGTGATTCCAAATTAATAGATTTGTAAAAATAATCAAATAAACAAGATATAACAAATCTATTTTTAAACAATTAAGCACAATAAATCATGAAATATTAGTACTTTTTGAGCACTTATCACAACCCCCAACCAACTTCTTGTTAGTCTCTAACAAGTGGAGCGATCTAAAAATTAAAATAAAACAAATAAAATAAACTAACCTAAATCACTTCTGTAGATTTTCACGGTTGCATTTAGCATATGCAACAAGCCTTTAAACCCATAGGTGGCCCTAGTGGATGAGTTATAGTCTCGTGAGGGTTTCCAATGATGACACCCACAAACATCGTACGACTCTCAAAACTAATAAAGACTCTAAACATACTTGAATCAATCCATGCATATGTCTCAAAAATTGTCAATAACGAATGGCATACGAAATAGTTAAAAATCACTTAAGCTCAAAAACAGTCCAAATATCAAACCCATCTTAGTAATCGGCTTTTGAACAACCAATCAAACCACAAGCCCATTAGTTACACTATCTGACCATGTCATGCATAATATTCATAGATTACATTTTATATCTCATAAATGTGCAAGTAAAATATGAATGAAAATTGCACTTACAAACTCCATAAGCTTCCTTTTCAAATCCATCTCCATTAATATTGAAATCAAACTTCCTATAATCAATAAGACTTCATTAAGCTTGTAAGTTGTGTTTAGGTGTGTGGTTATGAAAGTACGGAAATGATATTCTCAATAGGATAAGAGTACTTTTTATTTCACAAACTTATTCAACTTTTTCTACCCAAATATTCTTTTTCATCCTCCTATAAATTCCATATGTCCCTTGGATTTTTGCTTGATTTTCTTTCTTTACTTTTCTTGCTTATTATTCAATTTTTTTTTAATGATCAAGCAAGATAAATACAACATAATTGCTCATGAAAATCAAATATTACCTTGAGTACTCTCATCACTAAGGGTAGTACAATGTATATTATTAATGTTGAGTTCGCGGGTGTCACTATGGATAAAATAATACGAGGAGGCTTGAAAAGTTCAAACGGTCCAAAGTTGGCCTAAATTACTTTTTAAGTGGCATTTGATTCTATTATGTCGCTTTAATGGGTTTTCAAAGAAGTTCTAGAGTTCGTTGAGACTTATAATATTTCACGAATATGCACACATTATGCAAACTAAAAACAGTCATACTAACCATACAAACTACCACATATACCATAAAATCTTCAAACTAGATGAATCTAACATTTAGGTGCCTCTTTACTTAGGTAAAAATTTAATTTCTTTCATATATCACCGTCATTACAATCACATTAATATCATGGACTTTCGGATTGACTCAAGTAGACTAGACACTATCCTAACAAAATTCAAGTGACAAAAGTTAAAATTTAAAATTTGGTCTAAATTTATGCTCATGGAATATTTTTCCTACCCCTAACCTAATTTCTACATTGTTCTCAATGTTAAAAAGAAAAATAAAAGAAATTAAGTAAAGAAGTGAGAGAAGTTACCCCCCTTTCGTATGAGACTGTGTACATTACACATACGCTCCGGTTCATTATTCCTCGCTTTTCTCATCATGTAGCATTTAGTGTGCAAGAAACATGCATGAAACCTCTAAATATGTGCATCACAACTCAAATCCAAATTTAAATAATAACTAAAGCAAATGAAAGCCAAAAATATTAAACAAAGTTAATTAGAAGTCTTAAACAATCCAAAATAAAATAAAAAGAAAATTAAACTAAAAAAATGAACGAAAGAAAATACAAATAGGAGGCTCAGTCCTCCATATCTTCAGGTTGTTCGTTGTCTTTGGTCTACCGATTGTTTGAAAATAAAGTCATGTCCCGGATACTACGGAGGTGGGTTGAACTGGGTGAGGTCTACTCCACTCTGTGTCAATTGGAAGCTCATCATTCGGTGGAGTAGAGCTTGGTATTCATGTTGGTAGTTCATTTGATCGCTGAACCAAGCTTGTTGTTGAGTCTGGCACTCATGTATTTTATTAACCTTTGCTTCTAAATTTACCAACCTGTCTTTTGTAGAAGCATTCTTGGAAGAGGTTCCCTCACCCTTCCTACTACCTTGTCCAGCTTTTGTACCGCTTGTCAGGTATTGCATGTAGGCAAAGGTTAATGTTTCACCTGGTTGCAATAAAACCTCGCCCGTGTTGTATCGGACTCCGTGCTTGACACATAAGGCGATGATCAGTTGGGGAAGAAATAACTGATGTTGTGATGCTCAGTTGAGTACACAACCCTTTGTTGGATTACCATTCCCACATCTATTGAGCGCTCAGTCTCAATGGCAAATTGCAGAATTGCCCGCTCCAGATCGATAGTACTATAATGCCGGTTCGGCATTAACCTAGAACACACAAAGTACTGCCAAATACGGGAATGGGTCCTAAGGTGCTTGTCTTGGAAAATGTTTACCATATCCCCCCTATACTCCCACTCCATGTAACCATCGGTTAAGGTATTTATGACCTCGTCGTGATCAACCTGTGTTAAGTAGGTTTCATACCCGCTATTTTGGATATCCCTCAACCCTTAGTAGGAGTTTATGACTGTCCTATTAAAGGGGACCTCAATGCCCCTCACCCATACCATTCCATCTCTAGCATTCGAGACATTCGCGTAGAATTTCCGAACCAATGAACTTACACCCGCCTCTGGGGCGTGCGCAAATTTCCTCCATCCTAATGCCTCAATTTTATCAGATATTCCCATTACACCCACTTGACCAAAATCCATACCTCTCTCATTCAAAAATCCCTTATTTCTTTTGGCAGCACCTTCGTACCACTCTTATGCCTCCCTACTAACAAGCCGAGAGGCGTCATAATTTCGTTCTTCGACTACTTTCCCCTTTCCCTTAGAATGACTACCCTCACCAGCCTTTCTTTTTGGAGCCATATCAATTCTTATACTAAAATAATTCACACTCACAAATCAATTTCAGAAAATGCAGAAAAATCCCAAGAATTATTCCCTTCTTAACCAAAATTTTCATTTAAATCCAAATTTCATACACAATTCACAGATTCCAAAAAATTATTACTAAATTGAGATAAAATTGTGAAGAAATTTACCTCTTGGGAGTGCAATTGAACCCTTGAAGAAAAACCCCCAAATTGCTTGAAACCCTAGGTTTTGAAGATGAAGAGATTATTGATTTTTAGAGCAAATCTGATGAAATTGATGGAGGAAAAAGTAATAGAAATGTTAGAATGAAGAAATGATTGAGTAAAGTTTTAATTTTGGTGAGAATTTGGGAAGAAATATGAGAGAAAAGTAGAGAGTGTTTAGGAGAAAATGAGAGAAAGTGAGGGAAAAATTGGGAAGGAATGTTTGAAATGAATTTTGAATCCACGAGCTGTCCTTTTCTGGAAATTTTTTTAAGGCGCACTGCGGCAAGTTTTTTCCTGTCGCGGTATGGACAAAATTTTTGAAATTGTGCGTGAAATAGAACGTTCCTCGCCATGGCACAAATTTTTTACACCGCGGTGCGCACTTTTTTTTGAAAAATTGTTTTGAAACAAAAAGTTCCCCGCCACGGCGCACACATGAATTTTAAATATTTTTGATTTTTTTGGAATTTTTAAAAATAGGCAACGCATTCACCCCCAACCAAGACTTGGGAATGTCCTCATTGCCATGAAAAAATTTTAAAAACAAAAATATGATAAAAAAGAACGAAAGAAATAAAATGAATGAAAGAAACGAAAGAAATACACTACCGAATGGGTGCCTCCCATTAAGGGCTTAGTTTAACGTCTTAGCAAGACGTGCCCACTATCGTGTCTATGAATTGTGGAGACGTATTGTTTCGATGCTTTTCAAATTGGTGTCTCCTTCCAAGTATGGCTTGACACGATGCCCGTTTACCTTGAACGATTCTTGCGTTTTGGAAATTAGCAACTCGACTACTCCGTGTGGAAGTACATTTGCAATTATATATGGTCCGCTCCACCTTGAATGAAGTTTTCCTGGAAACAAACACAAACGTGAATTATATAATAGAACTTTCATTCTAGGAACTAAAGACTTATCGATGAGCCCTTTGTCGTGATAGCGCTTAGTACACTTCTTGTAGATCTTGGCATTTTTGTAAGCTTCGTCCCGAATTTCCTCAAGTTCGCTCAGTTGGAGTAGTCATTTTTTCCCAGCTTCTGCCATGTCCATGTTGAGCTCTTTAATAGCCCAATAAGCCCTATGCTTTAGCTCAATGGGTAAATGACATGCTTTACCAAAAATTAATAGGTAGGGGCTCATACTAATGGGTGTTTTATACGCTGTACGATATGCCCACAAGGCATCATTCAACTTAACTGACCAATCCTTCCTTGAGGGGCACACTATGCGTTCCAATATTCCTTTGATTTGTCAGTTGCTCACTTCCACTTGCCCCGAAGTTTGGGGATGGTATGGGGTAGCCACTCTATGAGAAATGTTGTACTTTTTCAAAAGCCCGTCAAAAAGCCTATTGCAAAAGTGGCTGCCTCCATCACTAATGATCGCTCTTAGTGTTCCAAACTTGCTAAAAATGTTATCCTTCAAAACTTTAACAGCAACGTTAGCGTCATTTGTTCTAGTGGGTATCGCTTCTACCCACTTTGAAACATAGTCGACTACGACTAAAATATAAGTGTAGCCAAAAGATGGGGAAAATGGACCCATGAAGTGAATTCCTCACACGTCAAATAATTCCACTACAAGATTAGATGTTAAAGGCATTTCAATACGTTTGCCTATACTACCTGTCCTTTGACATCTATCACACCTCAAACAAAACATGTTAGCATCCTTAAATTAAGTAGGCCAATAAAATTTAGATTGTAATACCTTTAGGGCCGTTTTCTTACCACCAAAATGGCCGCCGCAATGTAGTTCACGGAAAAAGGTTAAGATGCTCTCATGTTCCTCTTCGTGCACACACCTTCGGATGACTTAATGATCGGAACACTTTGTGTGACATTTTTAATGTATTTTCTTACTTATTTGGTTACACTTTGATCATAATTGTGTTACTTTTACTTAGTTTGCTGAAATGAGTCCCTAGATAGCATTGGTGTGTAAAAATGAGCAAAAATGAAGTTTTTGAGCTTTTCTTTTTTAATGTAACTTTTCTTTTCTTATAAATTCTTAATTCTTTTGTAGGGAATCTGCATCATCATCATCAAATTGGAGAGTTTAGGGCTTGTTACACTTGAAAAGGAAGGAGCGGAGGCCAAGAGACAATCAAAATAAAACTCAAATTTGAAGGAAATCAGAATTTTGACAGATTTCGTAGTCCAAATTTGAGGGGCTCTACCAAACAACTTAGAAGTCCAAAAATCATGAATGAGGTTTCACTGGAAAGCCCTACATGTCTAGTTTCCAGAACCTCCAAGAACTTGATCATATCTATTTTTATGGCTGAGATATTCCCATTTTTGTAATCGATGGTCAATCTGTCCGAAAACTTGGATTTTGAATTCAACTCAAAGAGCACACCAAGTCCCACATCAAAATTAGATTACAGATTAGCAGAAAATTATCATATAAATGAGGTATAATGAGTCCCACATTGGAAAAAGAAGAGAAGATAGCCAACCAATTCTCCTATATAAGGAGCAAGGCTCCACCTCTCAAAATCATCTCTTCATTTGCATTAACCTTAGAGTAAAAGATTATTATCAAGATTTCTCAAGGACGTAAGGATCATCATCAAGACTTCTCAAGCTTCAAAAGTGTAATATTTATGTTTATTGTTTTTAATTAATTTTGTTATTGTATTGAAGTTATTTGTTTTGGATTCTTTTATTGAAAATATGATTTATTTGCTATATGTCTTGTTTATTTTCATATTTGATTAAAACATTAAATTTGATTGTTAATGATATGTAGTTATGAATTCATGAACTATGATTATGTGTAAGAATTTTCACTCTAATTTAGATATGTAGTCTTATATGGTTTGAAACATATAGGGTTTATATATCATTGGTAGTTAGTAGTACTACATATGAACGTTTTTTATGTGGGGATGAAAAGTATCATATTGCCTATTAGGATTCTCATAGGGCGATCCTTATGAGGTTCTAATCAAAAGGTGAAACTTGTAAAAGTGTGTGTGAGGATTTCAAGGTAATTATTTATGGTTTGACACCCATAGTCTTAGCTTGTATTTGAACTATATTCATGAAATCTTAATGATCTACTTTGATTTTCACATGGTTAGATGTTTCTGCTATGTTTAAGTCGGGTAAAATATCTAGGTAATGGATGTTTCCTATATCTTAGAGAATTTAGAAGAATATGTTGGGTATTTGAGGTCGTTGCCCTTATTCTCAAAGGTTTGATTCTTATGCATGCTTATAGGATTGAATTCGTTGCTATTAGTCATGACAATCTAATTAAATGCTTGGTTATCTATGGTTGTGAAAATGGAGATGATCACTTGTATATAATTTTTGTTTTTCTTTTAGTTAAAAACCGATTCCAAAACCCCATAAATTCTTGTACACATTATATATTTGTGAATATTTATTATACTAACACTTATTGTAGGTGTCCCTTCAGTCCCCGGTCCCTAACGATCCCTTATTTGTCCATTACTACATTGATAGGGTTATTGATATGCAAGTAATTGCAGGTTTATCACTTGATCTTGACATAACTTGAACAAATAGGGGTCATCCCAAAAGTATTGCCTGCAAACACTAAAAAACCTTTTCTTTTCTTGAAAAGTGATGTTAGAATGTCACTAGCTAGATAATTAACAATGTCAGCATACCATGGATTTGGACCTATTGTAAACAATTGTTCATCATGGAAGGTTTCTATGATTGTGTCCTTATTTTCACCCTCAACATTTTCATACTCAAAAATTAACCTAGACAGATGATCAGCTACTACATTTTCAGTACCTTTTTTGTCCTTGATCTCTAGGTCAAATTCTTGTAAAAGTAGGATCCACCTAATGAGTCTAGGCTTAGCATTCAGTTTAGTCAATAAATATCTCAAAACAGCATGATTCGAATGAACAATAACTTTAGTTCCTACCAAGTAAGACCTAAATTTATCAAGTGAGAACACAATGGCCAATAAGTCTGTCTCAGTGGTGGTGTAGTTAATTTGGGCATCATTGAGTGTTTTGCTAGCATAATATATAACATGTAATCGTTTATCCACCCTTTGTCCCAAAACAGCTCCTATTGCTTAATCAGACGCATCACACATGATTTCAAATGGTAAAGACCAATCAGGAGCCACAATAATAGGTGTAGAAGTAAGTCTATCCTTTAAAGTAGTGAAGACAACAAGGAATTCATCATTAAAATCAAATGGAGTATCTTTGGAAAGTAGATTACATAATGGATGACTTATTTTGGAAAAATTCTTAATAAATCGTCTATAGAAACCTACATGTCCTAGGAAACTCCATATTCTCTTAACAGACATAGGGGGAGGTAATTTTGCAATTAAATCTACCTTAGCCATATCTACTTCAATTCCTTTGCTAGATATGACATGTCCTAACACTATCCCCTGTTGGACCATAAAATGACTTTTTTCCCAACTTAGATGACTTTTCTGTTGGACCATAAAATGACTATACAATGCACCCGCCACCTTTCAGAGATGTATGATATTGATCTTTTCAGACATGGTGGAGAAATTCATCGAGGTATTTATGGACTTTTCTATTTTCGATAATTCCTTTGATGATTGCTTGCATAAATTGACTTCAGTGTTAGAACGATGCATTGAATGTAATTTGACACTAAGTTGGGAAAAAAGTCATTTTATGGCCAACAGGGGATAGTGTTAAGACATGTCATATCAAGCAAAGGAATTGAAGTAGATAAGGCTAAGGTAAATTTAATTGCAAAATTACCTCCCCCTACATCTGTTAAGGGAATACGGAGTTTCCTAGGACATGCAGGTTTCTATAAATGGTTTATTAAGGATTTTTCCAAAATAAGTCGTCCATTATGTAATCTACTTTCCAAAGATACTCCATTTGATTTTAATGATGATTGCCTTGTTGCCTTCACTACTTTAAAGGATAGACTTACTTCTGCACCTGTTATTGTGGCTCCTGATTGGTCTTTACCATTTGAAATCATGTGTGATGCGTCTGATTATGCAATAGGAGCTGTTTTGGGGCAAAGGGTGGACAAACGATTACATGTTATATAAATTAACTACACCACCTTTGAGAAAGAGTTATTGGCCGTTGTGTTCTCACTTGATAAATTTAGCTCTTACTTGGTAGGAACTAAAGTTATTATTCATTCGTATCATGCTGCTTTGAGATATCTATTAACTAAACCGAATGCTATGCCTAGACTCATTAGGTGGATCCTACTTTTATAAGAATTTGACCTAGAGATCAAGGACAAAAAAGGTACTGAAAATGTAGTAGCTGATCATCTGTCTAGGTTAATTTCTGAGTATGAAAATGTTGAGGATGAAAGTAAGGACACAATCATAGAAACCTTCCCTGATGAACAATTGTTTACAATAGGTCCAAATCCATGGTATGCTAACATTGTTAATTATCTAGCTAGTGGCATTTTGAGACCTAGCATCACTTTTCTGTAAAAGAAAAGGTTTTTTAGTGTTAGCAGGCAATACTTTTGGGATGACCCTTATTTGTTCAAGTTATGTCAAGATCAAGTCATCTGGAGGTGTGTGCCCGAAGAGGAACATGAGAGCATCTTAACCTTTTTCCATGTACTACATTGCGGCGGCCATTATGGTGGTTAAAAAATGGCCCTAAAGGTATTACAATTTGGATTTTATTGGCCTACTTTATTTAAGGATGCTAACATGTTTTGTTTGAGGTGTCATAGATGTCAAAGGACGGGTAATTTAGGCAAACGAAATGAAATGCCTATAACATCTAATCTTGTAGTGGAATTATTTGACGTGTGAGGAATTGACTTCATGGGTCTATTTCCCCCATCTTTTGGCAACACTTATATTTTAGTCCCAGTCGACTATGTTTCAAAGTGGGTAGAAGCGATACCCACAAGAATAAATGACGCTAACGTTGTTGTTAAATTTTTGAAGGATAACATTTTAGCAGGTTTGGAACACTGAGAGCTATCATGAGTGATGGAGGCAGCCATTTTTTCAATAGGCTTTCTGACAGGCTTTTGAAAAAGTACAACATTTCTCATAGAGTGGCTACCCCATACCATCCCCAAACTTCGGGGCAAGTGGAAGTGAGCAACCGACAAATCAAAGGAATATTGGAACGCACAGTGCACCCCTCAAGGAAGGATTGGTCAGTTAAGTTGAATGATGCCTTGTGGGCATATCGTACAGCGTACAAAACACCCATTGGTATGAGCCACTACCGGTTAATTTTTGGTAAAGCATGTCATTTACCCATTGAGCTAGAGCATAGGGCTTATTGGGCTATTAAAGAGCTCAACAAGGACATGGCAAAAGCTAGGGAAAAATGACTACTCCAACTGAGCAAACTTGAGGAAATTTGGGATGAAGCTTACGAAAATGCCAAGATCTACAAGGAGCGTACTAAGCGTTATCACGACAAAGGGCTCATCGGTAAGTATTTAGTTCCTGGAATGAAAGTTCTGTTATATAATTCATGTTTGCGTTTGTTTCCAGGAAAACTTCATTCTAGGTGGAGCGGACCATATACAATTGCAAATGTACTTCCACACGGAGTAGTCGAGTTGCTCAATTCCAAAACGCAAGAACTATTCAAGGTAAATGGGCATCGTGTCAAGCCATACTTGGAAGGAGACACCAATTTGAAAAGCATCGAAACAATACATCTCCATGATTCATAGACACGAGAGCAGCCACATCTTGCTAAGACGTAAAACTAAGTCCCTTAATGGGAGGCACCCATTCGGTATTGTATTTCTTTCATTTTTTTCATTCATTTTATTTCTTTCGTTCTTTTTTATCATATTTTTGTTTTTAAAAGTTTTTCAAGGCAATGAGGACATTCCCAAGTCTTGGTTGGGGGTGAATGCGTTGCCCGTTTTTAAAATTTCCAAATAAATCAAAACTTTTCAAAATTCATGTGTGCACTGCAGTTAGGAACTTTTTGTTTCAAAACAATTTTTCAAAAAAAAAGTGCGCGCCGCGGCGGAAAAAATTTGTGCCACGGCGAGGAACGTTCTATTTCACACACAATTTCAAAAAATTTGTCCATACCGCGACGGGAAAAAACTTGCCGCGGCGGGCCTTAAAAAATTGACAGAAAAGGACAGCTCGTGGATTCAAAATTCATTTCAAACTTTTCTTCCCAATTTTTCCCTCACTTTCTCTCATTTTCTCCCAAACACTCTCTACTTTTCTCTCCAATTTCTTCCCAAATTCTCACCAAAATTAAAACTTTACTCAATTATTTATTCATTCTAACATTTCTATCACTTTTTCCTCCATCAATTTCATCAGATTTGCTCTAAAAATCAAGAATCTCTTCATCTTCAAAATCGAGGGTTTCAAGCAATTTGGGTTTTTTCTTCAAGGGTTCAATTGCACTCCCAAGAGGTAAATTTCTTCACAATTCTATCTCAATTTAGTAATAATTTTCTGGATTCTGTGAATTGTGTGTGAAATTTGGATTTAAGTGAAAAATTTGGATAAAAGGGGAATAATTCTTAGGGTTTTTCTGCATTTTCTGAAATTGATTTGTGAGTGTAAATTATTTAAGTATAAGAATTGATATGGCTCCAAAAAGAAAGGTTGGTGAGGGTAGTCATTCTAAGGGAAAGGGGAAAGTAGTCGAAGAACGAAATTATGACGCCTCTCGGTTTGTTAGTCGGGAGGCACAAGAGCGGTATGAAGGTGCCACCAAAAGAAATAAGGGATTTTTGAATGAGAGAGTTATGGATTTTGGTCAAGTGGGCATAATGGAAATATCTGATAAAATTGAGGTGTTAGGATGGAGGAAATTTGCGCATGCCCCAGAAGCGGGTGTAAGTTCGTTGGTCCGAAAATTCTACGCGAATGTCTCAAAAGCTAGAGATGGAATGATGTGGGTGAGGGGTGTTGAGGTCCCCTTTAATAGGACAGTCATAAACTCCCACTATGGGTTGAGGGATATCCAAAATAGCGGGTATGAAACCTACTTAACACAGGTTGATTACGACGAGGTCATAAATACCCTCACCGATGGTTACGCAGAGTGGGAGTATAAGAGGGATATGGTAAACATTTTCCAAGCCAAGCACCTTAGGACCCATTCCCGTATTTGGCAGTACTTTGTGTGTTCTAGGTTAATACCGACCCAGCATTATTGTACTGTCAATCGAGAGCGGGTAATTCTGCAATTTGTCATAGAGACTGAGCACTCAATAGATGTGGGAATGGTAATCCAACAAAGGGTTGTGTACTCAATCGAGCATCACAACATCAGTTATTTCTTTCCCCAACTGATCACTGCCTTATGTGTCAAGCACAGAGTCTGATATGACACAGGCGAGGTTTTATTGCAACCGGGTGAAACATTAACCTTTGCCTACATACAACACCTGACAAGCGGTACAAAAGCTGGACAAGGTAGTAGGAAGGGTGAGGGAACCTCTTCCAAGAATGCTTCTACAAAAGATAGGTTGGTAAATTTAGAAGCAAAGGTTAATAAAATACATGAGTGCCAGACTCAACAACAAGCTTGGTTCAGCGATCAAATGAACTACCAACATGAATACCAAGCTCTACTCCACCGAATGATGAGCTTCTAGTTAACACAGAGTGGAGTAGACCTCACCCAATTCGACCCACCTCTGTAGTATCTGGGACATAACTTTATTTTCAAACAACCGGCGGACCAAAGACAACGAACAACCTGAAGATATGGAGGACTGAGCCTCCTATTTGTATTTTCTTTCGTTCATTTTTTTAGTTTAATTTTCTTTTTATTTTATTTTATTTTATTTTATTTTGGATTGTTTAAGACTTCTAATTAACTTTGTTTAATGTTTTTGGCTTTCATTTGCTTTAGTTATTATTTAAATTTGGATTTGAGTTGTGATGCACATATTTAGAGGTTTCATGCATGTTTCTTGCACACTAAATGCTACATGATGAGAAAAGTGAGGAATAATGAACCGGAGCATATGTCTAATGTACACAATCTCATACGAAATGGGGGTAACTTCTCTCACTTCTTTACTTAATTTCTTTTGTTTTTCTTTTTAACATTGAGGACAATGTAGAAATTAGGTTCGGGGTGAGAAAAATATTCCATGAGCATAAATTTAGACCAAATTTTAAATTTTAACTTTTGTTACTTGAATTTTGTTAGGATAGTGTCTAGTCTACTTGAGTCAATCCAAAAGTCCTTGATATTAATGTGATTGTAATGACGGTGATATATGAAAGAAATTAAATTTTTACCTAAGTAAAGAGGCACATAAATGTTAGATTCATCTAGTTTGAGGATTTTGTGGTATATGTGGTAGTTTGTATGGTTAGTATGACTGTTTTTGGTTTGTGTAATGTGTGCATATTCGTGATATATTATAAGTCTCAACGAACTCTAGAACTTCTTTGAAAACCTATTAAAGCGACATAATAGAATCAAATGCCACTTAGAAAGTGATTTAGGCCAACTTTGGACCATTTGAACTTTTCGAGCCTCCCCGTATTATTTTATCCATAGTGACACCCGTGAACTCAACATTGATAATATACATTGTAATACCCTTAGTGATGAGAGTACTCAAGGTAATATTTGATTTTCATGAGCAATTATGTTGTATTTATCTTGCTTGATTATTAAAAAAAATAAAATTGAATAATAAGCAAGAAAAGTAAAGAAAGAAAATCAAGCAAAAATCCAAGGGACATATGGAATTTATAGGAGGATGAAAAAGAATATTTGGGTAGAAAAAGTTGAATAAGTTTGTGAAATAAAAAGTACTCTTATCCTATTCAGAATATCATTTCTGTACTTTCATAACCACACACCTAAACACAACTTACAAGCTTATTGAAGTCCTATTGATTCTAGGTAGTTTGATTTCTACATTAATGGAGATGGATTTGACACGATCCATGAGATATAAAATGTAATCTATGAATATGATGCATGACACAATCAGATAGTGTAACTAACGGGCTTGTGGTTTGATTGGTTGTTCAAAAGCCGATTACTAAGATGGGTTTGATATTTGGACTATTTTTGAGCTTAAGTGATTTTTAACTATTTCGTATGTCATTCATTATTGACAATTTTTGAGACATATGCATGGATTGATTCAAGTATGTTTAGAGTCTTTATTAGTTTTGAGAGTCGTACGATATTTGTGGGTGTCATCACTGGAAATCCTCACAAGACTATAACTCGTCCACTAGGACCACCTAGGGGTTTAAAGGCTTGTTACATATGCTAAATGCAACCGTGACAATCTACGGAAGTGATTTAGGTTAGCTTATTTTATTTGTTTTATTTTAATTTTTATATCGCTCCACTTGCTAGAGACTAGCAAGAAGCTGATTGTGGGTTGTGATAAGTGCTCAAAAAGCATTAACATTTCATGATTTATTATGCTTAATTGTTTAAAAATAGATTTGTTATATCTTGTTTATTCGATTATTTTCACAAATCTATCAATTCGGAATCACAGGTATATTTTAGTGTATTTTAGGTGTTTTTACCGTTAAATGAGTTGAATGGTGCAAACACTCAAAGAGGGAACACTTATGGCACACGGATTAAAATTTACGGGCAAAACGAGTCAAAATATGTAAGCCGTACATGACGAGCCAGCACATATGTAAGGGGGTACATGTGAAGAAAGGAAAGGCAACGCGCGCCGAAGCAAGGAAATTGTATGCCACTGCGAGGACCTCTCGGGTTTTGACCAATAAATCCAATTTTGTGTTGCGCCGCGGCGGGGAATATTTTATGCCGCGACGCGCCTAATCCTATTTCAATCAGGATTTGTGTAACCCTTTACATCTATAAATACCCCATTTAGAATCCTCTTTCAAAAAAACTTTTATACACTTCAATTTTGATAACAAACAACAGATTCAACCAAATTTTGGGAGCTTTTTCACACTCAATGAAGCAAGGGAATCAATTCTAAGAATCCAAGAAAACCATTGACGATTGAAGATCAAGCTTTTGGAGAAGAACGCCATCCAATCCTATAGCGGTATTTAGATCTAGGGTTTTCTTCTTGTTATAGAATTCTACTTTTCTTCTTACTTCTTTGAGTGTATGTTCACATTATATTTGTCTATGAATTTTAATATGAACATGAGCGGCTAATTTTATTATAGATGTTTAGTTTGTGTTGCCATGTTTGCTAAAATTATTGTGGTGATTATTTTCATTATTTTGAGATAAATAAATTTACCTTTTGATTAAGAGCATGTTTAGATATTTAATTGTGAATTTTCATGGGCCAATTTGAGATTCATAATTAGGTTGAAAAATCTAAGAATTTAGTTTTAGGAGCGTCACCTTAACTATATTTTGAAAAACTTAATCAAAGCTTCAAATTAGTGACTTAGTCATAGCATTAGTTTAATTGGCATATTCTCCTTATGCATAATTTGGTTGCTAGTTGATATACCCGATCGTAGGATATTGTTTAGTTAATCAACAAAGAGAATTACCCGATCGTAGGAATTTTCGTAATTAAAAGGAAAGTCGGTAAAAATTGTTTGTTAGAACGTTCATGTTATTTCACCATAACTTTTCGATACAAGCACATCCAACCAAACTAAACGTCCATACATCCCCCATTGATATTCAAAATCTATTTGAGTTAATTGTGAACTTGCGTAATTGTTCGTTAATTGTTCGTTACCATTGATCTTGCTACAAATCACACTCTATTTACAGTTTTACTAGATTTAGGATTCTAAACCCAACCATTTTTTTTAGTATATTTTTTTGCTAAGTGGCTATTATAACTTTTTTTTTGTCTAAATGAATCGCATATATAATATTATGCACTAGAAGTCAGGCATGAAGATAATTAAACACTCACCTTTAATTACTACTCAAGTCATTCAATTAAAGTTATGAAAATAAACAACATGAACTTCATTTAATTGATAAAAATCATAACATTCAATGAAAAATCCTATAGAGATCATCTAATAATTTAAAATCATAAGGAATGTCTTTATAAGAGTGGAAGAAAATTAATCTCTCAAAATGGAACACTAAAGGCTCAAACATCTCACAAGGTAGTCTCCACTATTTGATTCTATAACATCAAACTTAGGTTCATCTCGATTTCAATATCAAGAGCATGAATCATGGATTATAAGTATTAATTAATTTTTACGACAAACTTTTAGAATGTTAATGAAAATCAAACATAATATGCATACTATACTCAATTACTCACCATAAATTTACCAAAAGCATGATTATTTTGTATTAAAAAGTTTTTAGTTGACCCCTATTCACACCCCCAAACTTAAACCAAACATTGTCCTCAATGTTTTCAATCAAGTATATGTTTAGAAAAGTATTCAAAGGTAGCAAACATAGAAGAAACACTAAAGCAACTAAAAATAATAATAATAATAAATAAAATTAAAAAAATAAAAATAAAAAGAAAATAAAGAAAAGAAATTGATACTACCAAATATGGCGGGTTACCTCCCACCAAGCGCTTTCTTTAACATCTTAGCAAGATGCACAGATCCATTTCTATCCACCATCATCAAAAATCTTGAAGTGTGTGATATCAATTTTTCGATCTAGTATGTCATTAAGCTTGTCCTTTCAACTCGGTAGTTGCTTCCTATGAAGCACAGCACACACTCTTTCGTGAAAGTGGTATCGAAAATGATTTGGGGATGTGCAAGTCTTAGGTGCCTAGTGCGGCATGGGAGGTGAAGATAATTGCTCCTTGTTCTCCTTATAAGTTTGTAGAATTTGATATTCCTTAGCTTGACATTCTTTGAGAATTGCTTGCTCTCCATCTATATTTTCTACATAAAGTGGTAAACATCAAAAGTTTCAGGAAAATAAATATTTTCAAAATTTTTACCACTTTGAAGGATTGTGTCTTCCTTCACTTCCTTAGCTTGACTAGGCAACTCTTCTTGTATTTGAATTTGTTGCACTAGTTGCCCAACTAGCATTTCTATCCTTTTCATTGATGCCTCCATAGACTCCATCCTTTCACAAGTAGATTGTATGTAAGCATTCAAGGTTTCCTCTAAGGTTGGCTTCCTAGGTTGATTAGAAGCCGTACTTCCTTGTATGAAAGAATTCAAGCTCTCTTCCAAGGTGGGCTTCCTAGATGGATAGGGTGCGTTGTATGGATGAAAACTTGAGCTTTGCATTTGGTATTGGGCATAAGGTGGGTCATATGGATGAAAACTTGAGCCTTGAATTTGATATTGGGCATAAGGTAGGGTAGAGTTTGCTTCTCATGAAAAATTATGGTGATTTCCCCACTCAGGATTATAGGTACTAAAATAGGGATCATTCTAGGGTGGGTGACATTGCTCATTAAGATCAAAGTTCAAATTAGTGGATGTATAGTAATCACCTACAAAAGTGCAAACATTAGCATAATGTTCATATAAACCACAGATGCCACATACCTCCATGTCTGTCATATCATGTAGCTCTTCAAAAGACTTTGTATTGGCTCATGGATTTCAGTACCCAGCCTAATTAGGTGCATTTTGAAATTTGTTGATGTTGTCTATAAACGATACATTTCAAAAACTAACAAAAACAATAGAGAAATCAAAGCATCATAAAATATACCACAAATTAAGCAAATAAATAGAAGCACTATATTTTTTTTGAATTTTGAATTTTGAATTTTGAAATTTTTTTTTTTGAATAAAAGATAAAAATAAAATTTAACTAAAATAAATAAATCTAATTTAGAAACTCTAAAAAGTTAAAAAAGAAAATTATTTAAAACGTCAATTCTCCGGTAACGGCGCCAAAAACTTGATGTGTAAATTATAGTACTCGCAAGTGTACGAATCACTTGTAGAAAGTGACAAACAAACCTCCGAGGTCAGTCTCTCAAGGAATTGCAATGGTTCTAAACAATCTTTTTCTTAATCTAATTAGAGTCCTAACTCAACTAAAACAGTAATTAAGTAGAGTTCTAGTAACACTAAAACTCTAAATAACTAGAATCCTAAACCTAGTAAAACTGTAAACAGAGTGTGATTTGTAGCAAGATCAATGGTAACAAACAATTAACGAAAACAATTATACAAGTTCACAATTAACTCAAATAGATTTTGAATATCAATGGAGGATGTATGGACGTTTAGTTTGGTTGGCCGTGCTTGCATCGAAAAGTTATGGTGAAATAAGATGAACGTTCTAATAAACAATTTTTACTGGCTTTCTTTTTAATTACGAAAATTCCTACGATCGGGTAATTCTCTTTGTTGATTAACTAAAGAATATCTTACGATCAGGTATATCACTTAGCAACCAAATTATGCGCAAGGAAAATATGCCAATCAAACTAATGCTATGACTAAGTCACTAATTTGAAGCTTTGATTAAGTTTTTCAAAATATAGTTAAGGTGACGTTCCTAAAACTAAATTCTCAGATTTTTCAACCTAATTATGAATCTCAAATTGGCCCATGAAAATTCACAATTAAATATCTAAACATGCTCTTAATCAAAAGGTAAATTTATTTATCTCAAAACAATAAAAATAATCACCACAATAATTATAACAAACATGGCAACACAAACTAAACATCCATAATAAAATTAGCCTCTCATGTTCATATTAAAATTCATAGACAAATATAATGTGAACATACACTCAAAGAAGTAAGAAGAAAAGTAGAATTCTATAACATGAAGAGAACCCTAGATCTAAATACCGCTATTGGATTGGATTGGATGGCGTTCTTCTCCAAAAGCTTGATCTTCGATCGTCAATGGTTTTCTTGGATTCTTAGAATTGATTCCCTTATTTTGTTGAGTGTGAAAAAGCTCCCAAAATCTGGTTGAATCTCTTGTTTGTTCGCAAAATTGAAGTGTATAAAAGTTTTGTTGAAAGAGGATTCTAAAGGGGGTATTTATAGATGTAAAGGGTTACACAAATCCTGATTGAAATAGGAATAGGCGCACCACGGCATATAATATTCCCCGCCACGGCTCAACACAAAATTGGAATTATTGTTCAAAACCCAAGAGGTCCCCGCCGCGGCATACAATTTCCTCGTTGCAGCGCGCTTTGCCTTTCCTTTCTTCACATGTAACCCCTTACTTATGTGCTGGTTCGTCATGTGCGGCTTACATATTTTGACTCGTTTTGCTCGTAAATTGTAATCCGAGCGCCGTAAGTGTTCTGTCTTTGCGTGTTTGCACCATTCAACTCATTTGATGCTAAAAACACCTGAAATACACTAAAACATACAGGTGATTCCAAATTGATAGATTTGTGAAAATAATCTAATAAACAAGATATAACAAATCTATTTTTAAACAATTACGCACAATAAATCACGAAATGTTAGTACTTTTCAAGCACTTATCAGCTTATATACAATCCAGTAGTGGAAGGATGGAATCTATGGAGGCATCAATAAAAAGAGTGGAAGTATAGGTGGGGCAGCTAGCTAAGAAAATGCACAAACAAGAAACAGGAAAGCTGCCTAGTCAACCTGAACAAGCGAAGGCTGTCACAATCCTTCGGAGTAGTAAGGTGGTTACAAAATGTTGACTTGATATTTTTAATGATTTATCTTATAGTGCAAGTAACATGGAAGATGAAAATACAATTTCTAAGGAAGTGGGGGAAACAGGTGACAAACATGAAAAGCTTTCCAAGGAAACAAATGGAGAATCATCTGGCTCTCCTAAATTACACAAGTCATTGATAGACCTGCAATTACTTGCATATCAATAACCCTATTAATGTAGTAATGGACAAATAAGGGATCGTTGGGGACCGGGGACTGAAGGGACACCTACAATAAGTGTTAGTATAATAAATATTCACAAATATATAATGTGTACAATAATTTATGGAGTTTTGGAATCGGTTTTTAACTAAAAGAAAAACAAAAATTATATACAAGTGATCATCTCCATTCACACAACCATAGATAACCAAGCATTCAATCAATTTGTCATGACTAATAGCAACGAATTCAATCCCATAAGCATGCATAAGAATCGAACCCTTAAGAATAAGGGCAACGACCTCAAATACTCAGCATATTCTTCAAAATTCTCTAAGATATAGGAAATGTCTATTACCTAGATATTTTACCCGACTTAAACATAGCAGAAACGTCTAACCATGTGAAAATCAAAGTAGATCATTAAGCTTTCATGAATATAGTTCGAATACAAGCTAAGACTACGGGTGTCAAAATTCCGATTTCCTTCAAATTTGAGTTTTCTTTTGATTGTCTCTTGGCCTCCACTCCTTTCTTTTGAAGTGTAACAAGCCCTAAACTCTCCAATTTGATGATGATAATGCAGATTTCCTACAAAAGAATTAAGACTTTATAAGAAAAGAAAAGTTACATTAAACAAGAAAAGCTCAAAAACTTCATTTTTGCTCATTTTTACACACCAATGCTATCTAGGGACTCATTTCAACAAACTAAGTTAAAAGTAACACAATTAAGATCAAAGTGTAACCAAATAAGTAAGAAAATACATTAAAAACATCACACAAAGTGTTCCTATCAGTCATCAGAGTCATACCAACCATTGATACCATTCCCACATCGTTTAAAGGATAGTAAGCAAGATAAACACTTTTCTGATCTATTTAACATGCTTTTTAAAGTAATTACCAATCTGTCTCTGTTAGATGTGATTAGAAATGTACCTTCTTATGTAAACAATTTCAAAGAATTAAATACTAAGAAAAGAAGGTATGTGCTTAATGAAAGAGTAATAGTATCTGAAATTGCTAGTGTAGTGCTTCAACGAAACTTATACCCAAAGTTAAAAGAATCAAGTAGTTTTATCATTAATATTACTATGGGGGATAGGAAAGTAGCTAAGGCTATGCTTGATCTTGGTGCTAGTATAAATTTGATGTCTTACTCTATTTTCTTGTAGCTAGGTTTGGGAGAGCTTAAACCAGAAACTATGTCCCTTCAACTTGCGGATATATCTATTAAATATTCGAAGGGCATGGTTGAGGACTTACTTGTACAGATAGATAAGCTTATCATACCTGTTGACTTTGCTGTTTTAGACATGCAGGACAACCCATCTTTGGATAAGGAACATACAATTCTCTTAGGTAGACCATTCATGGCCATCACCCAAACTATAATTGATATCCAAAGTGGGAAGTTGACAATGACAATCTTGTGAGAGACTGTACATTTTAAAGTTTTTGATTCGTCTACTTACCCTTCCATATCTGCTATTGATGAATGTTCAATTGTTGACTATTTGGATCCTATAATTTATGTTACATTTGTGCAGCATAGTGAAGATGATAAAATGGAGGTAGCACTTATAGTTAGAAAAGTAGATGAAATTTTAGATCATGAGACTAAGGAGTATAGTGAGTTGTTAGATAATGACACACCCATAAAGGACTCCAGTACACCCTTAGATTTATTAGATGCCCCATCTGAGGAAGAAACTACCCCTCCTGAGCTAGAACTCAAAGAACTGCCTAAGCATCTGAAATATGCATTTTTTGGAGAGACTGAAACATATGTAGTTATTAAATCTTCTACACTCACCCAAAAATAAGAGGACAAATTAGTGAGGGCACTTAGGAAGTATAGGAAAGCAATAGGTTGGGTATAGGGGACATTAATGGCATTAGTCCAGCAATGTGTATGCATAAGATCAATTTAGAAGACAATGTTAAACTAGTTAAAGAAGCACAACAGAGACTGTAAGAAGTTATTGAAAAAGAATTTTTAAAACTCTTAGCTATAGGAGTAATTTATCCAATTACTGAAAGTAAGTGGGTTAGTCTAGTTCATGTGGTACCTAAGAAATCTGAAATAACTGTGATTAGGAATGAGAAGAATGAACTAGTGCCCACTAGGAAAATTAAAAGTTGAAGGATGTGTATTGATTTTAGAAAATTGAATTTGTACACTAAAAAGGATCACTTCCCCCTTCCCTTCATTAATCAAATGTTAGAAAGACTAGCTTGACACGATTTCTATTGTTTTCTGGATGGTCTTTTAGGCTATTATTAGGTACCAACTATTCTGGAGGATCAAGAAAAAATGACATTCACATGCCCATTCGGTACTTTTTCCTTCAGAATAATGCCATTTGGGCTATGCAATGCACCCGCCTCCTTTAAGAGATGTACGATGTCTATCTTTTCATACATGGTGGAGAAATGTATCAAGGTATTTATGGATGATTTTTCTATTTTTGGTAATTCCTTTGATGATTGCTTACATAAATTAACTTTGGTTTTAACATTGTATTGAGTGCAATTTGACACTTAGTTGGAAAAAGAGTCATTTCATAGTCCAATAAGGTATAATTTTAGGACATATCATATCTAGCAAGGGCATCGAGGTAGACAAAGCTAAAATAGATTTGATTGCAAAATTACATCCCCTCACATCTGTTAAGGGGATAAGGAGTTTCTTAGGACATGTAGGTTTCTATAAACGATTTTTTAAAGATTTTTCCAAAAATAAGTCATCCTTTATTTAACCTATTGTCCAATGATGTTTCATTTGATTTTACTGATGATTGTCATGTTGCTTTCAATGCCTTGAAAGATAAGCTTACTTCTGCACCTGTAATTGTGGCACCTGATTGGTCTTTAGTATTTGAGATTATGTGTGATCCATCTAACTATACCATCCATTTTAGGGCAAAGAATGGATAAACATTTACATGTTATTAACTATGCTAGTAAAACACTTGAAGATGCCCAAATCAATTATTCCACCACTAAAAATGAGATTTTGGTTGTTGTATTCTTACTTGATAAATTTAGGTCTTACTTGGTAGCAACTAAAGTTATTGTTCATTCAAATCATGCTGCTTTGAGATATTTATTAACTAAACTAAACTTGACCTATAGATCAAAGACAAAAAAGGTACTGAAAATGTAGTAGCTAATCATCTGTCTATGTTGATTTCTGAGTTTAATACTGTTGAGGGTGAGAGTAAGGAAGTGATTCTAGAAACATTTCCTAATGAACAACTGTTTACGATAGGTCCAAACCCATGGTATGCTGACATTGTTAATTATCTTGCTAGTGGAATTTTGAGACCTAACATCACTTTTTAGGAAAATAAAAGGTTTTTTAGTATTTGCAGGAAATACTTTTGGGATGACCCCTATCTGTTCAAGTTATGTCAAGATCAAGTCATCTGAAGGTGTGCCCGAAGAGGAACATGAAAGCATCCTAACTTTTTTCCATGAGCTACACTGTGGGGGCCATTTTGGTGGTAAGAAAATGGCCCTAAAGGTATTACAATCTGGATTCTATTGGCCTACTTTATTTAAGGATGCTAACTTGTTTTGCATGATATATGATAGGTGTCAAAAGATCGGTAATATAAGCAAAAGTAATGAAATGCCTTTGACATCAAATCTTTATGGGTCTATTTCCCCCATCTTTTGGCTTCACTTACATTTTATTTGCTGTTGACTATGTCTCAAAGTGGGTAGAAGCTATACCCACAAGAACAAATGACGCTAATGTTGTTCTTAAATTTTTGAAGGATATGATCTTTAGCAGATTTGAGATGCCTAGAGCTATCATTAGTGATGAAGGAAGCCACTTTTGCAACAAGCTCTTTGATGGGCTATTGAAAAAGTAAAACATCTCACACAAAGTAGCCACCCGTACCATCCCCAAACTTTCGGTCAAATGGAAGTGAGCAATAGACAAATTAAGGGAATATTGGAATTCATAGTACGCCCCTCAAGGAAGGATTGGGCAATCAAGTAAAATGATGATTTGTGGGCATATTGCACGGCTTACAAGACACCCATTGGTATGAACCCTTACTGATTGATTTTTGGAAAAACTTTCCACTTACCCGTTGAGCAAAAACATAGGGCTTATTGGGCAATTAAAGAGCTCAACATGGACATGACAAAAACTGGGGAAAAGACTACTCCAATTTAGTGAACTTGAGGAGATTAGGGATGAAACTACGAGAATACCAAGATTTATAAGGAGCGTACTAAGCGCTATCACGATAAAAGGCTCATCAATAAGTCTCTAGTTCCTAGAATGAAAGTCCTTTTTATATAATTCACGTTTGAATTTGTTTCCACGAAAGTTATATTCTACTGGAGTCGACCATACACCATTGCCAACGTATTTTCACATGGCAATGAGGACATCGCCCAATTTTGGTTGGGGGTGGATACATTGTCCACTTTTACTTTCTAGGTGCTATTTATTTTGTGTTTATTTTCTGGAAAAAAATCAAAAAAAAAAATGGCTAAGTATATGTGCCGCGGCGGATAAAAATGGGTTACGCTTCGTCCATGTCTCGATTTTTTTGACTAGGATGTAAAACTTACTTTGTGTCGCGGCATGAAAAACAATGTGCAGTGGCATGCGTTAAAATTTTTCACAGAAAAAGGTTGCTCGGGACCTTTCAAAACATAATTCAAAAAAAAAAATTCCTCACTTTCTTTCAAAACCCATGAACAACCTCCAACTTTCTCTCTATTTTTGTCTCATTTTCTCAACAAAAATCACTCTTTCTTCACTAACTTCTTTAATCTAACTTTCCTATCTAGTGTTCCCTTTTTTCAATTGTTGTCTAAGAATCCAAAGAAAATTTCATCTTCTTCCTCAAAGGGTAGGGTTTTGAAATTTGGTATTTTCTCTTCAAAGGGCTTCAATCAACTCACAAGAGGTAAATTTCTACACATCCTCAATTTCAATTAGTGGTTTTTATTTGAATATTGTGGATTTGTTTGGAAATTTTTTATTTAAGTGATTAAATTGGAGAAGAGAAAATTTTTGGTAAGTCTATTGTTCTTGATTAATTTGTGAGCCTATTTTAGACATTAAACTTTCAATAACACAAATTATGGCTCCAAAAAGAAAAATTGGAGTAGGCAGTAGGTCTAAAAGGAAGGGAAAAATGATAGGGGACATAAATTATGATGCCTCTATGTTCGTTAGTAGAGCACAAGAGTACTTTAAAAGTGCCGCCAAACGAAACAAAAGTTTTATAATGGAGAGAGGGTTAGATTTTGGAGAAGTGTGTTATTTAGGAATTTATGATAGAATTCAAGCACTAGGATGGAGAAAGCTTGTACAAGCACCCAAAGTAGGTATAGTTTTTTAGTCTGGGAATTCTACGCGAATGTCATAGAAGCCTAAGACAAAATTGTATGGGTAAGGGGTGTTGAAGTCCCCTTTAATAGGTCGGTTATCAATGCTTATTATGGGTTGAGGGATATTCATGATAGTGGATATGAAGCTTACTTGAAAGAAGTGGATCATGAGGAAATCACGAACATCCTCCCAACGGTAATGTGGAATGGGAATAATAGGAGAATGGGCGAACACTTTCCATGCAAAAGTTTTTAGACTTATTTCCCGTATTTGGTAGTACTTCGTGTGCTCTAGATTGAGGCCAACCTAGCACTATAGTTTTGATGATAAAGAAAGGGGAATTCTGAAATATGCAATAGAAACTTGTAAATCAATTGATGTCGGGTTGGTTATCCATCAAAGGCTTTACACTCAGCTAAGCATCACAATCTCAGTTATTTTTTTCACAGCTAATCATCGCCCATTGTGTCAAACATGGAGTACAATATGACATGGGTGAGGTACTTTTACAACCAGCAGAACCCTTAACTTACCCCTACATGAGGCACCTCATTAGTTGGAACAAAGGGACACAAGATAGTAGAAAGGGTACTGGAACTTCTTCTAAGAGCACTTCAACCGAGGATAGAATAGGAAACTTGGAAGAGAAAATGAATAAAATGGAAGAGTACTAGTGCCAACAACAAGCTTGGTTGGATGAATAGATGCAATATTCTCATGAATACCAAGCATTACTCCACAAGATGATGAGCTTCTAATTAACACAAAGAGGAGCAGACCTCAATCAATTTGGTAGAGTTCTGGACTACCCGGGTCATGATTTTGTGTATGCACCACCCGAAGACCAACCCGAAGAATAAGAAGAGCAACATGATGATATAGAGGATTGAGCCTCCTTTTGACCTTTTATGTTTTTTTTTTTTTTGTAATTTCTTTTCTTTTTCTTTAGTTTTTCTTTTATTTCTCTTATTTTTCAGTTTTTCTAGTATTTTCTTTTATTTTAGTTTTGTAATAATACTATTAACTCTGTTTAGTGGTTTGTGATTTAATCTGGTTTTAGTTGGATTTTAATTTGGCCACTGAGTTATGATGCAAAATTTAGAACTTTCACTTATCATGCAATTTGAGAGCTAGATGCTAAGTCATGAGAAAGGCCAGGAATGGTGAAACAAAGCTTAATTGTATATGAACACAATGACATACAAAAAGGGGTAATTTCTTCACTCTTGTACTTAATTTCTTTTTTTTTCTTTGATACATTAAGGACAATGCATGAGTTAGGTTGAGGTGGGAAAAATATTTCCATGAGCATGAATTAGAGCCAATTTTTGTAGTTCTTTTATTTGATTTTTACTAGGATAATGTTGAATCTACTCGAATTAATTCGAAAGTCTATGATATCAATATGATTGTAATAGCAATGACATGTGAAAGAAGTTGTTTTTTACTTAAGTAAAGAGACATAAAAAGTGTTATATTCATCTAATTTGAGACTTTTGTGGTATATGTCATAGTTTGTTGGGTTAGTGTCACTAATTTGAATTGTTGAAATGTATGCATTTTTATGATATATTTCAAATCTCAACAAACTCTAGAACTTCCTTGAGAATCCATTGAGATGAAATAATAGAATTACATATTGCTTAGAAAATAATTTAGGCCATCTTTAGACCGGTTGAAGCTTTTAAGCCTCCCTATATTGTTTAATTCATACTAACCCTTTTTTTAGCTTAATTAGGATATAGGTGAAATCGTAGAAGTTTCTTTCTTAAACCTACAATAATCTACCTCTATGAGCAAAAACAACAACAAAAAAGAGATAATATATAGATATACATTGTCCTACCCTTAGTGATAAGAGTACTCAATCTAACACTTGCATTTCATGAGCATCTTAAATTAGAGGAAAATTATATATGTCTTGCTTAATAAAAAGAACGGGGGGACCAAGAGAGACAAAGAAAGAGATAAATTAAGTAAAGGGGTTAAAGAGAAATATGGAGTTTATAAATAGGAGGAAAGAAGAGAACAATTGGTTAGAAAAGTTAGGTGAATTTATGAGTTATTAAAAAACAAGTTAGTGGTGTTACTCTAAAAGTACTCTTATCTTTTTTAGAATAATATTCTCATTCTTTCGTAACCCACACCTCAACCCAACATTACAAGCTTAATGAAGTCCTATTGATTCAAGGTAATTTTGGTTTCTATATTAATGGAGATGGATTTGAAAGGTAAGCCTATAGAGTTTGCAAGTGCAACTCTCATTCATATTTTAATTGCACAATCTTTAGATCTAAAATGTAATCTATGGATATCATGCATGGCACAATCTGATAGTGTAGCTAATTGGTTTGTTGTTTGATTGCTTGTTAAAGAGCCAATTACAAAAATGGACCATTTTTTAGTTTAAGTGGTTTTCAACTATTTCATATACCATTCTTCAATAACAATCGTTGAGACATTTGCATGGATTGATTTGAGCATGTCTAGAGTCATTAACATTTTTAAGTATCTTAAGATGTTTGTGGGTATCATCATTAAAAACCTTCACGAGACTATAACTCATCCACTAGGGCTACCTAGGGGTTTAGAGGCTTGTTGCAATACTAAATGCAACCGTGACAATCTACGCAAGTGATTTAAGTTAGTATGGTCTAGTTTATTTATTTTCTTTTAGTTTTAGATTGTTTTACTTGCTAGAGACTAGCAAGAAGCTGGTTGGGAGTTCTAATAAGTACTAAAAATCACTAATATTCCATGATTTAATGAGCTCAAATTTTATCAAATAGATTTAATTATAACTCTTTTATTTAATTATTTGCATAAATCTATTATTTCATAATCATGGGTATGTTAACAATGCAAACACACTAAGACAGAACACTTGCATGTCAAATTACAACTTAGGAGCAACAAGGACCAAATTATGTAAGCTTTACTTAAGAAACCAACCAGTATATAAGGGGTACAGACAAAGTCACAACAAACAATGTGTGCCACAGCGGAAAACCCTTGGGTTTTATATGGGACTAAGAAAATAACTTGTACCGTGACAGGGAATGTTTTGTGCTGCGGCACACTGGTCTCTGTTTTTACTATGAGGCTCAGTTTCAAACTTGTATTGCGACGAGCCTTCAATTTTGGGTGTCCAAATTTTATGTAACCCTTACACTTATAAATACTCCTTTAGGTTTCCAACTTACACACAATTCAATTTATGAATTATTACAAAACTTATTAGGAATTGTGGAGCTTTTTCACATTCTCAAAGGCAAGAGAATCAATTCTAAAGATACAAGAAGTCATTGAAGAATGAAGATCAAGCTTTTGGAGAAGAAAATGGCATCCAAATCATTTGTGGTATTTAGATCTAGGTTTCTTGTTGTTATTAGAATATTGTTTTTTCTTCTTTTCTCTTTAAGAATGTATGTTGAATTGAATTTGCCTATGAATATTAATTCAAACATGATTGGCTAAATTTATCATAGGTGTTTATGTTGTCATGTTTGTTAGAATTGTTATGGTGAATAATTTTATTGCATAAAATAAATAAAGTTAACATTTTGATTAAGAATTTGTTTAAATGTTTATTTATGGATTTTCATTGGCCAATTTGAGATTCACAAATAGATTGAAAAACTTAATCAAAACTTCAAATTGATGGCCTAATCATGGCATTGGTATGATTGGCATATTTTTTCTTGCGCATAATTTGTTTGCTATTTAATATACTTGATCCATAGAATATTAATTAGTTAATCATTAAAGAAAATTACCTTGTCCATAGAAATTTTCGTAATAAAAGGAAAGCTGGTAATATTTATCTATTAGTTCATTCATTTCCATTGACCATATTATTTTGATGCAAGTATGGTCAACTATAATATGGTCAACTAAAATAAATGTCCATGTATCCTCCATTCATTATTATCAACCTTTTTAAGCTAGTTTAAGTTCGAAAAATTACTTTCTCTTGTTTCTGTGTCAGCATTGATCTTGTTCTCGTGTCTAATTTCATTTACAATTCTAATTATTCACAGTTTTAGTAACTTTAAAATTCTAGTTATTTAGTGTTTTAGTAGTTCTAGAATTTTAATTAGTTAGAATTTTAGTTGCTTTAGAACTCTAAAGAAATTTAAGAAAATATTATTTAGAATCACTGCAATTCTTTAAGAGATCGACCTCAGAGTTTGCTTATCACTTGCTAGGAGTGATTCATACACTTGCGAGTACTAAAATTTACACATTATTCAGTGACTTTTGGTGATGGAAGCAAAGCTAGAATTCATTGAAAAGTTACTCTCCATGCTATGGGAATTCTAAAACTTCAAAATGTCCTCTTTGTCAATGGACTTAAAGCCGACTTTACCAGCATTAGTTAAATATGTGATCATGAGTGTTTTGTTAAGTTCTCTGATAGAGAGTGTACGGTGTATGACGGCTTAAGGAGTGCTATTATCAAGGGTATCAGATCTGGTGATAATTGTTACTCTGTTGGTTCATCTTTTCCTCCTCTCATCCATAACAAGACCAGCCTGAGTATTAAAGAACTGTGACACCAATGCTTGGGTTATGTTAACTACAAAATGCTAAAGAAGCTCTCCTTGTTTGAGACTATTAAAGGGCTTCCTAAGATTTCCTCTCAACCAAACCATTCATATGGACCTTTCTAATTGGGAAAACAAAGTAAAAGTCAACATAAGAAAAATCAACAACGTTCTACTTCACTCAGAGTTGCACCACATGGATCTAATGGGACCAATGCGTACTGCTAGTAATGGAGGTAAAAGGTATATTTTGGTAATTAGGGATGATTTTTTAAGTTACACTTGGGTTCTGCTTCATAGAAACCTTTATCAAGTTCAAAGCTTTGTGCATCAAACTTTAGAATGAGAAAATTGATACCATTGGTAACATTTAAAGAATAAGAAGTGACCATGGAAAAGAATTCAAGAACTTTGAATTTTAAACTTTTGTGATGATCTTGGTATTAAGCATGAATTTTCTACTCCAAAGACTCCTCAATAAATGGAATTGTTGAAAAAAAGAATAGAGTTATTCAAGAAGTGGCTAGGGTAATGCTTGCTAGTAAGGTAAGAATCTGGTAAGACATTTTTAGGGTGAAGCTATTAATACTGCCTATTATAATTTAAAGCGTTGCTTCTCAAGACTTGGCATCAAAAACAAGAGACCCACATTAAGTATCTTAGAGTCTTTGAAAATACTTGTTACATTCTTAGGGACTGAGAAAATTTATATAAGTTTGAGGCCAAGAGTGACCTCGGCATTTTCTTAGGGTATTCTGGTAATAGTTATGCTTATAGAGTCTTCAATCTAAGAATTTTTATGGTTATGGAATCGATCAATATGGTGATTAATGATTTAGGTCTAGTCAGATGCTTGATTTTGATGGTTGCAACTTATTTGATAATTGGGATTCAGTCAAGATTACTCCAATTAATGAAAAATTGCCTTTAGTTGATTGTTTTGCTCCTCCCTCAATCTCTAAACCTTCTTTTGATACTATTAGTTTCTCAAAAATTTCTATTGAAGCAAAGGAAATTTTACCTAAATGGGCAAAAGGTGCTCATTCTTCTGATAATATAATTGGAAATGTTGAAGGAGGTGTTAAAACTTGAAGACAACTTCAAGATTTGCATCACTAAATGTGTTATACTTCTACCATCCTTCCTAAGAATGAAGCCTTGCAGGACCTACATTGGGTCAACTCCATGCAAGAAGAATTACTCCAATTTCAAACAAATGATGTATGGTATCTAGTTCCTAGACCTGAAGATAAACATGTCATTGGCAAAAGATGGTTGTACAAGAACAAAGAAGATGAAAATGAAGTTATTTCCATAAATAAATTAAGACTTGTTGCTCAAGGCTATACTCAGATTGAAGGCATTAACTTTGAAGAAACTTTTGCTCCTATTGCTCGTCTAGAATGTGTCATATTATTAACTGGGTTGGCTTGTTACTTTAGATTTAAACTGTACCAAATGGATGTTAAGAGTGTCTTTCTAAATGACGTAAACAAGAAGGAAGTTTATGTTGAGCAACCTAAAGGATTTGAAAATCCTTAATTTTCAAATGATGTAATGAGACTTAAGAAGACCCTTTTATGGATTAAAGCAAGCCCCCAGTGCTTGGTATGAAAGAATTGCTTCTTTTTCCCTTAATAAAGGCTTTCAGAGAGGCGGTGGTGATAAAAAGTTATTTTTACAATGTGGCAATGGTAATGCGTTGGTTGCCCATATCTATGTTGATTACATCATCTTTGGCTTGACTAAAGACAATTTGGCTCAAGAGTTTTCTCTCATATGCAAAGTGAATTTGAGATGAGTCTGATTAGTGGATTAAAGTTCTTTTCCGGATTTCAAGTTAAACAATCCCGAGATGGTATCTTTCTATCTCAAGCTAAGTATGCTAAAGAACTTGTCAAAAAGTTTGGCTTAGAGTCTACCAAACCTGCTCGTACTCCTATAAGTACCTTTGTAAAACTTCATCAAGATCCCTTAGGAAAAGAAGTTGAAAAAATTTTATGCACAGGTATGATTGGCAACCTTCTTTATCTAACTGCTAGTCGTCCTGATGTCTTCTATAGTGTTGGAGTGTGTGCAAGATTCAAGCTTGTCCTAAAGAATCTCATATTGCTGCAGTTAAAAGGATTATAAAGTATGTCAACAGTATATCTGAGTTTGGTATTTGGTATCCAAGGGATACTACTGCATAATTGGTTAGGTATTCAAATGTAGATTGGGTTGGGTGCAACGATGACAGAAAGAGTACTTTTGGTGATTGTTTCTACTTGTTCTTCTTTGTGACAACACCAATGCCATATGTATTTCAAAAAACCATGTTTAACATTCAAGGACCAAACACATTGACATTAGACACCATTTCATTAGAGATTTAGTGGAATCAATTATTATCTCATTGCAACATATCAGTACTAATCTTCAGTTAGCTGATTTGTTCAAGAAACCTTTAGACTCCCTCAAATTTGAAACTCTGAGAAAGGCTACTGGTGTTTGCCTCTCTCCTTGAGTTGTAGTTGTCTTTTAGTTCCGTTTTTGTTTTACCTTTGTTGATTATGTTTCTTTTACTTATGCTTTATTTTCCTCTCTACATATGTTGCATGAGTGTATTAGATTATTGTATATATGCCTTCTCTCCCTCATATAGAGGTGTTCCTTTGACTTTGTGTCAAAAAGGGGGAGAAGTTTGTTTGTTGCCCAACGTGTTTACATCTACTTTTTGCTATGTGTGGGATGTGAATGCAAATTTGCATCACACCATTTTATCTAATTTGCATGCATTTAGGGGGAGTGATGCATGAAGTCAAGAGGAGTTTGTTTACTACTTAAGTTTAGCCTATCAGTGTGTACCTGTGTAGGGATAATATGATAGTATTTGGTTAGACTACACATAGTTCTGCATGATACGTTCATTGATATGTGTATGTTTCGTGTGTACAAGTTACAAATGTAGTTTTTGGACCTTTAAATCACTTGGAGCTAGTATCAACATCAAGGTGCATGTGTTGATTCATGAAGTTGATAGAGCACTACAAGATGGACGAACTTGGAGTGTAGGTGTGTTGAGAGTATCTTATTTGTGACAGAGTTTTTTCATAGGAATGAACTTTGTTAGATCATCTTGCATGAATATATTGTGTTTGATGCTTGCCTTGTATAGGTTGTATAGTGTTTTGCCGCGAAAAGCCAAAGGGTGAGTTAAGTCCTATAAGTCCCTTTGCGTCTTTATTGGTTTTCGTTGTGCAAAATACGGAGTCTGTTTATTTTACTTAGTATTTTTTTACCTCTTTCTACGATATTTTGCTTGTGATCAGTATTGCACACACTCACGTAGTTCTTAATATTACCTCTTTCTACGGTATTTTGCTTGTGATCAGTATTGCACACACTCACGTAGTTCTTAATATTATTTTATGTTTGTATGATACATACATTATAGGGTGGTTGGGAGCATGTAGTTTGCATGATTAAGTGTGTTTTTATTCTTCCATTTGTTTTTCTAACTTTGGGTATTTATGGCTCTTTCTCTCTTTCCTTCTAAAACTTAAGCTCGCCGGGATCTCGCTAGGTGTTCGTTGAGGGAGGTCGGCGAGTTGTCGGCAATATTATTTTGTTCATTTTTTTGACCCTTAGACCTCGCTAGGGCTTCGCCAGTATCTCGTTAATACCTCGCTGAAGTCATCGGCGAAGGTACCGCGAGAGGTTGGAGAGGGTTTTCTGTACTTTGAAAATTTTCTATAAATACCCATTCAATTTCTTTATTTTTGTTAAGGATTTTGGGTGAAAAAACTCTGTCAATTTTATAACTCCCAACTGAATAATATTTTCTGTTGTTACGAAAAATATAATTAAATTTTCTATATCACTAATACGTTGAGTGTTATTTCGTATTAGTGATTCATAGATGATTATTCACTTAAAAAATTTTATGATTTAAATATTTTGAAAAAAAATTATGTATTCTCAATACATCGAGTATTATTTCTACATTGAAATATGAGGTCGTGTTGGAGTTTATTAAACTCTTTTATAAACCGAATCTATACTAAGATGTAAAACATTGACTACTTTTACTGTTATCTGACTTATTTATTTATATGTAATTACTTGTTCTTTTTAACTACTTTTTGCTGCTTGTACTAGTGAGGTGAGTCCTTAGGTATCCATATCACCTAGAATTGGTTGTTCGCCAAGCTGGAATTCTTTCAAAAATATTAATATATACGGAAGAGAGATAAAATGACAAAAATACCCTTCCCTGTTCATCCCAAGTGTCAACAAATGCTCATTTTTCAAAAAGGATTAAACCATAATTTTTACGATAACAAGGGTACTAAAGTGGAACCTTATAAAAATATGATTAATTTGGGATACTTTCGATATAACATGGGTATTAGAAAAGTATTGAGCCCTAATTTTAGAATTGAATATTCAAGCATACTAAATTAAGTGTTCATGCAATTTATAGATACCCACACCCTGATGAGACTAAATTTTTAAATAATCATATTATTTTTATTATGTACAATACAATTTGACTTCATAGTCAAATATATGATTGTATAGTAAGTTCTACTATATAACAAACATGTTGTCTATGAGGTTGTATTTGTTGTATGGGATAACATTTTTTCACGATTTACCTCTCTTATAAACTCTGACTAAAGTCCTCATTTGCCTTCTCAGCTCACTTCTTCTCCTCTTCTTGCCACCAAAAATTTCAATCGAGCAAATCCTCTTTTTTTTGTCCTCTTCCCTACTATAGAGAGATTCCATTAGGAAGCTTGTGTTTGATAGATTTTCATGTCATTATATTTTCGTCTTATTTTCTTTATTTGGCAAGTAGCTGCACTTTATTTTTGTTCCTTTGTTGGAAGGATTTATGTGAAATCCTTTAGATCTAACTCTTAATAAGAATTTATTGTGATTTCTTTGTTACTTGCTACCAATTAGTGTAGTTTGGTGTTCTTATAGCCTCTAATGGTCCGTAGATGGGGTAGTCTTTCATTGCCTAGAAGGTGTCTTGGAGGTTTAAATTTTATTTTTTTCCAATTTGCTTGTATTTTAGTTTTATTTTATTTTCACCATTTTACGTTATGTATTATGACACAAGCGTTAATTTATCGTCTCACTTTTTTTTTACATTTACTTTTTTTTTTCATATTGTATTACTATACTAAGTTGTAACATCTCATTTTAATTAATTGAGATATCTCGTGTTTGAAAAAAAAAAAATTTACCTCTTCTAGTTAATTTTTTTAACAAAACATTTTTATAAGAAAACTCCCTATTGACTAATTCTTTTAAAAAAATTATATTAATCACACACATTGTAGCTTAGATACGAATTGTAGATTTTTTACATACCTAAAAAATTACAAACAGTTGAGCCATAAGCTTCTATTAAATCTTTGCTCTCCCACTTTATCATAAACTAAAATAAAAAATATTATCCAAATCAAAGTAAAATGATTCTACAACCTGAGATCAAAAGGATCAGTAGACCCACTACTAGAAAAGATAATTGAACTCACTTCTTCAAGTGACTCAGAAACCAAATAGTAAGACAACACTTAAACAAATTTAACCAGATAGCAAGAAAACACTTAACCAGATAGCAATTATCAACCCAACACTTAAAGAATTAGCTGCACCTGACTTAGAGTAGCAACCCTTGTGCATCGTGTACCCCACTCAGAGGTAAGTTTCAAACTTAGGTTTGGACTAATACATTTACTACCTATTTTCAGGGGTTTAACTAGAGAAGACCCAAACAAATACTTGAACAAATTTTGTGTAGTCTACTTAAGTATGAAACTAGTGGTGAACACAGAGGAACAAGCCAAACTTAGAGCTTTTTCCTTCTCTTTAGCAGATAGTGCTAAGGAATGGATTTACTATCTATCCTTTAAATCCATTACCACCTAGAATGAGATGACAAGGCAATTTCTAGAGAGTAGCGATGGACATAGGTCAATTTAGTCGATTTTTAGTTAAAAAAAAACTAACCAAACCAATATAGTTGATTAGGCATTATTATAAACCTTAATTGACCAATGTATAAAATATAACCGACCTATAGACCAACCTACTTAGTTGGTTTGGTTGGTTAGATCGTTTGAACCTTTAACATATAAATATCAATTATCATATTGTTATTTGAGTCAAATGTAATCATACATTCATTTGAGTAAAATCATATGAATCAAGTATTCTATCTAAAATAAACATAATTCAAAGCTAAACAGTAAACACATCTAATAAGCAAACTTAATTAACTTAGAACCCAACCCAAAACATAAATGCTGAAACACTACCACAAGATTTAATCCTTAAATTACATATATTTAATATTTAATATCCTAATAAACAAAAAGAGTGTATTATTAGTCCACTACTAAAGATGATATGCTTCATTCCTTTTCACTTATTATAAAATTAGAAAAAGTATATAAATTGTGATTGAACCTTGCACTCATTCAATAAAATGCATTAAAGTAATATGTGAATGTGATTTCTCTAAGAACAAATTTGAAATAAAAAAGTTAACAATATTAACAATTTAGTTAATAAAGAGATAAATAAATGCATACAAAATTAATAGAAAAATGCCTTCAAGACCCTATACAATGTCTATATCATCTTTTACAATTTGAACAACTTCATCAATTAAATCATCATTCTAAATAGGCAAATCAAAAACTTTGATAAGATATTAAAGTTTTCACCACATTTGGATGCAGTAAACTTCAAACAGTATTGAAAGTTGATTTTGAGGCTACCATGGTTACTTGTATCACCATCTTGAGCCATTTGAGAAAAAATTTTAAATCTAACAGAATTTACCTTCCACCACTTCAGAATATCAAAGTCATCCTTTACTTTGTTTGTCTGCCTCTCTCAAGACTCATTGACCACACAAAACTACAAGTATACGGGACGTGTACAAGTTATAAGTATTTGAAGATCGAGTGTCGAACCCATAGGGAATGTTATAACTTGTAAATGACTACCAACTAAACACCACTACTGCTATTTGGACAGTAGAAAGACAATAATATCCTAAAATAGAAAATCACAACCTAGCAACAACTAAATATACAAGATAGTAACTTAGGAATCATTAATCCCCCAACCTTCTAATATGTGAATCACTAAAATTATCCCGACATAATTGCTACTGATTATATGATCGATAGACACTATGTTGTGCATGCATTAATCTCTCAAATAAACTACACACATTGCAATAGCTCAACCTAACTACACTCTCATACAAATTAGACTAAACTACTACTCATTAAGTACATCAATCATGAACCACATGCATAAAATCGTACCTCTCAACTTAGACTCTACATATGCTATTTGATCAAGACAAATGTAAAAGCATTTTTCTCAAAGCTACCTATATGTCTCTATTGTGTAATCATTGGCCAAACAATTACTAACATTAAACACAGATAAAATAAAATAATCACATAAAGCAAACACAACGGGTTAACTAATAGTTCATCACATGACATTAATTAAAATTAGTTGATCATAGTAATAACAAAATCCAAAGTGTTAATAGAAAAATACATCATATTGAAAAAGAATTAAAGGGAAAAGATTAAAATCTCTTGTGATATAATGTCAAACCCTTCTTGAATCTTCAAAACTTCAACACCTTCCTCTTACACTTTTGATCCTTGCTCTACTTTTTCTCTCCAAATTGGTTGCTGGAAAAAATTGTGCTCTCAACTTTAAATTACTTATCAATTAAATAATGCTTCGGTTAGGACTCTTTATGTCTTCATATAGGTCAAGGTAATTCTTAGGAAAAAAGGGTTTGGTTCAACTTAGGTCACTAAAATTCTAGGAATTCCTCCCACCCATAAACACACGAGCGCTACAGCTCAAATTTTTCAACGCTGTGGCCTAACTTGCTCGAAGAATCTTGAAGTTACATGGGCCATGGCTCAATGCTCTAGGGCTAAGTTTCCTCTTCTTTTTTTTTTGCACTACTTCTCAATTTAACTCCTATCGCAACCTAAGGCTCTCTTATCACTTTTGTTTTCCAGTGGCATAACAGCATAAATAAATCACCGCCGTAGCCTTAAGGTCTTAGGTTGTCTTTGTTGTTCATGAGCATTGTGGCTTTAATGAATCATCATCATGGCATAACATGTATTTCACCCTTTTTGATCCATTTCAGCTCTGTTTACTCTTTTCCACCTACATTGAAATATTAAGACATAAATTAGATATTCTTGGGATTCAAAGCACGTGACAAAGCAAATAATTGGCTTAGAAGTGAGTTAACACTACTTTTGTAGAGTATTTTTGTAAAGTTATCACACCCTTAAACTTAACTCTTTGCTTGTTCCAAAGGAAAGCTAAAGTTAAACTATTGAAGCACCAACCAATATGGGTAGAATATCAACAAACATCATTTCCCTAATACATGCATATTTAACACGGAATTATCCCCCTCAAAGATTGTGCAATCCTATTAGAAAGAATTTCCCAATCTGAATTACTTTATGACAGAAGCCACAAGGTACTATTTTAAATAAAAATATTAACGATTGAAAATCTCTTGTGGTTCAGGTGGTAAAACTCTCAATTCCCCCACCAAGAACCCAAGTTCGAATCTCACCCTAATGTGTGAGTGTATTTTCTCTTTATTAATAAAAAAGAAGGGGACTTTAGAGCCCTTTTAAAAAAAAAAAAAATTCACATGCTATCACTTAACTTTTCATCAATAAAAGTGTATGCAAGACCTTTGTGGAAGTGACTCTTGCGTGTATGTATTGCACATAATATCATCTAATGAACTCATAAAATTAATTTATATGAGCATGCTAATAAATTAAGTCTTAGAACGCATCTCATATGTTTACTTTTCACAACCCTCTCCATTAATGTAAATAATGCATTTAGCTAAATATCAAAATGGCTTTGCATGCTTGCAATGTTAGGCTTAGGGGGAGGATACATGATGATATTTAGGCTTATTCTACACCTTTGCTTACTTTTAATAACTCATGCGATGTGTTACTTACAATTGAGCTTTCTTTTGATGTCTTAGCACACCCAATCACATAATTTTTTAGTTTTTATTCCACATTCTTTTCGTAACTTCACAATACCCCCAAACTTTTTTTTTAGGGTGCATTACATTTTATCTTACTCTATAATGCAACACATAATTATATTTTCACACATGCTAAGAATGCAACCTACTTGGGAATCCTAAAGTTACGAATGTTGCGGCTCAGATAACTACCGCAATGGCTCAATGCTCTGGAGTTAAGTTTCCTCTTCTTTTTTTTTTTGCAACATAGCCCAATTTCACTCCCCTTGCTGCCTAAGGCTCTCTGATCACTTTTGGTTTCCAGTGGCACCGCTACATAAATTAATCACTGTCATGGCCTTACGGTCTTGGGTTGTCTTTGTTGTTCATGAGCGCTGCAGCTAAAATGAATCACCGCCACAGCATAACTTTTTGATCCATTTCAATTCTGTTTACTCTTTTCCACCTACATTGAAATATTAAGATATAAATTAGACATTCTTAGGATTTAAAACACGTGACAAAGTAAATAATTGGTTTAGAAGTGAGTTAATAACTCTACTTTTGTAGAATTATTACTCATTCCAATAATGGTCAAGCTTAGTTAAAATATCCACATTCCTTTCATCCTTTAATTGTTCAAAATCATCATCTCTGACCTACTCACTTATTTAGTATGCTTTTCATTTTCTTGAACTATTGTTGACTTTTTGATTGACATGTTGAAGAACTACTAAATTATCATATTGTGAATCTTTGATATCAAAATTTTGAGAACAATCATTATAATATACATATAGTCTCACTAGTGCATCCCTCACTACTTCCATAAGCTTCAGTCACATCAAGTTCATTGGCATATTTGAACACAAAACCCAAATATTTGAGCTTATGGCGAGAATCAAGCACTACAGCAATATACACAAGCTTTTTCATGGCCAGATCACCCTAGTATTTGTATAACTTCAACTTTATGTCTTCATCCATCAATTTCAAATAAAAATCAGTATAAGACAACATATCAACCAACTCAACCTCAATACTATGCAAATTGTGTGCATATATATGGGTCATTACATGTGTGGAAGCACTTAGATTCAATGTTGGATCATAACAATTCTTAAGAAACTTTACAAATATTAATGCATTCTTTCAATCAATGTCCATTTGAGGACCCTTACGATTCTCTTTATTATCATCAACAAAATAACTAGTATAATCATCATCAATAAAATTTAACCTATCAAATGTGTTTCTAAATTTTACTAGATAATCTAACATCAAATAGATTGAGTCTCATCTAGTGCTTACATCTAAGCAAACAAATCTCTTAAATTCAATATGTTCATATCTTACACATTCTTTAATTTTTTTGTAAACAGTAAGGAGCGGATCTCACATAGTAACTTCATTTCTTATGTACTTGATTGATTCATGTAAATCATTCAAACCATCACCAATGATAAGATTTATTTTGTGAACATCACCCCTTACATGCAAAAACTTATCACCCAAAATCAATCCACTCAAAGTCTTCAATCAACTTTCAACCACTTAATAACAATCCCGTTACAGCTCACATTATCAAGTGTTATGGTGAAAACATCTTTAAGTCCCCATTCCTTGAAACAATTGTCCATTGCCTTACCAATTCATTTTCCTTTATGGTTGGAGACTTGAAAAAATTTGATGATAAGTTTTTGCATTTTTCAATCATCTATGAAGTGAGAAGTGACAACCATATAATAGTTGTTAGCTACTTGTCCAAATATCAGAGGTTACATGGCATCTCTAGCAATTGTCTTTTAAGAAGGTATATGAAACTAAGGAATATCTACTCTACAAAACTTTTGAAATCTGAATGGAAGCTCATTTCAGCCAATGCTGGTCTTATTGCTTTTGGATCAAACTTTCATGATATTAGAGTGTTATTACCACCCTTATTAGATTAAAATTCAACAACTTCTATTTCTTAAGCTCCGTTCGGGGAGGGTTTGTCTTGCACTGATTCTCTAGATAGTTCCAACAATTTGATGTAGCATTCCTCTTAGGATGAACCATATAAGGTATCCCACAATAATTGCATGTTGCTTTTGGATAGTCAGGATCACAATTTGGAACATAAGTAAAATGATTCCATATTTTTGAAGTTCTCTTATCTTTCAATGTCTAGGATTCAACTTCTCTATACTTACAACTCTCTTTTTTGGTTGTAGTGGTTTAGTACTATTTCTTTTAACTTCAGGTATTAGTGGAGCTAAATTGTTAGTTGTTTTATCCTGCATTTCGTGACGAGGATTTGAGATAGCTTTCGAGGGGACTACAGTAGTGTTCTTTGTTGGTTCCATATCAACTTAAAAAAAATATAATATACAATGAGATATGCCCAGAAAAAATAAATAAAGCAAACAAGAAAAAAAAAAGAAATTTTATCTAGATAGTAGATACCTAACAAATAATAATAACAATTAAAGGAAGTTGTAGATACCTAACAATTTAATCTTATGGTCATGAGTCATCTAAGCTAAAAAATTATGTCTTATATTGTTATACATGTAAATAAACTTTTTTTAATAAACAAGAGGTAATAACAGCAAGCAACATTTTAAACATTGCAATACCTAACCACAAATCTTAACATTTTTCTTGTCAACAATACCAATCAAGAATACTAAAAAAATTTAAATAAATTTTGTGTGTTATAAACGAAGAATATTGTAAATAATTAATGGACCACATATGAAAGTCTTGAAAGATTAAGTAAAAGAAAACAAAAAAAAAAAAAACAAAGAAGTAAATATATTAGGCAGTTAGCAACTTAGCATCATTTATAGTTTTATACACATAATAAAAAAAAATAGTGGTTGGTAAAGTAATTGGAGTGGATCATTGATGACTGTTGGAGGCGAGGTTGTTGTATGGTTACTAATGCGGGGGTACGAGGCTAGTAAATGGTGACTAGCGATAAGGAGAGTATCGAGCAAGAGGCTTTGGAGGCAACTAGCAAGCCTTGCATAGCAAACAGGGGCTATGAAGGCAAGAATGGGACTGAGAGGAGGAGTTAACTAAACTGTTGTCTACTAGAGTGTGGAGGCCAAAAGGGAGGCATCAAGAGGGAGAGAAAGATGGGTGATTGCCATTGTGACTGTACGATGAATGTGAAAAGTGAAAAGTAAAGAGTGATAATGTAGGTTTACTTTATAAGTAATTTTTTTTATCAACAATAAATTAAGAATATAAAATTATATATAAACTAATTTATATAAAAATATATATTTTAATATAAAAATCGGTTTAGTTCGGTTTGAACAAGTTGTTTAATAATCAAAACTAAAATTAACTAGTTTTTTTGGTTTACATAAAAGGTTGACCAAACTGAACCTCCTAAACTAACACAAACTGCCCTAAAAGGTTTGATTTAAGTTCGGACCTGTCAATTTTTTACATTTTATATCCATCCCTACCAGACAGGTATTTCCCAACTTCTAAAGCCACAATAATGAGGAAACAAATTTGTGTCATTGTGCTAGCTACCCACAACATCAAATAAGTGAGCAACTTTTGCTCCAATACTTCTACAAAGGGTTAGCACCAACAAAGACAAACATGATTGATGTTGGAAGTGGAGGGGCGTTGGTAAATAAAATACCAACTAAAGCACGAACTTTGATTGCAACCATGGCTGCCAATTCTCAAAATTTAGCACCCCGAACTGATCCACAGGGCATGGTAAATGAGGTCAGCACTGACTCCCATCTTGAATAACAATTGAATAATCTCAATGCTTTGGTACAATAATTGCATTTTGGACAGGTTAAATCATGTGGCATATGCTCTTTAGTGGACACCCTAATGACATGTGTCCCATCCTTGAAAAAGAACACGCTAATGTTGTTGGTTCTCTTCCAAAATAAAGGCCCAGGTATGACCCTTATGGTAATACATATAACCATGGATAAAGGGATTATCCAAATTTTAGCTATGTAGGTAATAATCAAATAGGTGCTCCTAATAATCCACTTGGATTTCCTAAGCCTTGGCCACCACAACAATACCAACCTCAACCTCAACCCCTCTCAAAGTGATATAGCCACTAATAGTGCTAAGTTTACGCAAGAATCCCAAATTAGAATCTAAAAAATTGAAACTTTAATAAAGAACATTGAGACTCAAATTGGCCAACTAGCCACAACTATTGATAAGTTGGAAGCTCAAGCATCTAGTAAACTTCCATCCCAAACTGTGGTGTATCCAAGGGAAAATGCTAATGCAATCACCTTGAAAAGTGGAAAGCAACTTGAAGAGCTATTAAACGCCCAACTGAGAACTACTAAGGAGATAATTGTGCAAGAGGAGCTAGAAAAAGATCCCTTGATTCACAAGAGAAAAGTACAACCCCTTAGGTAAAAGCTTAACCCTTTGTTTACACTAATGCTTCCACGCTACCTTTTCCTAGCAGGTTTGCTAAATCAAAGAAGGAGCATGAAAACCATATTTTGGAGACCTTTCGCAAAGTGCAAGTCAACATTCCTTTGTTGGATGCTATCAAACACGTGACAATGTATGCTAAGTTCCTAAAGGAACTTTGCCATTCCAAACCAAGCTGAAAGGTAATAAGGTGGTTATTTTAGGAAAAAATGTCTCAGTTGTAGTACAAAGGAAATTGCCTCCTAAGTGTAAGGATCCTTGTAATTTTACTATCCCATGAACAATAGGAACCACTAGGTTTGAGATAGCCATGCTAGATCTAGGATGAGATAGCCATGTTAGATCTAACAACACCATTAATGTTATGCCTTATTCTATATGTGCTTCACTTAATATTGGTCCTTTCAAGGACACTGGTGTTATTAGATAGTTAGCTAACAGGTCCAATGCATACCTAAAAGATGTTGTGGAGGATGTGTTGGTACAAGTCAATGAGATGTTATTCCCTGCTAATTTTCATGTTCTTAATATGCGAGATGTGACAAACATTATCTCTACTCGTTTTCTGTTTGGTAGACCATTCATGAAAACCACTCATATTAAAATTGATGTTCACAGTGGGACATTACATTGAACATAGAGTTCGACGGAGACTCTATACGCTTCAACATCTTTAAAGCAATGAGGTACCCTAATGATATTAATTCTTATTATTATATTAATATTGCAGACTCTTTTATGAAAAGGTATTAAAGCCATTTTCATCCTACTTGAAACATACATATCTAGGTGACAATGACACATTACCAGTCATCATTGATAGCAATTTGTCTCATAAACAAGAGGAGAAGCTTCTAGGAGTATTAAAGGATGACAAAATTGTTATAAGATGGATCATTGTCGATATCAAAGGAATTAGTCCTTCCATATGCATACACAGGATATTACCCGAGGACATAGCCAAACCATCAAGAGAGGCACAATGCAAATTGAATCCACCATTTATGGAGGTAGTGAAGAAAGAGACACTCAAATGGCTAGATGTGGGGTTATCTATCCCATCTCTAATAGTTAAATGGGTAAGTCCAATATAAGTGGTGCCAAAAAAATCTGGTATAACTATATTTAGAAATTATAAGAATACTTTGGTACCTACAATGAGTTGGAGAGTATGCATGGACTTCAAGAAGGTCAACACCAACAATGGAAGGATCATTCCTCTGCCCTTCATTGATCAAATGGTAGAAAGGTTAGCATCTCACTCTTGTTATTGTTTTATTTATGGTTATTCAAGTTACAACCAAATTCCTATAGCACCTGAGGATTTAAAAAAAAGACCATGTTCACCTGCCCATTGGAACCTTTGCATTTAGGAGAATGTCATTCAGACTATGTAATGCACCCACCACCTTTCAAAGGTGTATGGTAAGTATATTTTCAAAATGTGTAGAGGACATTATAGAAGTCTTTATGGATGATTTTACATTGTATGGTGATTCATTTGATTTATCTCTAAATAATTTAACAATTATCATTAAAAGATGTGTAGAGACAAATTTAGTATTAAATTGGGAAAATGTCATTATATAGTAGACCATGGGAATGTCTTAAAGCATGTAATCCTTCTAAGGGAGTAGAAGTAAATAGGGCTAAAATTGATATTGTACGTGGCTTGCCACCTCCCACTACTATGAAGGAGATTCGTTCATTTCTTGGTCATGCATGTTTTTATAGGAGATTCATTAAAAAAAATTCAAAGATTGCTAGACCACTATGTACACTCTTTAATAATAAAGTTAGGTCATAGACTACCCTTAAAAAAAAAAAAAAAAAACCCAATATAACACAAGGTAGGTATATGAATTCAAACCAACATTTCAATAAATTTGAGTCACATGAATTATTGAACTCGTCCACAAAAGTATAGAACAGCCTACAAAAAGGTTAGCACATAAACAAAAGTGACAGTATGTGTTATAGATGGATTTAATAATGAATAATTCTCAATTAGCAGATTCAAAACGTATAATGAATTAAATTCAAATCAATTAGCAAATTTTAGAACAAGAATATTAAGCACTGCTGCACAGATTCAATAAAGATAGCTTCTTTAAATCCTAATAATCAAGATCGCATATAAGATTATTTGATGTATGCATGAACCTAGCTATATGAACGTGAAAATATGAAGCAAATTGTCTGACAAAGAGAGAATCAGATAATCAAATAATATATAAAAGGGTTTATGAATTGCACTTACCGGAAGAAAAAAAACAAGTATAATTTACTATGAAGTGTTCCCTCCTGGCGCTGCCGAATAACTCTGATATATCAAAGTTCATATACTTAATTAGCTTTGCCGAATACATCTTGATCTAATTAAGTTAATTTCTCCTACCCATGGTTGACCAAATGATTAATATAAAAGCAGTTACTTGCCAATAGTTCTGATCACCCGTGAAGATTGACTTTATCTCCCTGTAGCGCTTGGAATTATTTGATTCCTTTACCGATCCCTCAGTATTATTCTTCAATGTTTCCTGCTAAAGAGCTCTACCGAGAGTGATGCTCTTGAATGTTAAAAAAAATTCGGCGGTAGAGATACGTAGATGTGATAATATAACAAAGTAGGGTAACATTTAATTTAGACTTAATTATTCAAAGTTCATTATGCCCGTTAATTTATAACACATCCCAAAAATATTAAGACATATTAAAAAAAATAAAAAAATAAATGGTAAAATCACAAGTTAGCTCAATTTTAAAACAAAAAATTTTAAGTTCGATCAATCAATAATAAATTTAACACAATAAATAATTCTAAGTATTGTAAATATGTGCTAATAAATGCATGATGCAATATTATGTGTAATAGTTATAAAATATATGCCTGAAATATAACTATCTTGAATCTTGAACTTGAGTGTTTCTTCATTTTTGCTTGAGAGGCTTGATAATGAACCTAAAAATTATATTAAAATCAAATAGTTAATTTATCTACGAAAATTGCCAACACTTATAAACTTTACAGTTTGAAGTGTCAAAAAATGTTCATTATTCGAGAAGGATTAAACCAAAACTTTTATAATAACAAAGGTACTAAAGTGAAACATCATTAAAATATAGTCAATTTAGAGTACTTTTAATATAACATGGATATTAGAAAGTTTCAAGTCTGAATTTTAGAATTGAAAATTCAAGCATACTAAGTTAAGTATTCATATGATTTATAAGTACCCAAACCCTGATGAGACTAAATTTCTAAATAATTACATTATTTTTATGGGTGAAAAGGCACACTAGTCCCTTTGTTTACACAAAAAGTGTCATTTGGTCCTTTAGTTTAGAAAATGTTTCATTTAGTGTTTTTGTTTGTAAAAAAAGTGCTAAGGAAAGACATTTGGTATTTTTTAACATTATTTTATTATTAAAATATATATGTGATTAAGCAAAATAGGGCAAAGTAGTCATTTTATCCAAATTAAAATCAGCTATTCGGAAGCCCCAAAAGCATATTAAAATTTCTTTTTTTAACATCATAATTTTCACCATCATTCTCATTCACACTCATCTTTCTCTATAAAAATTTATTGATCTTTTTTTTCATCTTTTTTTTTTTTTGCAACAATGGAATAAAACATAAAAATGACTCCTGTATTGCTTTTTTTGGATTAAGGCTTCGTCGACTCTAAAAAACCCTAGAAGGTAATTTTTTGGTTACTCAATGTATGTAATGTTTTTCTACAAATTATTTTAGATTGATGATTAAGGACGAATAAATATAAAAACTTATTATTTTTGTATTTTTTTAAGAGAAATTGATGATGGTGATGGTTCAAATGTGATTAAACTGTTTATTTTGTTAGATTTCACTAAAAAGTTATCCATTGAATGACATTAATTTTCTCCTCTATTCAGATAATTAAACAAGTAATTTATTTTTTGTTTAATTACCCTGTTGCAATATATTATTTTTTTTCTTCAATATCATTTTTGAGAGTCTTTGTCATCTTTTAAGGATTTAATCCTCCTTACAAATACCAAACAAATCTTTATTTCTTCTCTCTTCCTTCGATTATCTATTTTACTATTAGAAATGGATAGAGGCAGTTCACAAATGGTGGGTTAATGAAATTTTGGGATTTTTGTTTAGGTCTAAGGAATGAATGGGTTAATGGATAGTAGGGATGTTAAGTTATTAGGTATTACAACTTTTGATTTTTATTTTTTGATTTTTGATTTTTTTAATATGCACAAAATGACAAATTTATCATCTTCAATATTTTAGCTTGGAATATTTTAATAATAAAATATTAATCACAAATACAAAAAAGTCTTTATTTGACCATTTTCTTATAAACAAAAAGATTAATGAATATATTTTATAAAGTAGAGGACTAAACACCACTCTTCACCAAAACAAAAAGATCTACATGACACTTTTCTCTATTTTTATTATGTATTATACAATTTAACTTCACACTAAAAAATGATTGTATAGCAAGTTCTACTATATAACAAATATGTCGTTTATGGGACTACATATTTTCAAGATTTACCTCTCTCATAAACTCTTAACAAAGTTCTCATTCTTCATCACAGATCACTTCTCCTTCTCCTTCTCTTCTCCCCACCAGCAATTTCAATGGAGTAAGTCCTCTATTTTGTGTCCTCTTCCCTACTACAAAAAGAGATTCCATTTAGGAAGCCTATGTTCAATGGATTTTGATGATATTATATTTTCATCATATTTTCTTTATTTTTCAAGTGGTTGCATTGTTTTTTTGTTTTTTTTTTTTTTTTTCCTTCCTTCTTTGGAAGGATTTATATAAAATCCTTTAGATCTAACTTTAATAAGAATTTTTTGTAAATTCTTTGTTACTTGCTACCAATTAGTGCAATTTAGTGTTCTTATGGCCTCTAATGATCCATAGATGGGGGTTGTCTTTCGTTGCCTAGAAGGTGTTTATCAAAAGCGTTCATTCAGGTTTAAATTTTATTTTTTTCAATTTGTGTGTGTTTTAGTTTTTTTTTTTTTTTTTTTTTCACTATTTTATGTTATGTATTGAGCGTTACTTTAAAGTCTTATATTTTATTTATTTTTACTATACTTTATTTATTTGTTTATTTTGCAATTGTTTTATTATACTAAGTTGTAACATCTCTTTTTAATTTAATGCATGAGATATCTTGTGTTTAAAGAAGAAAAATTTACCTCTCCTCAATAAATCTTTTTTTAACAAAACTTCCTTTTGATTATTTCTTTTTGAAATAATTATATTCATCATAAATTTGTAATTAAGGTTTAAATTTTTTACATAATTATACATACTAGTTATGACCAAGTGTTAGACACATGAAAAATGCTGAATTGCATTGGAAAGTTATGAACACCATAAGCCATTAGAAATTGTATAAAAAAATTAACTAGTATCAATTTTATTTTTATTGTTTTAACTTATTTATAATTAACTATCAAATAAATGTAGTTATTTATTAGAAACATGTTTTCAAAGTTCTACAAGCGCATATTTCCTTTAGGAATTAGGAATTCAACATGATTCATATTCATAATTCATAAGTAATGAGACATACATTAACTAGTATTAGGCTCACGTTCATAATTCATAAGTAATGAGATATACATTAATTAGTATTAGGCTCTTACTTTTTTCCTCCAAATATCTCTTTTAAGTGTTATCTTTAGAGTACTTTTGAATTGTTTTGATGGCATATTGAATAATGTTTGTGTTAAGGGAGTAGAAGATGATCATGATATATATATATATATATATATATATATATATATATATATATATATATATAAGGTTAGAAGCTTTTTTCACACAAAAAAGGGTGAAATATATAATAGATAAATTCAATTTGTTTAGTAAAATCGTACCACTTTTTTTTTTTTATCTCATTTTGCACATTGATTAATGTTGTCGTCCAAAATCAAAATAGTTGAAAAGAAATGGGATTTCAGATTTGTTTCATTGTTACATTGTTAAATCAATAATAATAATAATTTATGTAATATAAGTTGAAAAAGGCAGTATTTAAAGAAAAAAGAAAATAATAAATTTTTACCATTAAATTTTTGAGGTTCGAATTTTGATAGATTAATTACGTTTTGTCATCCTTTATATTTTCAAGTATACTGCCTTCACACTATGATTTTTTTTCCTTCCAATTTTTAAATAATTTAATTTTTTAACTGATTTAAAAAATAACCTCCACTAAAAGCAAATATATTTTTTTTGGTAGATAATACATATATTTTTTTTAGCAAATAACACATATATTCTTTTTTAATATTTGGCATATATGTTCATTTTTTGAAGTGGCACATATAATGTCACATATTTTTTCCTATCATGTAACATATGATTTTTTCTTGACATGACAATATGTCTTTTTCTTCGACAGCTTCTACTTTTCATTAAATAAAAATGGTTAAATTATATTAAAAAAATACATATGTTTAATTATAATATATATATATATATATATACTTAAAAAAAATACTTGAAACAAATATTACAAAAATAAAACTTTAAATTGCTCCTAAAAAACTGTAATTTGGTAACACAAGAAAAAAAAACCAAACAATGCGCAGAGAAAAAAAGAGAGAGGGATAACGGAAATAAATTAAAAAAAAAAAAAAAAAGGGACTACACAACAAATTAAAAGAAAATATGAAGAAAAAAAAAAAAGCGCCGTTTCGGGGGGTGTAAGCTGTGAAACTCAAGCTTTTAGCCCGAGTCATTTGGTGCAATTATTCTAATTTTTTTCTATACAAGTGAATACATTATTAAAAAAAAAAAAAAAAAAGATAAGACTTAAATTTTATGTCTCTTTATTTTTTTAAATTTCACATTTTTTTTCTCTCACATTAATTTTTTTATTTGTCTTTATTTTTTTCATGTTGTACCTATAACTTTTAAATATTCGTGATATGGAAAAAAAAATCTCCACAATAAGACATGTCATCCTATAAAACACTTTAATAGATATGTTTCAGTTATATATAAATAAAATAATTAAATAATAATAATTTTGTAATATAATTTAGCAAAATATATAGCAATAAAGTTCAAAAAATATTCACAATAAAAATTAATATTTTTACTCTTTTTCTATAAAATGAAATTCTCTAAGTTGAGTATTATTAGAAGCATATCTTAATTTTTTACTAAATTAATCACTCTTATTGTATTTGCAAATAATTTTATAGAATAAAAGTTAAAAAAAAAATTATTGTATATAAGTTTAAAAACATTCATGTAATTATATAGTTTAATAGTTTAGTATGTACTTATCAAAGACATGTTGCCTTCATCTTCAACTATTTTAGTAACTGACATAAGTTTTTGAGGTATGTAAATTTCAATGCTAACTTCTTCTGATGTTTCTTTGACTTTGTTGTAATCATTTACATTTCCATGTTCTCATGAATATTACAATAACCTTTATATATATATACACTTTAGAGATAAAGATAATATCTTTAATTCTTTTAATAGTTTCACCAAATGCAACAAGTTGGATTTGTGTTCCTAACACTAGATAAAATTGGTAATTGTTAATAGAAAAAAAAATTAATTCATTTATTCATTTATTTAATTTTAATTAAAAATTAAAAAATAATTTTATCATAAATTCTTAAAATTTTGAAGCTTACTTCATAATCAGCAACAATTAGTTTCCAATACTCTACATAAGTCGATGATTTTTTAGTAGTACTATTCTTTCTAAGAAATTTCACTTTCGTAATCCAATTACTTGAAAAATCTTGAAAAAATAAAAAGAATAGTATACGATTATATTTAAATTTATATTTTTATAATTAAAAAATGATTGATATATCATTTTTCTTTAAACACCATTCAATTGAAATTAAACGGTGGCAATTTAAACTTGATGAATCTTGCACGTTTAATATTACATATTTAAAATTGAACGTTCAATATTATTAGAATGCTAGTTTTGTTATTATAAATTTTAAGAGTATGATTTTTTTTTTATAATTTTTCAAAATTTTTTGATGTTCAAATCTCGAATAAAATTATATTTTGATGACAATTTATTCTATAATAAATATTATTTACTAATTAAATAATATTAAGAAAATATGATAAATACAAACAATGATTATTATCTAATAATTATATGTATGAGTCTTAATCCTTTTATAATAATTAATTAATATTAAAATAATCAGTGTGAATAATATTACTCTCTCTAATAGAAATAGGGATTCTTCTATTTCATTCAAGTAATATATTATTTGTAGGAGTCTTAATATCATTGTAGGAGTGTTAAATTCTTTTATGATATTTAATATTAACGTAATTAGTTTAAAGTACATACCATCTCATAAATAAAATAGGAGTTTTTGTAAAATCAATTACTTAAAATCAATTTATAATAATTAATATTAAATATTAAATACTTTAAATTATACAGAGGCAAAATTGAGGAAAAAAATTATAAATCCCTTCAAATTTTTTATATAGCAATAATATGTAAGCTCGTTTGCATTGACTATTAAGTAGGGGTGAGCAAATAATCCGATCAATTCGCTTAAATTAATAAATTTGATCTAATCTGTCGGATTCGGATCGAATTGGATTGACATATTTTATAGTCGGATCGGATTCGGATTGAAAAGTATACAATCCGTTCGGATTCGGATTGACAGATTTTATAATCCGCTGCAATCCGATCCGGACTGAATTACTATTAAAATTATAAATAAATACATATTTATTTTTAATATGTTATATTTAAATATTATACATACCACAATTACATTAAATTATTATTTTAGTTTTAAAAAAAATAAAATTTTTAAATTTTCTATAATAATTTAATAATATTCAACAGTATACTTTTTATTATTTTGATTATATAAGTTGTGACTATAAATAAATAAATTTTACTAAAAAATATATCAATTTAAAATTTAAATGTTAGTATATATTGTGTTTTATATATGATAATAATAAAAAATAAATTATAATCTCAATCCGACCTATCCGATCCGAAAAATCCGATCTGTTCGGATTCGGATTAGTTCGGATTGATTACATTATCGGATCGGATTCGGATTAGAAATCTTCAAATCTGCTTCGAATCGGATCGAATTCAGATTGGTGAAAAACAGACAGTTTCGATCCGCAGCTCACCCCTACTATTAAGTATTTGCTCTCCTCTTTTCTCATAAAAATATATATATATATATATTTGCCAAATCAAAGTAATATAACATCTAACAGTGAACAAAAAATTGGCGGATAAGATAACAACAGTTGAGGATAAACAGATATAAATATCCACCATTAAAAAATTCCTGAGTCTAACGAAATCGACGTCCCTGCCCTGTGCCCGTTGACGACCGAACTTCAACATACCAGTTACACTACCATTCTGAGGTATGATTCACTAAATGTCTTTCAAAATTTGGGTTTTACCAACGAAATTTTGGGCAGACGGAATTAGGCGGTCCGTCAATCTTTCTTCTCCGTCGAAGATTATCAATTTTTCTCTTATTCTCCTGCAAAGGAAATGATCATTTGTGTTTATACCCAAAATAGTGATCTAAGAACATGGTTTTCTGCAGGTGAGGCCTCCGTGGCGGAGATGAAAACCCTCCAAGTTATTCAAACTCCCACTTTGTCTGTCTCGGAAATGAAGGCTTCTTCTTCTGGGACATTAATCTCCCAATTGTCATCGTTCTCTAAGAAGCCCTACTGTCGCTTTCAATCTCGAAGAAAGTCCCATCTTTCCTTGAGTTGCTCTGTCTCCAATTCCGATGGGAGAGCTTCCAGTGAGTTTTGTTTTTCCCTTCAAATTCCTCTAGCATTTATCTTCTCCTTGGGAAATTATCTCATTTAGTGTGTGAGAATGCGTTTATTACAAATCTGGTGTTAGTGCAGGACCTGTTGTGTCCCAACACACCTTTCTCTTTAATCAGCATATTAAGTAAATTAAACCTCACAAAAATAAAGAAGATAAAAACGTGGAAAAATTATCTTCTTTTCCTCCCTCATCTCTGATAAACAATAATCACTTTCCTTCCTCCCCTATTGTTTCCAAAAATAAGTACACAAAATCTAAAATCTAGATGCCCTAGCTTTCTCTCTATCTACAACCTAGTAATCCCATGACATGGAAAGGTTTTTAAAGACAATGGCAAATTAAACCATAGATAAGATTGACTTTGAAGAGATTTGTTTAGAAAATATGAAAATTTTGTTGGAAAATTACCAAAAATAGCACCCCTAAAAATTATAATAACAAAACTAGCACCCCCTTGTGTTCAATTAGAATTGAATGTTTAATATTGAACGTTCAATATTCAATTTGAACGTAAAATATTGAACGTTCAATATTAAATAGGTTTAATTATCGTCATTCAATTCTAATTGAACGGATAATATTGAACGTTTAATATTGAACGAGTCCAAATTATTGTCGTTCAATTTTAATTGAACACAGGGGTGCTAGTTTTGTTATTATAATTTTTGGGGGTGTTAGTTTTGTTATTTTCCCAATTTTGTTTTGGGTTTTTTTTATATGACGAAATTGATTCAAAACTCTCGGATTAAACTTTTAATTTATGTTTTCCTTTTTGATTCCATTTCACATGTTGAAAATTTTATTTCAAGCTTTTAAAACGATGCGGATATTTATAGAACTAAAAATTTTATCGGTAAAAGTACTACACTTTGATAATTGATATAACGCTGAGGATGTAAATATATATAGAATTGCTCACTTAGTTAAGTCAATTCTACTTTTAATTAATAAAAATTAAGATAACATAATTTTTCAATTATTTTTGCACAAATTACAAATACCTTGCGCAATACTGCAATACTTTGCAAAAGCTACAAGACCTTGAAAAAATTGCAACACATTACCATAAAGACATAGTATTGCATCAAAATGCAAGACCTTGTGCCTTCTTGTACTTGTAGTGTTTATTGTACCAATTAATGTTAAAATTTTGAATATTAATTATCACTATAATATTTTTCTTTATAACAATATTTATATTTAAAATCAAGTTCTATATAATGATAGTAGAGTAATTTTGGAAGAGTAATTTTTTGTATAGATTAACACCATTTATTATAGTTGTATCATATTGTAGCATTTTTTTCCCTTTTGTTGTTTATACGGAATGACATTAATCTTAATGGTTAAATAATATTAAATGGCTTTTTTTTCCTTTTGTTCCAAGACCTTGCAATTTGTTGCAAGAGCTTGCAGTGCCAACTGAAAGACCTTGTAATCTGTTGCAAAGCCTTGCATTGCAATTTCATACAACTTGTTTATGTAATTTTGAAATTTTTTTATATAAAAAAATTGTAAATAAAAATTTTGTTTCATTTGAAATAGAAAAAAGATAAAATGCTATAAAATTTATTATTATAAAATAAAATATAGATTAAATTGTTCAACTATTTTTTCCTACCAAACTAATTACTTCATTGATAAGAAAATGATAGTCATTACAAATAAAAGTTATAAAATAGAGCAAATAAGTCTTACAAAAATAATACTAATAAAAAAGGGCATCCTCTAAAATGAATAACTTTAAAGAATACATAGACCGATTGAGAGACTATTGTTAGAATAATCCAAGTTTTGTAAGTTTAGTGAGTTTTCTAGTTCTTGTTGCTATCTTCCTTTCGAGATCACAATTTGAAAGGTAAATTTACTTGGTGAATTTCATAACCCAACTGAAAACTTGCTTGATGCTAATGAGTTATTTCTGGTTCTTGTTGCAATCTTCTTTTCAAGACCACATTTGGTTTCTGCCTTGCAATCACAATTTCAAATGATAGCTCCAAAATTATAAACTCAAATTCCAATCCCAAGAAAATGCCATAAATCTAGCATCACAAATGTACAATAGAAAATAAAGGCTATAAGATTTCAAAGTAATCATATATGAAAATTTTGATTTATATTTACTAGGATTGGATAGAATGATAATCTGCTATTGATCTTTAACATTTCATATTGCTTTTACTACCAACCATCCACCAATTTCTTGACAACTCTATCAAAACATATATGAAAATTTTGATTTATATTTACTCAAGATTTCAAAGTAATCATATATAAAAATTTGGTTTATATTTACAAGGATTGGATAGAATGATAATCTTCTATTGATCTTTAGCATTCTAGATTGCTTTTACTACCAAACATTCACCAATTTTATGACAACTCTAACAAAAAATAAAACGGCCATCAATTATTGCAATCAGAACACAAATTGAAAGAAGCAAGAGAGATTAACAAAAAAATCGATAGAAATCAAAATGAAATCAAAACTAAGTTGGAAGAGGAACTTTAAAGAGAAACTAGCCTCTTGAAGAAAGAAAACCAACAATAAATTGAAAGAGGAAGTCCAAAGATGGTGAAAGATTGAAAGGAGGATGAAGGAAAATGGAGGCAAATGCAAACAAAAAGTATATAGTACACAAAGCAATCAGATTGTTCAAGAAAGAAGCGCACAAACAAAAAATGCACAGGAGAAAAACATGAAAACAATGATCAATTGCAACTCAAACAAAGAGAACGAAACTTACGAGCTAGTAGTAATTAGAGTAGAGATCTAAAATGAAAATTGAAGAAGAAGTTGAAGAAAAAACAATCCCAAATCTCAAATGATCGGCGATAAAAACGAAAAGAGATTGGCGAAGTAGGCAAATAAGAACTGAGTAGTGTATGAGATAGAGGGATCATATGCATAATTTTTAATAAGATTAATAAAATTTACTTAAGCACTCAACTAATTGGGGAGGGTGTGATAGAATGCAACAGGCTCTACACTAAAACCACTGCTTTTGATATTTTGATGAAGCTTACACTAGATTTATAATAAACACATTTTCACACACTTAATGAGATAATTTCCCTTTAATCTTCCTTTTTCCCCCTCAATTATAACATTATTTCTTAAATTAATTTTGGGACGACTCAGTTGTGACCAAACATGATGGAACTGTATGTTGTCACTTGTCAAAAGTTATTTTACGCATACCAAGACTTTGGCTCCATTATATATATAATAAACTTAATTAACATATGTTAATTATTTTCATACATTTTGAATAACACATTTTTAATTTAAATTTTTAGTATAAATCTATTTTATAAATAGAAAGATTAAAAAGGATTTATATTATAAAATATACGTTGAGAATATTCGCACACAAAAAAATATATCTTCAAAACGTTATAGAAAATGAACATATCTATAACATATTTATGTAAATGTGTTGAACATTTATTCATAATATTATAAAAGAAAGCATATGTTTTGCGTCAAACTTTATTTATAAATAGAGTTATGCTATCCACCTTAATCGTAAATTTTTTAATACATATCACGGTGTCAAACACACACATTTCTCCCCTTTTTATGTAAATTTTTACAAAAGTGTAGTGTTCGAGCACCACACCTTTGTGAAAAATGAGTCCAAGTAACATAGGTAACAACTGATTAGAAATTCATTTTAAAAGAAAAGGATCTTTATTTTTCAAATTGAATTCTTGTTCTCTAGTAAATTTGCCGATCCTCAATACAATTGTACTTTAATTTATTATTGTTTCATGTTTAAAATTTATAGTTTTCTCATGCATACCATGTGTTGGTTTTAAACTTTCAATTTTTCCAAGCACAATAAAATCTTTATTAAAAGAGACGGTTTTATGTTAACTCTTTCCATCAACAATAATTAGTTCCAGTGTTCAATATTATCATATTTTGGGTCCAATTTCTTCAACCTGTTGTCACTAAACAATTAAATTAACATGCTATGTTTCTACTTAATAAATAATTTGTCACTTGTATCATGCAGTAACTGTTTCCTGCTGACTGTTTTTTTGGCATGTTACTTTGCTGAACCTGTTTAATTTTCAGCAAGTAGTACTGCAGGACTTGATGCCTCTCTGGCTTTGAAGGTGAGTCTCGTTATCTTGACGTGCTTGTTGCATTCCTGAATCTTGCAAACAAGAGATTTCTCTGTGTGTGTGCATGCGCAAATCCTGGTACCTTGAACCATTTTGTACAGGGATCAACTACAGCATAAATGCTATATGTCTTTCGTATGATTTCATGGAATGATGTGAGTTTTAGTCTGATGACTGGTATGTTTATTTACTTTACCGTTGTAGAGTTGGTTTTTAACGGTTTAGTTTCAATTCAGAAGAAGGCAACAGAAATAGTCCCAGTGCTCAAAGGAACCTCCATATTTCTTGTGGGTAAGCATGATCTTGTTAATGAAAAATGCATTTGGAAAATTGTGCATGTGTGTGTCTGTGATAGAGAATAATGTTTTCTTCCTTTCTGGTGGAAAGGGATGAACAGCTCCATAAAAACTCGTTTAGGGAAACGTCTGGCTGAGGTGTTAAGATATTATTACTTCGACAGGTGCTTTTTTCTCTATGATTGAGAGATCAAGCAGTGACTTCTCTCGCTTCATGTATGAACACAGCCAATTAATTGCATTCTTTTATATGCAGTGATCATTTGGTTGAAGAAGCTGCCGGAGGTGAATCTGCGGCAAAATTGTTCAGGAAAAATGATGAGGACGGTTTTCGTCAATCTGAGGTGATTGCTTAAATATATTTTTTTATTAATTAATAATGGCTTTGAATCAAGGATCTAATTATTGTCCAGTCCAGAGGCAGTTGGGCCAATGCTACCATTTTCTGGGATAATATTGCACATTTCATGGTTTGCTCTGTTAATATCGTCTTGATACACAAAAACTTATGTTTGAAGCGTCATGTTGTTGCAGACTGAAGTATTCAAGCAGTTATCTTCATTGGGTCGATTAGTGGTTTGTGCTGGAGATGGTGCAGTTCAGAGTTCAACCAATCTGTACGTGTGTTGCTATGATCTTTGTTTTTCTGATATCTCTGTTATAATCTATTTAATGGTTACTTGTACAATCTGTCTCCATGACGATCTCAATATGTTTTGGGCATTTAGGGGTCTTTTGAGACATGGGATCTCAATATGGATTGATGTACCCCTAGACATGATAGCTAGTGAAGCAGTTGAACGCCAAAGCCAGCTTTCTGATTCTGAATCTGATTCAAAGGTCCTGGTCTTAGCCTACAAATTTATCACTTGAAGCCTCCTTTGTTTCACAGCGTAAATGTTGCCACTATCTATTTGGGAAAGATAGACTTGTTTACATTGCCCTTGTCACTGTGACTGTAGGTATTTCTGATGTATGATATGCAGGTTTTGAATCAGCTAACTTCTTTATATCAAGATCTGAGAGATGGATATGCCACTGCTGATGCAACTATTTCACTACAAAGTATATCCTCATCTCATCTTTTTCTTTTCATTTTTAATTAATCTTGTCGTGGATTTGTTTCTTGTTAGTTTTCACATCCTGATGCCTTCGACAGGAGTAGCTTCTAAATTGGGTTATGATGACCTAAACTGCATTACCACAGAAGACATAACTTTGGAGGTGAGTAAAAGATGAAACTCGTACATATTTATATTCAAAGAAAAAACAAAATGATACAAAGGGAAATTACTTCAAACAATACTCCTAAAACTTATAATAACAAAAATAACACCCTAATAATATTAAACGTAGTCTAATTAGTCAGAGTTCAACATTAAACTAGTATAAATTCAACTTAAATGGTGTCCAACTCACTAATATACAATGAGGAATTTATGAGTTGGACTTTCTCCTTATAGTAATAATGTATGAGCTGAACATAAAAAGTGTTACTTTTGTAGTTACACGTTTTAAGGGGTGTTATAAATGTTGTTTTTAACAACGACAACAACAAAAAAGTAATAATAATAATAATAATAATAATAAAAGTATTGTCCCCATTCCTTAAAATGCAGGTTCTTAAGGAGATAGAAAAACTGACTAGGGTAAAGAAGATGATGGAAGCAGCAGCAGCACCGTTTTAGGATTATTGTCCCATATATTATGGTGGACTGATTTTCAAGTGATATCAGAATTTTGATTATTGTCTGCATTGATTAGCGACTTCAGTACTTAGAAATGGTGTTCAGAGCCTAGGTGGACTTGCATATTGTTTAGGCTCTCATTGAAAGTAACCACCCTCATCTCTTTCCTTGTACGTCCTGACGTCCCTCTTAGGAAACTGTACCACTTACGTGATTTTTTAATATCTTCATGTTCTTTTTTTTGGCTCAACCTTTTATATCTTCATGTTTGGCATGCAAAAAGGGTTTTTTACTTTAAGCTTTACTCTTTTTGTATTAGTTCTTTCCATTGTATTCAGGGGTAGTTATGGCTCTCTAAAAAATTATAGACAAATTATATTAATAAAATGAAATTGTTCCCTTAATTTTAAATTTTAGGTTTGTACCATTAAAAAATTCACAACAAATTCAATAATTTGAATGTATTTATACTTAAATAAGATACATATAATATATTTTTTCATTAAAAAGCAAGTGATAACCAAGAAACAAGTTTTTTTTTTTCCACTGATTATATAGGATCCTTAGTTGATACGTCATTGCTTGTATTGGTTTTCTTTTAGCCTTGCCTTGTATGTTTTTCTTTTTTGTTCAATGTAATACAAACGCTGGGCAAAAGTAACTTTTTTTTTTTTTTTTTTTAAGGCTGAGAATTCAGCTAGTAAAATAACATTATCTCCTGACCAAGACCAACGCCGGGCAGCATAGTGAGAGGAAGAGATCCCAAATTGGGATAAGATAGCAATACTCGATATTGGCACATACTTTGTGTTGGTATTATGATTGTTATTAGCCTACTGTAGCGGCCAGCAATATGCTTGCTGTGAAGTTTTCCTTTGTCATGTGACTTCATATTTGATCACGTGCCCAACTAGAAATGTTAATGGGGTAAAAACAGAATTGGGTTGAACAAATATGAGTTGGTTTGGGTTTAGACTAAAATTGAAACCAACCCAATATGATCAGTTTTTTAAAAATAAGAACCGAACCGAACCGAACCAAAAAATTTGAAAAACCAATCCAACCCGAACCAAATTTTTTGGTTTGGTTTGGGTTGGTTAAAGGAAATTTCTTCATCTTTTTACAGTAATGAATTTTGTTTATTAAATTTTTTTAAAACTCTTGTATTATATATAATTTCTAACATTTTTAATGTTAATTTTATTATAATACCTAAATTTAAAAATATAGATATCGATCACTTATCTAATATCATTATTCATATCAAATATCAAGTGCAAGAAAAATTTAAAATTAAGACAAATAAGCAATAAGGAATAGTAATCACATACCTGACAAAATTTACTAACTTTTAGATCAAATAATATTGTTCACCAATGTTATTCATGCAATGAAAACTCTACTAACAAAAATATGAAAGATGATGTAATTATAAATTTATAATGGATAAATAATTAAATAATATCAAATTCGTGTATCACGTGAATAAAAGATAAAATAAATGAGAGTAATTGGTAGAGAAGTGCTTGCACGAATTTTGTTTAAATATTTAAACTATAATGACAAAAATGAACAAAACTTGTTTATCTCTCACTAAGAAAGTAGAGGACAAATTTTTCTAAAATATTATCAAAAATAAAAAAAGGTTGTCATCATAAACATAACTAATTAGCAACAAATAACAAATCCAAATATATAAATTCAAATCTTTAATACATATAGATTACAGTATATTACAAAATAGAGAATATAAATTAAATACTTAAATTATCCAAGAAAAAACATAAAAATAAAGTAAAATTTCAAACATGTTTCAAGCTCTCATATTCTAATATATTAATAAAATGTAAATATTATATTGAAATCATTGATTTCGCCAACTCTCCATTGAGTTTATTGAGGTATGTTATTTTTCAAACATGTCTACAAAAATAGAAAAATTAAGTGTAAACTATGAATTAAATAAATTAAATTGTAATGATTATATATATATATATATATAATGGGTTGGTTCGATTTTTTTAAGATTTTAATAAATGAAAACTAAATCAACCCAATATTAATCGGTTTTTTATTATGAAGAACCGAACCAAACCAATAAAACTTAAAAACCGATTTTTTTGGATTGGGTTGGGTTAGGTTGGATGAGTTGGGTTGGTTCTGTATTTTTTTGTTCACCCCTATTTACCACAATCGAAACCGAAACCAGCGTGTATAAATTCAAAGAGTCCAAAACTCAAATTATAATATTTTTAAACTTTAAAATGTATAAATACATTAAATTTAACAAAATTATTCATTATAAATTAAAAATAATAATATGTTTTGCATCCTTAATATATTTTGTTTTATTTTTTCATAAATATTTAACTTTAAATATTTTTATCTCTACATATGTGCAAATTATAATATCTAATAAAATATAAATTTATAATTTTGAGGATCAAAATCGGATTACAAAAATGAACTCAATTCTAAAATTTTTAAAAAGATAATATTCAAAATCAAAAACCATTTCAAAAAATTTTACTCAACACCAAAATTAAAATTATTCGATTATTACTCACGGTTATTGAGATTAAAGACATATAACATAGATAAGATTGAATCAAGATAAGAAGGCTCCACCTCATCATTGGCAACTACTGTCAACGACATCACCAAAGCTCCAATGATTACATTGGAGCTTCGACATCCATCATGATGCATAAAATCTTGATAAACAAATTTTGTATTTATAAAAAGCTCGCAAATGCACGAGTCATTTGTAGTAAGGGACAAATATACTTCTAAGATCGTCTCTTAAAGAATTGCGGTAGTTTTAAAATATTAAATGTTTTTTAAATTGATTATAAATAAAATTAAGTCATAAACACTCTAATAAAAGTTTGTTGACGAAATGGTTGCAAGAATTAAAAAATCGTAAATCAAGTAAGATAGCAAGCGAAAAGTTTGCCGAAATAATAGGATGAAAGAGTGTAGAAAATTAGTTAGTTAACCATTTATGAATGAAGTAGTTTATGTGATTTTTACAATTAAGCAAGTAAAGTAAGATTTATTAATTCTTTTCTAACTAAACCTAAAAAATCTCAAATTAATGGAAATTTTTCTTTAACCAACTAATTAACTTCTTTGATCCGGATCGTTAATTAGTTAATTAACATAAATTGGAGGAAAATATTTTAATTACCTAATTTAAGACAAGTTAATGCACTTAAATTAGGTTCTTGCTCAAGAGTGCACAAATAAGCAAAGATGATTTTTCTAATGCTTAAATCCAATATGCTTTCTAATGTTCACAAACAAATTTGATCAAGAATAATCCATGAACAAAAATATGAAGAACAACAAATAAGAAATAAATTACTTTAATTAACAATAAATCACATAAATAATTATCCATTCATGGTAACATTGCTAAAATCCTACACCTAGTTGCAAATATAGTTGTAGGTTTCAATTCTCCTAAACCTAGTTGCAAATAAATTGAATATGGCATTAAGTTAATACTTGCACTTAAGTCTAGCATAGCTTTTACCACTTTCTTATTTTCCATTAATGGTTAAACTATCGGGATCCTTTAATTTTTGTGATAAACTTTGTTAAAGCATCGCACTTGAAATTTTAGAAATAACAATTCTCTCATTAAGTTCATGCTTTCTTTTTCTAGTGTTTAAATCTTCGAAAAATTTAGCATATGAAGGTACATTCCTAATTACGTTCAATAAAGGTAGATTAATTTGAACTTTAAAAATCATATTAAATAAGTTAGAGAATTGTTTATCCTGTTTATCGTTCTTGAGATGATGTAAAAATGGTATGAGTGGTCGATAAGGCTTCGATGTTTTGTGCAATTGTGGGGTGGACGACTCTCCAATTGCTTCTTTTGAAGGTTCATCAAGTTTGTCATTTGTTTTACCACCTCTTTGAAAATTGCACTATCTTCTTCCATGTTACATGCACTATATGATAAATCATTAAAAATTTCAAGTAAATTCTTATTAACTAGCTTACCATTTCGAAAGACTGTAACTGCCTTTGCTTACTCGGATTGACTAGGCAACTTTCTTTTTTCTTACCTTTGGAGATGCTCCGCTAATTAGCCAACTTGGCCTTCGATTCTCTTCATGGAAGCCTCCAATGAGTCCAACCTTTGATTGTTCTTCATGTGGTTGTCTAACTTACTTGAATAAAGGAATTCAAATTATCCTCCAAGCTTGGTTTGTTTGGTAGAGTAAGTTGCAAGTTGTTAGGAGGATTTTTTTGAAAATGATTTTGAGCATAAGCGGGATTATTGTTTCCCTTCCAAGAGAAATTTGGATGATTTTTCCAACCTGAATTATAGGTGTTAGCATAAGGATCATTCATTGGTTGCGGTTGGTATCCTTCCATTGTGTTGGCTTGCTCTTGACTTGTACCTACGTTAGAATCACAAACAAATAGACAAGTATTAGTACCATGTCCATAGGTACTACAAACACCGCATACCCCTTGAGGTGAAGCATTCTTAGAAGTAAGGAGCGCGATTTGCTTAGTTAGCTCCACAATTTGTATTGCCATCTCATTTTCCGGAGTTACCTCATTAACTTCAACTCTTCTTCCTCTAGTACTCTTTTGTTGGAAATTAGCACCCAATATCTCATACAATTTGTATGTCTCCACTACAGTCTTCTCTCCTATAGCTCCTCCTGCGGCATTGTCTATAGTGAATTAGCACTGTTGTGTCAATCCGTCATAGAAAAATTGATTTTGGAGCTGTAGCAGAAAATGATGGTGTGGGCACTAGATAAAAAGTAGTTTGAACCTATCTCACGCGTCATGAAAAGGTTCTCCATCTATTTGTAAGAATGTTGCAATTTTTGTCCTTAGATCTATAGTCTTTTGATAGAAATAGAACTTTTTCATGAATTTGTCATATACTGCTTCCCAAGTTGAGAGAGAACTCGGTAGAAGAGGCATAAGCCATGACTTTGCTTTGTCTTTGAGCGTGTATGGGAAACATTTCATCTTCAATTGATCTTCATTAAGCCCTTGTAGCGAAAAATTTTGCACCGTAGCATAAAAATAAGAATAAATGTCAATGGATCTTCATTAAGAATCTCATAAAAAGAAGGCAACATAGAATAGTGAATATTTTTAAGCTCATAATTTCTAGCCGCTTCTCTCAATTGGATGCAAGAAGTTGCAGTGCTAATGATTGGCATTGCATACTACTTCATTGCCATTTCTCTTGGTGGAGGTAAAAGATCTCCCATATTTGGTTGCTCTTCTTCCTCCAGAATGTTGGTATCAAATTGTCTTAAATGTGCTCTCCTCCTATAATGTTGTCTATGAAAGGTTAAAGGGATCTTCTACCTTCCATACACTATAAAAAACAACAATAAAATTAAAGAACCAAACACTAAATGACTCCAAACAAATAACAAAAACACGTAAACAAAGAAAATCACAAAAACTAACAAATTAAGAAAATTAACTAAAAAGAAAACAAATAAATAAATTTTAAAATTTCAATTATCTGACAACAACGCCAAAAACTTAATACACAAAATTTTGATAACTAAATTGTGTATTTATAAAAAGCTTGCAAGTACACGAGTCACTTGTAGCAAGCAACAAGTAGACTCCCATGATCGTCTCTCAAGGAATTGTGGTTATTTTAAAATATGAAATATTTTCTAAATTGATTATAAATAAAAATTAAATCATAAACACTCTAATAAAAATTTGTTAATGGAACGGTTGCTAGAATTATAAAATTATAGATCAAGTAAAATAACGGGCGAAAAGTTTGTCGAAACGATATGATGAAATAGTGTGAAAAAGGAAAAATATCATAAATACCCTTAAGTTTTAACATTTCTACAGAAATAACCCTGGCCTTTTAAAAAAGTCAGAAGTGCCCTCACCGTATACCACCGTTACTTGACCGTGAGATTTAGGGGTATTAAGGTAAAATTGGAATTGCATAGATATTAGGAATTAGCTTCCCGCGTAAGCCATTTCACCCAAGCACGTAAGCTCCCTTCGCCTAAAACCCACGCATTCTTGAAGTTCCTTCGCTTGGTCTGAGTTTTTGTTTCGTTTGTAGTAGTACAGTGGAAGAGGTGGTCGTTCTAGCCATCCGATGCTGTGGTCATTTGGTGCTCAACGGTGGTCGTTCCATGCAAGGGTATGAATACGGTCGTCGATCGGTGCTCTTTTAGTTTTTTTTTCTTCGGTTGCTAATTTATGTGAAGATAACATGAATGTTTTGTTTTATTTCTTTGAAGTATTATATATATATATATATATATATATATATATTTATTATTTTTTTTATTTTTTGAAAAATCCGTGATATATAATAGAAAATATTCATGCAAGGGTATAAATACACTAAAAAAAACTTCATTTTTGCTTATGATTTTGCTGATTTATGTTAAGATAACATGAATGTTTTGTTTTATTTCTTTGAAGTATTATATATGTATATATATATATATATATATATATATATATATATATAATTTTTTTTTTTTTTTTTTTGAAAAATCCATGATATATAATAGAAAATATTCATGCAAGGGTTTTGAACGGTTTTGTGTTGGACTGTTTTATTTATTTATTTGAAGTATTATATTTCATTTTTTTTTCAAAAATTCGTGAAGACACATATATAATAGAAAATACTTTCTTTGCGTACTTGTTCATAGATACAAAATCATATATAATAGAAAATGTTCATGCAAGGGTATGCATACACTAAAAAAAACTTCATTTTTGTATTGATATGAAGGATTCATTTGATCATTGTATAGGGTTGTTTTAAGCATGTTATTAGTATTGATATGATAAAACATTCATTTGGTACTTGTATAAGGCTGTTTGTTAACTTGTTTGGAGTATTGATATGAAAGCTTTCATTTGATTGTTGTGTAGAGTTGTTTTTAAGCATGTTATTTGTATTGATATGATAATGCATTCATTTGGTTGTTGTATAGGACTGTAAAAATGAACGAATGGGATAGTGTGCATGTCCATTTATTTGGTAAAATCAGATGGGCTGGTCATATACATGCAAATGAGTATAGTCTAATATGCTACTTTCATGATGCTAAGAAGTCAATTATGAAAGAGAGGTTGACATTGAAAAGAGAAGATTTTAGGATAGAAGCTAAAAAAGTTTGTTTAAATGAACGTACTGTGTTGAGGACAGATAAAGATTTGCAAGAATTACTAATGGATTATAAGGAGAAAAGAATTAAAAGGCTTGACTTGTTTGTAGAATTCAATCCTTTGGAAATTGTCTACCCTACTCCTAGGTTGGATATTTATCCTTTCCAACCTCCTGTTGAAACACCAATCCAACCTCCTAGTGATCAAGAATTTTCTTGTCATGATGACTATTATCCTACTTTTGATGAGTCACCCTTAAACCCAAATGATGATCAAGGTCAACATAACATTGATGATATTAATCTTGATTCATTTGAACCCTTCCCAAACAGTAGTGAACAACCTTCTGAAGAAACACCAATTCACAGCAGCCCTAACTACATTCCAACAAATAGTGATGCTCCAAGGAATAGTGAAAGGTTGAAAAAAAAGCTATTGGGAACAGTAGAAAACATTGAAGATAATGATTATGATGGAGATGAGGAATTTCTTTGGAGTAGTGATGATGAGGATCTTTATTTGGATGATGGGGTTGAGAGTGATAAAAATGATGCTGAATTTCCAAAGAGTGATGACAGTTTGGAAGATGACCATGAAATGAGTGACAATGACGCCGATACTAGTAACGAACAAGGTGGTAGGAAAGTCAACCGCCAGTATGCTAGTAGGGAATTCAAAAGAAATGTTGATGGTAAAATTGAATTCCAAGTAGGGGATACATTTAAGGATGCTAAGGAATTTAAAAAACTCTTACAAGAGTACATAATTCAAGTTGGTTTTGAATGTGAAAGAATTAAAGTTGACTCAACCCGAGTAACTGCCAAGTGTAAAGCACCAGAATGTGGATGGAGGATTCATGCATCTGTTGGGACAGATAAGAAAACTTTTATGGTAAAAACTCTTGAACCAGTTGACAAGAAAGGTAAACATACTTGTCAAAAGGTTGAAAAATAAAGATCTGCAACAGCACAATGGTTAGCTTCTCAATTGAAGGAATTAGTCATGGCAAATCCTAATATTAGTATTCTTGTATTGGAGGCTGAGTGCAAAAGAAAATAGGGCATTTCTGTTCTTGACTTGACTTTATATAGAGCAAGGAAAATGGCTGCTCTAGACAATTGGGTGACCATAGTGGCAACTTTGCCAAAATTAGGCAATATTGTCATATGGTTCTAAAAAGCAATCCAGGAGCAATTGCAGTGGTAGATACTCATTTACCAATACCAAATGATATTCCTTGTTTTAAAAGATGCTTTATTAGCTTTCCAGCACAAAAACAAGGATTCTTAAGTGGATGCAGGCCATTTATTTGTGTGGATGGATGCTTTTTAAAGGGTCCATGTAAAGGGATATTGATGGTTGCTATTGCTTTAGATGCTAATGGTGATTTATTTTCAATTGCTCTTGCTTGGGCTGAATCTGAAAATACGGACACTTGGATGTGGTATATGGCTTTATTTAATCAACATGTTGGAGTGTTTGAAAAAAGAAGGTTATGCTTTATGTCTGATAAACAAAAAGGCCTCATTGCTGCAATAAATAAGTTTTTCCCAACTTCACATGTAATATTTTGTTGTAGGCATATTTATGCCAACATAAAGGGTAAATATCCAAGTCTTAAAATGAGATAATTGTTTTGGGCAGCAGCTAAAGCTAGTAGAACAACAGAGTTTAATCAATTCATGCTTGAAATTAAAAATGAAAAGCCTGAAGCACATGAGTATTTGAGTAAAATTGAACCTTCACATTAGAGTAAACATGCTTTTGATGATGATGTGAAAGTAGAGCATGTAACCAATAACATGATAGAAAGTTTTAACAATTGGTTAAACAGAGTAAGATCTAGACCCATTGTGGAGTTATTTGAAGAGGTTAGAAGAAAAATGATGAGGACAATGGTTAAAAAGAAAGAAATGGTAGAAAAATGGACGGCTTCTCTTCCACCAAATGTCTTGAAATATTTGGATCGTAAATAGGAGGAAGGAAGGATTTTGAGAGTTTTATATGCTGGGGATGGTTTATTTGAGGTATTGGATCGTTGCAACATGTTAGTTAATTTGAATAAGTGAACTTGTAGCTGTTATGGGTGGCAATTGAGTGGTTTGCCTTGCAAGCATGGTGTTGCTTGTATTCTAGATAGAAGGTATAGGATTAAGGACTACGTTCATCCATATTTCACAAAGGATGCATATCTGAAAACATATCCCAATATCATTCATCCTATTCCATCTGAAGAAGATTGGGTGAGGATGCCTAATGAACAACAAATACTTCCTCCAATTTATAAGGCAAAAAAAGGTAGATCACTGACTGAGAGAAATAGAGAAGCAACTGAACCAGAGAAGTACAAGAGACAACAAGGGTTGAAGTGTGGTTATTGCAAGCAATTTGGTCATAATCAGAGTTCATGCAAAGAGAAGTTAAAGAATCCAAGCTTCAACGAAAATTAGGTGATATGGTGATTCATTTTATGTATAATTATTCTTGCATTTGTAAAATTTGATTATACTAATAATATTGTTTGTAGGAAACAACATCAAGTAATGTTATAAAGAAGTCACAAAAAAGGAATACTAATCCAACCCAAGAGCAATCAGAGGTTGTGTTTTTTTCGTATAGCTATTATGAATTTTAAATAATTATTACTTTATGTCTAACATTGTGTTGCTTTATTAGGCTACAAGCAATGTTGGTCCAACAAAGAAGAAGCAAAACAAAGGAAAGCCAATCATAATGAGTGGACCTTCACATTCTCAACAGGATGAAGCTTGATCGAACAACATTGGTCCAGCCATTTTCTGTATGTTTTTAAGGAAATTTAGGTTTTGAAATGCATAACAAGTTTTAAGGGATTAGGGATATGAATTGTAATTTTAGCTGTTTTTGTTGTTCAAAGTTTATGTTTCATCAAAATAGGGGGACATGTCATGAACTTTATTGCTTTTTTTGAGTTAAGCTTATTTATAATATCCCTTGGATTGTCTGTTAAGCTCATATAATTGAATTGTACCTAAAAAGATTTTTAGGCATGAAAAATGTGTACTTTTAGACATGGAAACTGAAGGTTTTTATACTTGTATTATCAGCAGGTTATATGGTGTGGATGGAATATTTTCATGCTTGTATGGACTGTTTTGTAAACATGAAAACTGCATCATCTAAATTTTGGACTGTTTTAGACATGGAAACTGTAGGTTTTTGACTGTTTTGGACATGGAAACTGTTTTGGATTGTTTTGGAATGTGTTGGACTGTTTTCTGGACTGTTTTTAGACATGGAAACTGCATCATCTAATTTTCATATTTTTGGACTGTTTTAGACTGTTTTGGATAGCAAGTTTTGGACTGTTTTTGGACATGGAAACTGTTTTGGACTTTTAGACTATTTTGTAGACATGAAAACTGCATCATCTAAGTTTTGGACTGTTTTGGACATGGAAACTATTTTGGAATGTATTGGACTATTTTTTGGACTGTTTTTAGACATGAAAACTGCATCATCTAAGTTTCATATTTTTGGACTGTTTTGGACAGCAGGTTTTGGACTGTTTTTAGACATGAAAACTGTTTTGGTGTGGATGGAATATTTTCATGCTTGTATGGACTGTTTTGGTGTTGATGGAATATAAATATGATTGAAATACACAGCAGGTTTGTATGGTGTGGATGAAATATTTTCATGCTTGTATGGACTGTTTTTGGAAGATGCTTTTAGACATGGAAACTGCATGCTGCATGCTTGCTTTGTAACATTTTTTTTTAGCATGATGTTTAACCCTTCTACACACAAATGTTTTCATGTTTCTAATGGAAATTAATAGCTTTCATTTCTTTATTCATTTAATTATAGATTGCACAATTATAAATACAAGTAAAAATAAAATTGATAAACACACATTCACAACCCTCATATTTTTAAACCCTTTATACATTTTAACTTCCATATTCTAAATCCTTGCTCCAAGGGTTGCAATTTTCAATTTTATTTCATGCAAATCTACATTCTTGTTACTTGCATCACCCATATTGCATTCTTCTCCATTAGGATCCCAAAATGAAAAATATTTGCACTTATCAAGAGAACAATAGAAAAATAGCTTGTTAGGATTTCCTTTTGATTCAGAAATTCTGATTCCAACTTTTCTTCCACAATAACAATTTCTGTTTTTGAATTTTATGAGTTCTCCATTAATGCTAGATGAAGTATTGGAAGCCATGGACTGTTTTGGTGTGCTTATCAATTGAATCAGAATGTGTGTATTGTTAGGGGCAGAGTTGAAGTATTTATAATTGAGAAACGTTCATGACCGTTGTAATTCCAACGGTTTCTTTATGGATATTAATTTTTAAATGTTAATTCTGAATTGTGTCAAGGACAAACAGAAATTTCTAACGGATGTTAGATCAGAAGGGTATTTCTAAATATACCCTTAAAGAGTTAGGGTTATTTTTTAAGAAACGTTTAACCTCAGGGGTATAATTGAATTTTTTCCTGTGAAAAATGAGTTAGTTAATCATTTATGAATGAAGTAATTTATGTAATTTTTACAATTAAGCAAGTAAAGTAAGATTTATTAATTCTTTTCCAACTAAACTTAGAAAATCTCAAATCAATGGAGATTTTTCCTTAATCAACTAATTAACTTCTTTAATCTGGACCGTTAATTAGTTAATTAACATAAATCCTAGGAAAATATTTTAATCACCTAATTTTAGACAAGTCAATGTACTTAAATTAGATTCTTGCTCAAGAGTGCACAAATAAGCAAATATGATTTTTCTAATGCTTAAATCTAATATATTTTCTAATGCTCACAAACTAATTTGATCAAGAATAATCCATAAACAAAAATATGAAGAATAATGAATAAAAAATAAATTACTTTAATCAACAATAAATCACATAAATAATTATCCATTCATGGTAACATTACTAAAATCCTACACAAAAAAGATTTAACTACTTATAACACAATCTCAATCAAGGTTTTTCATTACAAGAGACATTCAATGAATTCGAGAGAGAAAAGAAATTGCAAACAATGAAAATATTCCTTTTTCACTCTTAAAATAAGCTTTTTGATGTTGGATGGTCACCTCTTTTAAGATTCTTGATTGAGCTTCAATCTTGATGTTGAATGGTCACGTCTTTCAAGATTCTTGATTGAGCTTCAATGGAGGATTTTATCTCTAAAATATGGAGGAGGGTTTTGGGTACTGTTCACTCTTGGATGATGAGAGGGTTTTAAGAATTGTATTTATAGGTTAAGTTAGAAGTGAGGAAGAGTGTATAAAAATTTGAGCGTTTAAGTGTCAACCGAGTACGCGGGCTATGGCACACATTTTCTTTTGCCGCTATGCGAGGTGAAATTATGAGCTAGTATACAAACCAAGGGTTGTCCCTCTACGACACACATTTTCCTCTGCTGCGGCACAAGGCTGAAAATAGACCCTCATAGTAGAAACAGAGAGTTCACCATTACAACACATAAATTTACTCGTCGCAACACTCGTTGATTTTTCTCTCCCATAGTAAAATCCGAGAGTGAACTGCCGCAACACATAATTTCTTCTACCGAGGCACACAATGTTATACATGTCTTGTAAATGTCCCTTACACAATTGTTAATTCCTAACGTAAGGCTTACATTCTTTTGCTCTTACTTATTCCCCCTTACATAGTAAATGACATACAATGTAATACTTACATTTTTCAACTCTTTTTACTCAATTTTCACTCTCTTTGATCACTTAAATCCACAATTCATATCACACTTACTTGAACCTAGAAATTACGAAAAATATCCTCCAAATCAAAGTAATACTAAAATAAAACATAAAATAAATACTTAAAAACTAACAAATAATATGTTCAAAATAGTGTTCATCACATCGCTGATGACCTCTTGAAGGGTGATGTAACATGTTACATTAAAAAATAAAGATGAATGTAACATATCACATCTATAGGTAGGGTTGGATGTAGTAAGTTACATCCTTATCGTCGCTCTGGTGAAACTGTTAGTGTGATATCCTAAAATAAAAAATAAAATAAAAACAATTATTGTTATATTAAAACAGTGTTAAGGATAAGTATGAATTTAAAAAATAAAAATAAAAATAAATAATTAAATAAAAGGATTTGGCAGATCATGTATGGATAAACTCTACAAAAAATAATGTATTTAAGATTTTATTAAATAATAACAATAAAGATAATAATTATAATAATAAGCTATTATCTTATTTTGAATAGAAGTAATATATTTAGGTTATGAAACCTAAATTCTTACGTTCTTTTTCTTCTTCTCCTCCTTCAAAACAACAACAAAACAATTAGGTTAAATACTCTTAAATCATATCGTTGAAAAAGAAAATTATTGTTAGTCTCTCTTTGATCCATAAAGGTAATTCTTCTTCATCATTATTTCTTTAATTTCTTTTAATATTTTTATTAAATAATTTATATTTAAGATAAGAATTTGATAAAAATATGATCTTGGAGGGTTGTATTCTTAAAGTTATGTTTGATGATGATTTTTGGAATGTTTTAAAATAAATTTTTGTATTACAGTTTATTGAATTTTCAATAGCAGTGGATAAAACGAACGTTTTTTGTATTATTTTCGTGATTTTTAAATCCAAATTTATTTTTATATTAAACTAGACATCTCAACGATTCTAACGCATATTCGTTTGTCAAAAATTTCCACATACTTATTTTTATATGAAATTTTGAAGTTCATACTTTAAATCTGTCAGATTCTGAACAACTCGAGTTCCTGAACCATTTTCTATATTCTACGATTGAAATTGGAACCTGAAAAATTTATTTAAATAATTAGACATGATAAGGAAAATTTTGGCTTTTGAATCATTGATAAATATGTTTTATTTAATTTTTTATGGTTTTACGAAGTTTAAAGTTTTATGCTGAAAATGAAACTAGTGACAGTATTGCTCGGAAATTATGGTTTTGTTAATAGTGATTGGGACTCCATAATCGATTAATATTTTTATGAAACGATTATATATGTGTTAGGATTGATCTGATAAAATTTCGTAATTTTTAGATAATTATTTGAATTTTAATTGATTTTATAATTCAATGTGTTCAGTGTTGAAAATCTAAAAGACAGATTGTTGTAATTTAATTTGAACTCAATTTTACGTATGAATTTGATCTCCAAATTATTTGAAACTTTTTGTGTGTAATTCCATATATGTTTTTTGTATGTACTAAAATCAGTTTTTAAAAATTAATTTTAAATATTTTTATAAAAAATGTTAAGAGCAGCAAGTATGCGTTTTGTGTACAAGTTTTTAAAATATATATAAATTGAAAATTATATTTTTTAAAGAATTAGAAAATAATAATAATAATAATAATAAATAAATAAATAAATAAACAAACAATAATAATTGAGTTGTTCTTTGATTTTGAAATAGGCTAGGAGTACAGAAAAATACTTTTTTTGCTGGTCTAGACTTTTGCTTGAGTTGCTACGTTGAGGTAAGTAAACTTATTATACTTGAAATATTAAGTGGTCTGATTATTTTGTTTGTATGCTTGTATGACTTTATTATATGCTAAGCTTGTTATTATAGATATAATTCATATTGATGGTTCATGTGTGTAAGGTCAATTGCATAAACATGTGTTTGTCATGTGCATATTTGCATACATGAATGTTAAAGTTTTTATATCAAAAAGGTTTCATTTTATTAAAGCAAACACGTTTTCGTGAAAAGTGTTTTGATAGAATGCCTTTGACGATCGTTATGATTTGACTTTGAATGGGAGCATATTGTATTTGTTTGGGCCGTATGGGGGACGTGTCCCTAACTTACTTAGGATATCCGGGGGCATTTGGTTCCTTACCATTAGGTATGGACGTATTTGTGCATGTGAGAATTTGTTATGGAATTCCAATTGTGTCCCTTCGATATTTGGCTCACTTGTACTTACCCTTCATGCGTGCCAATCACCGACGGGTGATTTATTTGGATTGGGTCACTGACGGGTGACGTATTGTTTTGGCTCCACAATTATTACGAGAAATCAAGGCATTCTATAAAAACAAAAATTGTAAAGAAAAATTGCATTGAGAAAAATAAAGTTTTGATTGGGTAATGACCACTTTTTACATATTCATTTTCATGATCATGTATAACTAGAGTATGACATGGTGTTAAATGGTTGTTGATGTGTATGCTTATTATTTCATGTATGATGAAGTTTGCTTACTGAGTGGTATCACTCACCCCAATATTTACTTACATCTTTCAGGTAATACATGAGGAGGATTTGATACTTTTTCTAGTCTTTAAGGGTCCCCTTAGAAAGTTAAACGTTTGTTATCAGGTTTCTATTTAATTAAATAATGAGTAACTACGACTCTTAGTTTTAAGTTTCAATCAGGTGGTTTTGTTCCGAATGTTTTGTTGAATAATTATGTTTATGGATTATATTATTTCAATTTATTATTGGTGATAAATATGATTTTTGGGTTAATTTAATAAACAATTTATCGGGGTGTTACAGTTGGTATCAGAGCGCGGTTTAAGATTCTGAAGACTTAAGATTTGAATAAAGGGGGACTTATTTGTGTCAAATCCAAGTAACTCATGACTTGCCTTAGCACATACTTAATAAATTTAACACTTGTGTGAAGCAATATTATTTGTATATGCTAATAATTCTCGTACCTTTAAGACTTTCTCTTTGCTAATAGAAATATATCGTTATGATCTAATTACCTCAAGGATAGAAAATGGCACGAGGTGGAAGAGGAGGAAGAGGTGGAAGAGGAGGAAGAGCAACTGCTCGAGCCCAGGCTGCCACTCGGGCCGTCGCTCGTGCTGCTAATCTCGTTGCGGGTGCTGAAGGTCAAGCCCCATTGGATGATCAAGAAGCTCTTTTAGGCACCATGCAACAGTTTATGCAAACGATGACACAAATGATGCAGCAACAGCAACAACTTGCCCAACCTCCCCCACGTGCTGAAGAACCTAGAAGGGAACGAAATGTTGTGACTGAATTCAAGAAGCATGCTCCTCCGACTTTTGATGATTCCCAAGATCCCTCTTTGGCTGAGGAATGGATAAGAGATATGGAACACATCTTTGAATTCCTAAGGCCTTCTGATGAGGAAAAAGTGATTTGTGCTACTTATATGCTGAGGAAGGGAGCAAGGTTTTGGTGGAACTTGGAAAAGAGGGCAGAGAACATAGGGCAAAACCCAATTGGATGGGAACGATTTAAGGAGTTATTCTATAAGAAATACTTCCCACAAACTCTTCGTGATCAAAAGGAAACCGAGTTCTTGCAACTGACACAAGGCTCTAGGACACTAATTGAATATGAAGGAAAGTTTGAAGAGTTGTCCCGATTTACCCTCCACCTAGTGGACACTGAAGAAAAGAAAGCTCGTAGGTTTGAGAATGGGCTTAAACCTGAAATTAGAAGACATGTGAAAGTCCTAAGACACGCCACATATGGAGAAATTGTTCAAGCAGCTCAAATAGTTGAGCAAGATGTGGTGCAAACAGTTGTTAAGGAGGTACCAAGGAACCCAACTCATGGGAGACGTTGGGATAAGAAGGACGAGAGAAAATTTAATACAAATCGAGATTTTAGAAAGAAGCAGAGGACTGAAGCCCCAACCAACCAAGACTACCCAATTTGTGATACTTGTGGTAAGACACACCCTGGTGTTTGTTTCAAAAAGATCGGAGCTTGTTTCAATTGTGGGAAGACTGGTCATTTTGTACAGAATTGCCCAGACAAGAAAAGTGATGCTAAGGATGGACAAAAAACTCAAGGAAGGGTTTATGCACTCACTAGGCGAGAAGCTGAAACAAACTCAACTGTGGTAGCAGGTAATAGTTATCTATGTAATAGTAATTCTTTTTGTATCGTTAGCTTTATATAATTTTGTTGTACTTGTTTATGTGATTTTCCTGAATATTAATTTGATTGTTATAGTATATGATTGTAATTGTATGCTTCTAGGTAATGTTTCGGTGTGTGGATATGATGCTTATGCTTTGTTTGATTCTGGTGCCACACACTCTTTTGTATCACGTGCATTCCTTGATAAATTAGGCATTAGTCCTAATGAGCTAGAAAATGAACTTTGTGTCTCAACTCCTTCTGGGGAGTTCCTCCATGCAAGAGAAACTATAAGATCTTGTAGGGTTAAAATAAGGGATCGAGATTTGGATGCCAATTTTATTGTGCTTGATATGTTTGACTTTGACATTATTTTTGGCATGGATTGGCTATCTGCTCATCATGCTAACGTCAAATGTTTTGAAAAAGAAGTAATCTTTAAACCTCCAAATGACACTGAGTTCTGCTTCATCGCTCCTAAGATTCATCAATCGCTTTGGCTAATATCAGCAATGCAAGCTCGGAGGTACCTTAAGAAAGGGTGTATGGGCTATTTGGCTAGTGTTGTAGACAATGGTAAGGGACAATTGAAAGTTGAGGATGTCCATGTCGTAAAGGAGTATACCAATGTGTTTCCTGAAGATTTAACTGGGCTTCCTCCTGATCGTGAGCTTGAATTTGAGATCGAGCTACTTCCTGGTACTGCACCGATATCTAAAGCACCTTACAAAATGGCACCGGCTGAATTGAAAGAACTAAAGGAGCAATTGGAGGACTTACTGGCTAAGGGTTTCATTCGTCCTAGTGTCTCTCCTTGGGGAGCGCCGGTCTTATTTGTGAAGAAGAAAGATGGAACAATGAGGCTTTGCATCGACTATAGAGAACTTAACCGGGTAACCGTGAAGAATAAATACCCCCTCCCAAGAATAGAAGATTTATTCGACCAACTTCAAGGTGCAAGTGTGTTTTCCAAGATTGACCTACGTTCAGGGTATCATCAATTGAAGGTCAAGAAGGAAGATGTGTCAAAAACTGCTTTTAGGACAAGGTACGGGCACTATGAGTTTCTAGTCATGCCTTTTGGATTAACTAATGCTCCTGCAGCCTTTATGGATCTCATGAACAGAGTCTTCAAGGAGTATTTAGATAAGTTTGAAATTGTGTTCATCGATGATATTCTTGTTTACTCAAAGAGTCAAAATGAGCATGAGGAACACTTGAGAAAGGTGCTCGAAGTGCTAAGGGAGAAGCAATTGTATGCAAAGTTTAAGAAATGTGAATTTTGGTTAGATAGAGTGGTATTTCTCGGACATGTTATCTCTGGAGAAGGAATAATGGTGGACCCGAGCAAGATTGAGGCAGTGACCAATTGGCCTAGACCCACTAATGTTAGAGAAGTGAGAAGCTTCTTGGGATTAGCGGGATACTACAGAAGATTTGTGGAGGGTTTTTCCAAGATAGCAACTTCCCTGACTAAGTTGACAAGAAAGAATGTCAAATTTGAATGGAATGATGATTGTGAGAGAAGCTTTAAGGAACTAAAACAGAGGTTGGTAACAGCTCCAGTATTAACAATTCCATCAGGATTGAATGGGTACGTAATCTATAGTGATGCATCTCATAAGGGATTAGGGTGTGTTCTAATGCAAAACGGAAAAGTTGTGGCTTATGCCTCTCGACAATTAAAAAACTACGAGCAAAACTACCCTACACATGATTTGGAGTTAGCAGCTGTGGTTTTTGCTCTAAAGATATGGAGACATTACTTGTATGGCGCAAGGTGTGAAATATTCACTGACCATAAGAGTCTTAAGTACTTCTTCACTCAAAAGGAGTTGAATATGAGGCAAAGAAGATGGTTAGAATTGGTGAAGGACTATGATTGTAGCATTAACTACCACCCTGGTAAGGCTAATGTCGTTGCAGATGCTTTGAGCAGGAAGTCTGGGGGGAGTCTGGCAATGTTATTGACTATTCAAAGAAATATTTTAAGGGATTTTGAGTCACTGGGGATTGAAGTTGTCAAGAGAGGTGACACCGCTTACTTAAGCAACTTGATTGTTCGACCAACAATAGTTGACAAGATCAAGGAGATGCAGGGTAGTGATTATTTTTTTAAGAAGGTCATGGATGGTATTGATGATGAGAAGTATTCTGACTTTCAGCTATTATCTGATGGGGGCTTGAGGTTTAGGAATAGACTATGTGTGCCCAAAGATAGAGAGTTGAAGAGAGAAATTATGATGGAAGCCCACAACTCCCCGTATTCAATCCACCCGGGGAGTACTAAGATGTATTTGGACTTGAAATTGATATACTGGTGGCCCAAAATGAAGAAAGAGATAGCACGATTTGTAGAACAGTTTTTAACGTGCCAACAAGTGAAAGCCGAACATCAGAGACCCTCTGGACTGTTGAAACCGTTATTAGTACCCGAATGGAAATGGGAGCACATTGCTATGGACTTTGTAGTGGGTTTGCCTAGAACTCTAAAGGGCTATGACTCAATTTGGGTGATAGTTGATCGTCTTACCAAGTCTACTCACTTCTTACCTGTCAAAAGAACTTTCACCTCTGACAGGTATGCACGGATGTATGTTAATGAGGTTGTGAGACTACACGGTGTACCTGTGTCCATTGTATCCGATAGGGACCCTAAGTTTGTGAATCCATTTTGGGTAAGCTTGCATAAGGCGATGGGTACTCGATTAAACTTTAGTACAGCTTTTCATCCTCAAACTGATGGGCAATCAGAAAGGACTATACAAATATTAGAAGATATGTTGCGAGCTTGCGTTCTAGATTTTGTGGGGAGCTGGGATGAACATGTAGCGTTAATAGAGTTTGCCTACAATAATAGTTACCAGTCAACGATTAAGATGGCTCCCTATGAAGCTCTGTATGGAAGGAAGTGTCGATCCCCTGTGCATTGGGATGAAGTAGGTGAAAGGACAATGTTAGGGCCCACGTTAATTCAAGAAACTTGTGATGCAATCAAGAAAATAAGGCAGAACATGATAACGGCTCAAAGCAGACAAAAGAGCTATGCAGATAGAAGTAGAAAAAAATTGGAATTTGCTGTTGGAGACATGGTCTTCTTAAGGGTTGCTCCAATGAAAGGAGTCATGAGGTTTGGTAAAAAGGGAAAATTAAGTCCAAGATACATTGGACCGTTTGAAATTTTGGAAAGAGTTGGTGATGTGGCTTATAGATTGGCATTACCTCCAGCACTGTCGAGAGTACATAATGTATTCCACGTGTCTATGTTACGCAAGTATGCTCGTGACCCGTCTCATGTAATTAGTTATGAGCCACTGGAAATTAAAGAAGACCTAACCTATGAAGAAAAGCCTTTGCGCATCTTAGACCACAAGGAACGAGAATTACGCTCCAAGAAAATAAGGCTTGTAAAAGTTTTGTGGAAGAATCATACAATTGAGGAATGCACGTGGGAAGGCGAGGCTGAGATGCGAGTCAAATATCCTAATCTATTTGCTAATCAAGGTATGTTAAATTTTCGAGGACGAAATTCTTTAAAGAGGGGAGAATTGTAATATCCTAAAATAAAAAATAAAATAAAAATAATTATTGTTATATTAAAACAGTGTTAAGGATAAGTATGAATTTAAAAAAAAATAAAAATAAATAATTAAATAAAAGGATTTGGCAGATCATGTATGGATAAACTCTACAAAAAATAATGTATTTAAGATTTTATTAAATAATAACAATAAAGATAATAATTATAATAATAAGCTATTATCTTATTTTGAATAGAAGTAATATATTTAGGTCATGAAACCTAAATTCTTACGTTCTTTTTCTTCTTCTCCTCCTTCAAAACAACAACAAAACAATTAGGTTAAATACTCTTAAATCATATCGTTGAAAAAGAAAATTATTGTTAGTCTCTCTTTGATCCATAAAGGTAATTCTTCTTCATCATTATTTCTTTAATTTCTTTTAATATTTTTATTAAATAATTTATATTTAAGATAAGAATTTGATAAAAATATGATCTTGGAGGGTTGTATTCTTAAAGTTATGTTTGATGATGATTTTTGGAATGTTTTAAAATAAATTTTTGTATTACAGTTTATTGAATTTTCAATAGCAGTGGATAAAACGAACGTTTTTTGTATTATTTTCATGATTTTTAAATCCAAATTTATTTTTATATTAAACTAGACATCTCAACGATTCTAACGCATATTCGTTTGTCAAAAATTTCCACATACTTATTTTTATATGAAATTTTGAAGTTCATACTTTAAATCTGTCAGATTCTGAACAACTCGAGTTCCTGAACCATTTTCTATATTCTACGATTGAAATTGGAACCTGAAAATTTTATTTAAATAATTAGACATGATAAGGAAAATTTTGGCTTTTGAATCATTGATAAATATGTTTTATTTAATTTTTTATGGTTTTACGAAGTTTAAAGATTTATGCTGAAAATGAAACTAGTGACAGTATTGCTCGGAAATTATGGTTTTGTTAATAGTGATTGGGACTCCATAATCGATTAATATTTTTATGAAACGATTATATATGTGTTAGGATTGATCTGATAAAATTTCGTAATTTTTAGATAATTATTTGAATTTTAATTGATTTTATAATTCAATGTGTTCAGTGTTGAAAATCTAAAAGACAGATTGTTGTAATTTAATTTGAACTCAATTTTACGTATGAATTTGATCTCCAAATTATTTGAAACTTTTTGTGTGTAATTCCATATATGTTTTTTGTATGTACTAAAATCAGTTTTTAAAAATTAATTTTAAATATTTTTATAAAAAATGTTAAGCGCAGCAAGTATGCGTTTTGTGTACAAGTTTTTAAAATATATATAAATTGAAAATTATATTTTTTAAAGAATTAGAAAATAATAATAATAATAATAATAATAATAATAAATAAATAAATAAATAAATAAACAAACAATAATAATTGAGTTGTTCTTTGATTTTGAAATAGGCTAGGAGTACAGAAAAATACTTTTTTTGCTGGTCTAGACTTTTGCTTGAGTTGCTACGTTGAGGTAAGTAAACTTATTATACTTGAAATATTAAGTGGTCTGATTATTTTGTTTGTATGCTTGTATGACTTTATTATATGCTAAGCTTGTTATTATAGATATAATTCATATTGATGGTTCATGTGTGTAAGGTCAATTGCATAAACATGTGTTTGTCATGTGCATATTTGCATACATGAATGTTAAAGTTTTTATATCAAAAAGGTTTCATTTTATTAAAGCAAACACGTTTTCGTGAAAAGTGTTTTGATAGAATGCCTTTGACGATCGTTATGATTTGACTTTGAATGGGAGCATATTGTATTTGTTTGGGCCGTATGGGGGACGTGTCCCTAACTTACTTAGGATATCCGGGGGCATTTGGTTCCTTACCATTAGGTATGGACGTATTTGTGCATGTGAGAATTTGTTATGGAATTCCAATTGTGTCCCTTCGATATTTGGCTCACTTGTACTTACCCTTCATGCGTGCCAATCACCGACGGGTGATTTATTTGGATTGGGTCACTGACGGGTGACGTATTGTTTTGGCTCCACAATTATTACGAGAAATCAAGGCATTCTATAAAAACAAAAATTGTAAAGAAAAATTGCATTGAGAAAAATAAAGTTTTGATTGGGTAATGACCACTTTTTACATATTCATTTTCAGATCATGTATAACTAGAGTATGACATGGTGTTAAATGGTTGTTGATGTGTATGCTTATTATTTCATGTATGATGAAGTTTGCTTACTGAGTGGTATCACTCACCCCAATATTTACTTACATCTTTCAGGTAATACATGAGGAGGATTTGATACTTTTTCTAGTCTTTAAGGGTCCCCTTAGAAAGTTAAACGTTTGTTATCAGGTTTCTATTTAATTAAATAATGAGCAACTACGACTCTTAGTTTTAAGTTTCAATCAGGTGGTTTTGTTCCGGATGTTTTGTTGAATAATTATGTTTATGGATTATATTATTTCAATTTATTATTGGTGATAAATATGATTTTTGGGTTAATTTAATAAACAATTTATCGGGGTGTCATAGTTAGAAATAAATATAACATGTTATATATAAAAATTAAGTTAATATAACATATTATATAAAAAAAAAGGTATATGTAACATGTTACATATAAAGATAAAAATAAATATAACATGTTATATACAAAATAGAAATAAATATAACATGTTATATATAAAGGTAAAAATGAATGTAATATATTACATCTAAAATAAATAAAGGTGGACAGAGATATGAAACTAATCAAACATGAGTATTAATTACCTTGCCATCCCAAGTGTAAGCATCGATGAGACAGAGAGCAATGAAGAGTATTTTGATGCAAACCTTTTTGGCTTAAGATAAAGCCATCTGGATGTCCTCGATAACCGAGGGTTTGTTGGGTTCCCATGCCACTAACCAATCGTACGAAAATAAGACATAATTAGTGACCATTTGGGTTTGGCTTACACAAATGAAAATATGCAAACATCTAAACACAAATAGATTTAGAGAAAAGGGAAATAAGGAATATCAGAGAGAGAAAAATTAGAGATAGTGCCTTTGCAAGTTATGACTTGAATGTTTCTTCAAATCAAATGCAAGAGATATTTGAAATAAAATTCATAGTTGAGAGAGAAATAGTGATAGTCATGAGATGAAATAAATTACCTATGAAAATGAAAGAGATCTACAATGATAGCCAACATCAAACAAGTTTCATTGCCAGTGATGAGAATGGAGGTAAGAGAAAGGAAAAGAGAGAGACGAGATATGAGACAAATGTTTTGTTATTGTGTGCCAAGTTGACTTTATGTATTAGTGAATTTGAGGATAAAAAAAAGTAATTCTTATCTCCTAAAACAAAGTCGTAATGCTACTTTTTAAAAAATGAACAAAATGCCAAATAAGCTGCTCTTTTTGGTCATTTTTTCTATAAAAATAGTTTTTTTTTTAATTACAAAAATAGCAAATTAATGGAATTCTAACCATGACATTTGACGATATTGTTGTGAAATCTTTATTAATATGGACTTTAGTAGACAGTTATATGCTTAATTATAAAAATAGAATGTATCATACGATATAATGTAATATATTTATATAGAAATTTTGTACTATCATAAAATATAAGTTTAAATTAAACTTGATACTTATGTTAGGCCATATGAATTTTTAATTATAAAGTTATGTCTCTTAACTTTTTATTTTATTTCAAATTAAAAATAATATTTTTTTAATTTAAAATGTAATAAAAAAATTAATATTGATTTAAATAAATTTTTATAGCAGAATTATTTTCATATGTAAGAAAACTATGTAAAATAAATTACAAATTATTTTGAATATAAATTTTTTTATTAAATTATTTATATGCTAATTATATCTAACTATATTATATAAGTTGTCATTAAATATTATACAAATTAATTATAATACTATTTAAAAGTCTAATATAATTATACTAAATATTTTTTATATGATATACCAAATATGTAGTAGGTATTTTTGTTAAATAATGGAGGATATGTTTTACGCTTTTGCTGAAGGTTTTATGGTACTTTAAAATATAATGCTAGGGAGCATGACTTTAAATTAGATGTTATAATTTGTGCAAGTTGTACGTATTAGTATCGTCCGTGTTCTTGTTTTGGGTGTTATTGTTTGTGTTTTTGGCCCAAATATATACATGTATATATTTTAGGGTAAATAGCCAAAATGGTCCTTATATGTCATTTAGTCCTCTAGTTTATAAAAAGTGTATTTAAGTTCATTTGATTATGAAAAATGTGTTTTTAAGTCCATTTTCATCCAATTTTTCGTTAAATCTAATGAAACAGTATATATGTCACATGCATGTTTATATTTTTTGATATATATATATCAAATTTAAAAAAATTAATAAAAAATTACTCTATTTTTTTCAATTTCTTTATGTTAAACTTAAATAAAATTTTCATTGTCTAATTTGTGATTTTAGATATTAAACAATGAAAATTTTATTAAATTTGATCAAACTTAAATAAAATTTTCAGTATTTAAGTTGTGACTTTAACTATTAGACAATGAAAATTTTATTAAAATTTTATTGAAAATTATTTTAAATTACATTGAAAATTTAATTAAGTTTTTTTTTAAATTAAAAAATTGAGTAATTTTTTAATTAAATATATATTTTTTTACCTGTATATATATATATTGAAAAATTTAAATATGCATGTGACATATTTGCTATTCCGTTAGATTTAAAGAAAATTTAGATGGAAAATTAACTTTGTCCTTACTTGACACATTTTTTACAAATAAATAGACTTAAAAACACATTTTTTAAAAAGCAAAGGGATTTAAAAATATTTTTTATAACTTAGGGGACTAACTGCTATCTTTTACAAAAATAAAAGGACCATAATGATACTTTTTCCCATATTTTATTATTATAGAAGAATTAAATAATTTTTAATCAATTTATATATAATAATAGTAATGATATCTTTATAAACATAAAATAATTAATAGTTAATTCTAATAAAAATAATTTGTACCATTTTGAGTTCTAGTTATGGGTTGTAGCTCATTTTTTAAATTCTACTTTAAAGTTATGTTCTATACCACTATTTCATTTAAACTATTAAAATAAAGAGAAATAAATTATAAGTCATAATAATTATATGAAAAAGTTATTCTAAAAATCGTGAAATTTTCACTTGAAATATTATGAAGATTTTTCCTTAACATTAAACAAAATTTGAAAAACTTGTAACCCCAGTTTCTCAATAAACATGCGTTCAACTTTGTTTTAGTGAGGCCTTGGAGCTTAAAGCATAAAAAGAGGCAAAACGAAAAAGTGAGTCCCAGTAGCAGCACGGCATTGAAATGTTGGCTTTATTTTCGTTGTCTACTGTTCAAAGAAAAGAACAAATGCCTCAACTATTTTTATATAAAAAAAAAATATATCTATTATGAAAAATTAGTCAAAATCTAATACTTTTACTTTAATCGTTAACATAAATTTATTATCTTTAAAATAATAATAAATAAATAAATAAATTGAATAAGTCTCGTTATAAAGCCCCCCACAAAATAAAGTTATATTCTCTTTTACTTTTTTTTTTTTTTATAAAAATAATAAACTTATATTACTGTAATTATAAATATAAATTTATTAAAAATAACAGACTTTTACAATCTTTTTTGTAAATTTTATCGGATTGAATAACTAAATATGTATTTAAAATAATTCAATAGAATTACAGTAAATAGAATTGTATGAAACTTAATCAGTGTAATGTACTTGGGCCCTATAATGCTACAAGTGTCAGGCTTATTCATTGAATCGTGTAACATTTGTACAGAGTTCAGGACTGGTATAGAGTTTATAACGATTCTAGCACCAAATTGGAGTTCAGGACTGGTATAGAGTTCATAACGATTCTAGCACCAAATTGGACAAAAATAGCATGATTTGCTAGTGATACGAATCGTTTTGGATTACAACTAAACACTGATTTTACAAAATTACCCTCATCAATTGGATTTAGGTCTGTTAATCAATTTGCTTCCGCTGATATAGAAAACGATGATGAACAGTTCCCTAAACTGTTGCAAGCCGCTGTCAATCATCTCCTGCCACTGATCTGCGTGTGTATTCCGGCATCCTCCTCACATTCTGACGTCCAGCACGGCTTCCTCTTCACAACTATCTCACGGCTACCTATTTTCCAGAAGGTTTCTTCGTACTCTGATGCTCCTTTACTCCTTTACTCTAATCGTAAGAGTCTGCTAGTTTCGGGCTGATGGTATTCTAAAGCTATTGTGTTTGTTTGATTGTTTTGGATGTGTCACAGTTTTGCTTCCGTTTATGAGTATTATTTATTTTGCTCTTTGCGGCATATTGCTTCAATGAGTTTTATAGCATATTTTGCTCTTTGAGGTACTGCTGTGCATCTGTGGTTTCAGTTTGGAGTCTACTGTCCTACCATTCCAAGCCCATCTTTCTTGGCTTTGTTGGATGGCTCTAGTGTTCCTTTAGTTCAATTTCTAGCACGTATACTAATATGGTGTCTATGATCTTAGTTCCTTTTATCTGTTTGGAGTACAGAGAAGTGTGAAACTGGTTTGTTGGATGTTAATATGTTTATACTGATGCAATGATACAGGTTCCTCCCTTCAATTAGTTAATTTCATTTTTCAATTAGTTATTGTCAGAGTTCAGCCCTTCTATATTGTTGTTTGTTAGAATTCAGGTTGTCAGGGTCAGTTTTCCCATTTTGTTTTATCTGGAATTTGGACATTCAAGCACTTCTCTTAACTATGTAAATGGTTCAGCTCTTTGATGTTGGGAAAATCACCTGCGAGCTGGCATGATATACTTTCAGTTAATTTGGATGTATAATTCTTTTTCCTGTTGACATAATAAAGGTTGACAATCTATAATGATTTAATTACTATGTACCTCAATATATCATTACATATGCTTGCAGATGAGATTGGGCTCGTCATATTCTTGCTCCCATTTTAACCATCATAATTAGTTAATTCATTCCAGGCTGTTCCAATTGTTGATAGAAGTTCTTATCACTAAGTTTTATCCGTTTGGTTTTATGACCTCTTACAAGGTCTCTTGATTCAGGCCGTTTGCATAAACAGTCTTATGCATTATTGCATCATTGAGCATGTCCAAAATCTCTGAGCATTCACTGGGTCATTGTGTCATATTAATTAATTAATTAGCTCCATTCAATCGATAGATTGAATCATTTGCTGCAATGTCCTTCAAATTTATGATAGGATAGTAAGATGTTACTTTTGTGAATGTCAGGTTAGATGCATACTGATATTAATATGTTTACACTATAAATAATAATTAACATTCATGATGGTTTCCTGATAAAAAAAAATTATTAAAAAATTAAAAGTTTGAAAAATAAAATTTGAATGCTGTAATACTTCCTGAAATTTGGATAATAATTCTGTAATGTTTCCGGAAACTTAATTAATGTTAATTATAATATTTCTGCATGAATTTCTTATCTGCATATGAAGCATGTTCTTTATTCTAATAAACTAATCTGTTTTTATTATCTGAAATTGTAGATAGTGGACAACAATATGATCAATTCAACAAGTAAGAAATTCAAAACTTACGCATACATTATAAATACAAGCAATTTATATTTAGTTTTGTTCTATGTCTTTGAATGATTCTCTCTACCTCATTATTGTGCAATGTTCATGCCAAAATAAGCTATTATAACATGCAAATGTACATAATATTTGTATTGTTCATTAACTAAATTAGTGCAATTAATTTATGTACAACTTACAGAAATTAATATTCTGTAAGTTGTACATAAATTAATAAGCATAAATAAATCTTATGAAGTTCAATACTACTTTTAACTACCTGATCGTATGCAAAATGGTATTCTTCTCTTGCTTCAATAATAACATATTCACTTGCTTCAATAATATTTTGTACGGAACATTGCTGATACTTCAACAATAATTATTATATATTTAAAATCTAATGACATATTCACTTGCAGCTAATACAAAGATGAGAGTAATAATAATGCATGGCGGGAAGTGGATTTTTAAAGATGGTAAAGATCAATACATAAATGGAAAACCAAAGGGCTTATATATACAAGAGAATATTCAATTCATACAGTTGAAAAAGAATATTTGTGAATTACTTCAAACAAAAGGAGACATCAATATCAAGATGACTACCCCTGGATTGAGTCTTGCTCTACATGTAGAAGATGATAATGATATTGCATTCTTCATCAATCAGAAATTATACAAAAAAATAGAGGAGGTAGATATTCTATATGTGACATATGAACAAGACAAAGGAAAAGAACGTGATGTCATCAGTTTGGAATCAAACTCCGTCAATATACAACAACAACAAACAACTACTGAAAAAGATAATGAAGATGAGATAGACTCTGAATCTTCAACAAGTAGTGAAGAAAGTGATGGAGAAGTATACAATGGGAAAGTATACAGAAGTAAAGACCAATTGAAGAGATCAATTTCAAAGTTTGCAATTAAGAGTCGTTTTTATTTTGGTACAAGCAACTCAAACAAGAAAACAATAAGATTAGTTTGCAAAGATGAACGATGTCATTGGAAGCTAATAGCAAACAAATTTGGAGAATCTACGGCATTTAAAATTACAACATACATTGCAGATCATACTTGCTCTCAATTCTACAAAGACCAATGTCATAAACATGCTACATATAAGAACATTGCTGATGACATCAAAAATGTATTCAGAGATACTGGAAGACAAATAAGACCAAAGGATATAATGAGTGACATAAGAAACACAACAGGTGTCAAAATAACATATAAAAAAGCAGTAAGAGCAAAGAGACAAGCACTCAAAATTGTAAGAGGTGATCCCACTGAATCATACAGCAAACTACCAGGTTTCTTCTACATGCTTGAAACACGGAATCAAGGTACTTACACTGAGATAAAAACAAACTCAGATTCTGCATTTAAGTATGCATTATGGGTATTGGAGCAAGCATAGATGGGTTCAGAAAATGCATGAGACCTGTTTTAGTGGTTGATGGAACTTTCCTCAAAGAGAAAATGCATTTAAGTATGAGGCCCATCAAGTCTTTTTTTTTTTTTTCAGAAAATGCATCTGTACAAATGGAAAAAAAGACTTGAAATAGAGGCCCATCAAGTCTTTTTTTCATTTTCCCACTATTCGCTGAACGGTGGCGTTTTTATGTTATATAGTTACGTTTTTGCCCTTGTCTTTTTGAATTGAAATTCCTTTCGTTTGCGTTCATTTTCAGAGTGCGTTCATTTTCAGAGTTCTCTTTGGTTTGAGCTTACGTTTCCTGTTGTCCAGAGGGTTTCGTTTTAGTTGCTTTAGGTTTGTGATTTTTGGATCAGTTAGGGTTTTGATTTTACTTTTGCTTTCTTTCGATTTGATTTAGTTAACGATTTGTGTTTTTTTTCATTTGCAGAAATCTTCTCATTCGTTCGTGAGTTATTTCTTGCCATTGTTTTTGGGTTTTAAGGTTTTGTAGTCGGTAGTTAGAGTTGTGATTTTTTTTTTTCGCTTCGATTTGCTAACATTTTGTATTCTTTTTTGTTTTCAGGTTGTTTCAAGTGTCTTCTCAGTGATTCACTTGAATTTTTGTGAGTGATTTTTCATATTTTTTTCTCTTTTTTTTTCAGTTTTCTAAATGACGTTATTTTTGTTGAACTTCTCTGCACTCTTCTTATCAGCTTCATTCGTGAGTGATTTGTGGTTTGTTGTTTTTGAGAGTTTGATTTTTTGATTTTTTTCCGTTTCATTTAGGTAACGATTTGTAGTCGCATTCGTGAGTGATTTTTGGTTTTTTGTTTTGAGAGCTAGGTTGCTTTTTTGTTTTGATTCTGTTTCATTTAGTTAACGATTTGTAGTTTTTACATTTACTGAAATATACTATTTAGTTTCCGTTTTGTTTCTGTTTTCAACTTTCTTCTTTGGATTATTTGTATAGTTATTTTGTGATACAAGTTGGTGGTTTATGGGTTCATTCCTCTTGGTTTTTGCAGTGTGATATATTTATGTCTTTAATTTAATAAATTATTATGCATACTTTATGAAATATACTATCCAAAAAATAAATTGAGTCTAAACTCCAGGAGTTAGTATTCTGCTTGAATTCTAAGGATAGTGATGAATTTGCCTCCTCAGCAGTCAAAGAAAAACGTATGTATAGAACTCCTTTTTCTTTTGTTAGTTTCTAGAAGAGCATTGGTTATAGTGTCTGAGACTTTTTTATATGGTTCAGTGATTTCATCGTATCAACTCCTAAAACAGGTTTTGTTGTTGTATAGTATGTAGTCATAACAAAGGCAGTCCTGCCTTCTATATGTTATGTTTCTAAAAGTATCTTAATGTGAACCTTTTTCATGTACATGTATCCACTCTCAACCCTATGGAAAATGTGTTACTTCCTCTTTAATGTTACACCTTACCCCCTTAAGAAGGGGAAAAGAAATACTATTTTCATAATCATTATGACTATTGTTCTAGTTATTGCTTTCCCACTTCTCCCCATCTGTTTACTGAGCCTGATTGTTGGCTCGCGATGTAGTATATCAAATGCTTTGATTTTGTTTTTACATTAATAAGAGTAGGGAAAATGGATAGGATAAAGTAGGTTTAAAAATAAATACTAAAATTATAATACCCTATTTAACTATTAGTATTATTTATTATCTAAATTTATCGAATAGGGTTTTTAAAATATTTGTCGAGTACTATTCCTAATGAGTATGAACTTTTGAAAAAGTATGATCCACTTACATCTACATATATTATTTGTAAACCCTTACAGGAGTCATTACAGTAGCCGTATTGAAATTTATTGGAATATTTGGAAGATTTATGAAATGTTACTTAAGTTTCCGGAAACATTACGGAATTATTATCCAAATTATTATGCACACTTTATGAAATATACTGTTTCTTCTCAAGGATTATACTATTTCTTAATTTTATCCAAGTTAGGATTTTCAATTTTTTTTTGTGTCGTTTTCTTAATGATGTGTGATTTTATTTGTTTTAGATTTCTTCATTTGTTGTTGGTATGTGATTATATTGATTATGTGTGTACAGTCCGTAAAATATACAGAAATAATATTTTCTATATTTTTAAATTTTCCTAAATGAAATATTTTCCTTAATTTATATGAAGTTGTGAGATTCATGATTCTGATTTTAAGGATTATACGGATAATCTTTGAATTGTTGATATACAAATAACTTTATTTTTCTTTTGTTTTTGTTATATTGGCAATATCTATTTTTGTATTTATATTTTTTCTTGCAAACCTATTTACTTTTGTCTTGTGTATGAAAATGAATACAAGTTCTGCAAAGTTATCCAAATGGCTTCAAAATGCCTATTAACTATCCAAGGTACTCCAAATTTTGACTGATATTATGGAAGATTGAAAGCTAAGTGCCTTCCTTGGAGCTTATGACATTTGTTTTGAGGGTTATCTGGAGCATAAAAGGGCATTTTCTGTTATTTTTTTCGTTATGAACTTTGATTTTGAATTCTTTGTTGATAATGTGTACTTAATTTTGGCAGATTTCGTAGGATTTTATCCCTGCTGCTTACATATCCTAGTGATATAATTTTTTTGTTTGTTTGTTTGTTTGTATGGGTGAATCATGTATTAAACTGTGATTGATGACACATTCTTTGTGAATCATGTATTTTTTTTGGTTTGTTTGTATGAGTGAATCATGTAATAAGTTATTTATTAATATTATGTTTTAGATTGTATTTATTTTATTGAAATTTATGAACAATGTTTTTTCGATATTGTATCTAAATTTAAGGAAGCATTACATCAATCATTTTTTATTTATAAACCCCTACAAGAGTCATTACAGCAGCCGTAATGAAATTTATTTGAATATTTGGAAGATGTACGGAATTATATTTGAATATTTGAAAGACGTACGGAAATTTATTTGAATATTTAGAAGATGTACGTAACATTACTTAAGTTTTCGGAAACGTTACAGAATTATTATCCAAATTTCAGGAAGTATTACAGTATTCATATTATATTTTTCAAACTTTTAATTTTTTAAATATTTTTTTTTTCAGGAAACCATCATGAATGTTAATTATTTTTTATAGAAACAATAAGTTGGGTTATCTTAATTTTTCTAATTATAAACGGAACTTGAAATTTTGGAAAACTTATGACCCATTTTTTTAAATTTATAGGGATGTTATTGATCTTGTAATTAATTTTCACAAAACTTGAGTATTGGTTTATTTTAATTTTTTATGGGAATGTTATTGATCTTGTAATTAATTTTCACAAAACTTTCACAAGACTTGAGTATTGTTTTATCTTTTTTTTTTTTCCGAAAAATTATTGAATGTTAATCATTATTTATGGAAACCGTATGGAGCATTACCCAAATTTATGGTAAAGTTACGAATTGTTTTAAATTTTAGAAGCATTACAAAAGTCTTTTTTTTTTCAACCGTTATTGAGTGTTTTTTTTTTAAACGAAACCTTTTTGAATGTTAATCATTACTTATGGAAACTATACAAAAAGTTATGTGAATTTTTGAAAGCTGTACGGAAAATTTCTTAAGTTTTCGAAACCATTACGAATATGTCATCTAAATTTTCGAAACATTAAATAAATCATTTTAAATTTGTATTGTTTTAAAAACATGTGATGATTGCATGAACAATTTGTATTTTATACGGAAAGTTATCTCAATTTTTGAAAGATGCTGTAAAGTTTATCAAAGTTTTTGGTAACCTCAAGGAATTGTTATATAAATTTTCGAAAAAGTTGTTCATCTTGTATTAGGTTTTTGCCATTCATTACTACAACACCCTAATTGCAGAAAATGTTAATCATTATTTCTGAAAATTGTACAGAATGTTAACTAAATGTTTGGAAAATGTACATAAACTTATCTAAATTTTCGAAAACCTTATATATTGTTTGTAAAGTTTATATTCTAATAGATATTCATTATTATCATTTTGATACATAATGTATCTTTTTTGCAGGATGTCTAGATTGAAGGATTCTCATATTTCTCCTAAACAAGTGAACAAGATTAGGCCGCATAATCCTCCTGTATCTCCTAAACAATCTAAGAGAAGCAAGATAAATGATACTGATAAGTCATATAAGGTTTATAATTTTGAGCTGTTTTGAATAATTACTTTCATGAATTTATTTGGTGTTCTGTTTTTATATTACATATAAGATGTATATAATATATTCATTTTACATTATTTTTTGTTTAATTTTTTATGAGTTTTTTGTTTTTATAGGGTGGATTCTTGGAGGACGACTTCTCATTTGAAACCATTCTTTCACCTGAACAATTTTTCCACGTAAGATGTGGCAGCAACCCTCAACCACAGAATGTTCTTATGCGGATTAAGAGTGTATTGAATGAAGAACAAAAAACAGAGTTCAAGAATTCTTGCTTTGGTAATTTCTTGGACTTACCAAGGTGTAAATTTAGTGGTCAACTTGTACATTCTATACTTTTAAGAAAATGTAAACCATCAAAGGACTTGAAAGAGTTATGGTTTCGTATATCTTCAAAGATTATACGATTTTCAAGGACAGAGTTTTGGGTGGCTACAGGGTTGAAAATGTCTACAAATGGCGAATGTAGTACAATTGACAAGACCCAAACATATTTTGCTAGTAAGTATTTTTCTAAATATTCCACTGTTCGTTACCTTGAATTCTTAGTGGATTGTATTGGTAAGCCTCCTCCCACTTCAAAGAGAAGTAAAAAGAAATCGTCTAAGAAAAGTCCAAAAAAAAAGGAGAGGATAGATGAGAGTAAAGTTGAATTTGATTTTGTGAGTGTTGATGACATAGATTCTGTAATCATTTGCTGCTTGTATTTTCTAGAGTGTGGTCTGATGGGGAAGTCTAAAAAGGTTGCGGTTTCTAAGGATGCCATGTTTCTAGCTTCTAAGTTTGATGAGTTTAACAATTTTGAATGGGGTGATGTTGTTTTCAATTGTCTGTTTGATTCTTTAAATCGGGATTATTTTGAGATGTCTTGCACTGCTCATGAGTTGGAGGGATCAGGAGAGGATGAACGAATTCGTTATCAATTATCTGGGTTTCCATTAGCATTTCAATTATGGATATATGAGGCAATTCCAGCAATTTCATTGGAATATGCAAGTTATAGAACAATAAGATATCCTTTAATACTGAAATGGTATTCTGGCATCTTTCCTGAATTTCATGAGTTACAAAAGTTCTTCAATAACAGTGTTCAGGTTGGTTATCGTATATATTTATTTTATTAAATTTGCATTTTTTTTAATTTTTTTTTCATATTGTATATAAAGTTTTATTTACATTTCTATTTTTCGTTTAAATATTTTTATGAATGTTATGGTTTTTGGTCTTTTGTAGCTTCGAGTGAATACTGTTGTATTGGCTGATGGTGCACCTGTATTTGATTCCCTAATTGGACATGTCGAGGAGGTATTGTTCGATACTATTACAGTATCCCAAGCTGAGGGTTTAGATTTTGATGCACCTCCTCCAGATCTCAATTTTTTGAAAGAAAAGCTCAAAGAAGTAAAGGAGAAGCCAAAGCTTGGGGATTGTAAAAGTGATGAGCAATCAAATGTTACAAAAGCTGACTTGGTAGAACTTTATTTGAAGATGACTTCTTATATTGATGAGAAGATTAGCAGACTTGAGTCCTTAATTATTGGACAATCGAAAAATCAGGTTTCATATACTTATTATTATTATTATTTTATTATAAAGACCCAATCTAAAAGTCCATTTAGTTAATTAGTTTGCTCTTTACTTTATTTTTGTACATTGAACAAAAATCATTACAAACTGCTTATTTTTCCTTGCATTTTTTTAGAATGAGTTTAAATTGTTATTAACATATTCTCGAGCAGGATGCTTGAATTAACTGAAAAAATGATTTATACAGTGGTAATAAAGGAATTCTGTAATGGAGACAATATCTTTAACTTTTTTTATTTTTATTGGGAGACCCTATCTCATGTATAAGCTTTGTTGTAGATTTACATTTTAGTTATGTTATTTTAACTAACTTTATATTTCTTTTGTCATTTTTGTAGGACGAGAATTATTCAAAGGCAAAATCTTCTCAAAATGAGGTCATTAGCAATGAGTTGGTTTGTACACCTGTTATTATTAGGGAGGATGAATCTCAAAAGGTGGAAAATAAAACAGTGAATGATTCTCCAAATGAAAAAGGTGAAAGGGCAGATATCCCAAATTTTGATCTTGGCATTGATTTAGGATCACCCCAAGTTGTCTTGAAGACTCCATCTGCATCTGCATCTCCTGAACCTATTGATTCAGAGACATTTACACAATTGGATCATTTTGCCAAAGTCTATAATTCAGGTTTGAAGTTAAGGTCTGATGCTACTCCTGAAATTTTAATACCTTTTGTAATGGAGGAATTGAAGAGAATAATTAAACCTTCAAGAGTTTTACGTAGTCCTTATATTTGTCCCATTAAGAAGACTACTATTATTATTGATGGCAGTGTTGAAGTGCAATCTAAACCTATGGTAACTTCTAATGAACCCGAGCATCATGGTTTGACTATTACTGAAGTAGTTGAATTGGATTCTGAAATGGAGCTTCCTACGGTTCCTTATCCAAACTTACCTATTGGATGGTTAAAAAAATTTGATCGTTGGTACAGTGACAAAAAATCGTAAGTATTTTTTGTTTATTTTTATTGGTTAATTAATATATTTTCTTATATGTTTGGGTTTCACAATTTTTTTTATTTGATTAGCACTAAGTTCAGATTGCAATATCGAAATTTGGAGGTTGATAAGTACGACTTTTTCAGACCATTAAGTAGTGGGCGTGGTTGGCTTGAGGCTATTGTAAGTATCTTATATAAACTTATTACTGTTATTCAATTTGTTTAGTGGCTTTTTTTTTTGCAATTGAACTCAATACTTTTGTTTTATTTTTCAAACATTTTGTATGTACCTTATGATGCTTGTATTATTTTTTGCAGAATGTTTTCTAAATTTCTGTAAACTGTACGTATGTTATCAAAATTTCTGTAGACTGTACGTATGTTATCAAATTTTATGGAACCTTATATAATTTCTGTAAACTGTACGTATGTTATCCAAATTTCTGGAAATCTTATATAATTTATGTAAAATGTACATATGTTATCCAGAAACTTTTCAGAATTTCAGAAATTGTTTAGTTTAATGTTGATTTTGTTTGATTACTTATCGAACTTGTATTTATTTTATTTGTTTATAGCATGTTGATGCCATTCTATATGAGATACGTGCTTGGAAGTTACGATATCCGGATACATTTGGCTTGATGAAGTATACCACAATGGATGTTGGATTTAGTGTATGTTTCTTTTAACATTACAATTTATTTTTTTATTTGGGTTAATGATAAGATTGAATAAGGTTTTGTCAATTTTATCTAATGAATTTGTTTGTTTTTTATTTTATTTTCTTTATAATAGAATGCATGCAGGATATTATATGATAAATCAGCTACAGATGGGAATTCTGTTTTGAAAGATCTTAAGTTGGATGATAACGATTATTTAGTACGTTTTGTTGCTGGAGTTGGAAGTTTGGCTGGGTCTGATTTTTTGGCTCTGAGTTGGAAAGATGTTGATGAGGTTTATCTTCCTGTCAATATCGATAATAATCATTGGATTTGCTGTACTATTCACTTAAGGGAAAGATGCATGAAGATTTATGATTCATGTGATACTGAAGATGTTGTAGGAAAGTGTAATTATCTCGCAGTTACAATTCCACATATCTTACATCATTTAGAATATCATGGTTATGGAGAACATGGTCTTCTAGATCCATGTGATCCATTTTCTTTGTATGTGGTCAATGGAGTGCCAAAGCAAGTGAATAGGTAACTACTTTATTTTGTTTTTGTTTTCTTATTTTTTTTATATAATGTCACTCTTTACCTGGTTAGTTTTGTCGAGTTTTACTTGGTTATTTGTTTATTTGACAAGAAATTTATTCAATCTGCAGTTAATAAATATCATTATTTTTTTTAGTCTTATTGTTGTAGTTGTTGGTTTTGGTTTTGGATTTTCTGTATATTATACAATTAAAAAGTATAATATTTTTTGTATATTTTGAGCTTATTCTAATGTTTTTAAACTAATTTAAATTTTATTTTTTGTAGTTTCGATTGTGGTATTTGGTGTATCAAGTTTGTGGAGTTCCTTGTTAAAAGGTGGAGATTTGAAATGATTGACTCGCTAAGTTTTTCGAGGATTCGACGAAGATATTGTGCCCAATTTTATAACAACAAAGTGTTGGAACCAGATTATTGATATTTTCTGTAGTGTATTTTTCTTATTTGTAAAGCACTTTAGGTTGGTTATTGTACAGCAGATACATTTGAAACATGTCATTTTGAACCCAAGTTAATGAATGTTGCACTTTTGTTTACAATTTTACAATTATTGGTATGGATGATGTGTATGACTTTACAGTTTTCTTTACAAGATTTTTTTATGTTGGTTGGTTTAGGATTCGTTTTACATCTTTGTAGTATTGTTCCTATTTTTTCATAACCAAATATTTGGTTGGTACGGTTTTGGTACAAAATTGAAACAAGTCCCATGCAGACAAAGTCGCATCATTTTCTTTTTTCTTTATGACATGCAGACACAATAAAAGAATACTAAACAATTAGAAGTTACTAAAAGTGAGATAATGTTTGCATCCTTGTGAATAAAATAAAAGGGTTTTCAAAACAAAAATATATAATCTACAAGTATATGACTAAAGACCCCAATAAAAATTTATTATTTCCAGCCTCTGCATTCACATTTTGTGTAGACTGATTAACACGTCTATATACAGATGGAAGCAGGTCCAAAACTTTCAAGCATCCTGTTTGCCACCAGGAGCATCACATTCAGAATTACTGGTTAGGGATACCAGCAATGTTCTGTACAGTTTCCAAATAGTCAGAAAACTTTTCGTATAGTTTACAGAAATAATGATTAACTCTAAAAGTGTTTGTCACCAGGAGCATCACTTTCAGAATCACTAGTTAGGGATATCAGCAATGTTCTGTACACCTTCCAAAAAGTCAGAAAACTTTTTATATAGTTTACAGAAATTATGATTAAATGTAAAAGTGTGTCACCAGGAGCATCACTTTCAGAATCACTGGTTAGGGATATCAGCAATGTTCTGTACACCTTCCAAAAAAGTCAGAAAACTTTTTGTATAGTTTACAGAAATTATGATTAACTCTAAAACTGTTTGCCACCAGGAGCATCACTTTCAGAATGACTGATTAGGGATATCAGCAATGTTCTGTACAGCTTCCAAAAAGTCAGAAAATTTTTCGTATAGTTTACAGAAATAATGATTAACTCTAAAACTGTTTGCCACCAGGAGCATCGCTTTCAGAATCACTGGTTAGGGATATCAGCAATGTTCTGTACACCTTTCAAAAAGTCAGAAAAATTTTCGTATAGTTTACAGAAATAATTATTAACTCTAAAAAACCACCTAAGTAAACAACAAAATTGAGGTAATAAAACAATAACTGAGACCACTACTGAAGTATTATCTTTCATATATTCAAAGAAAAATATAATTTTGGAAAACATTACATTTAATTCTTTTTCAATATGCAAAAGTTAAAAAACATCTCATCTCAAGAAATACCTACAAAAATGAATTAACCATGGAATTCAAATAAAGTAATATCTATTATAATATTGAATATCTATTATTTTCAAACTAAGATGTATAAAATAGACAAGTTTGTTAATATCTATTATAAACTTGAATCTATGTATTGATCAGTAAAGTTTTTTTTCCTTTTTTCCTTTCATGCTCCTTGTGTAGTGCTTCAAATTCTCCTACTGAAGGTATTCTTTTTTTCTTTCTTCTTCCTTTGTGAACATTGTAAGATGTTTCATGTTGCTCTTCATTTTTTGTTGGAGGTAGAACTAATACATCTTGAATTGTCTTTGGTAAGTCCCATGAATCTTCATGTCCAATTGGGTAGATGGGTGCTTGATAAGCAGTTTGCAATATTGTTGAGTGATAATAGCTTGAGCAAAGTGTATGTATAGGCAAATTCTTCTTTAAGCAAGCTGCAATTGCATGTTTACAAGGCATTTTAAGTGTTTGGTACTTACCACAATGGCATAGTTGTTTTTCCAAATCAACTATGTAACTTTTCATGTCCTTTTTCACTTCAAATATATGGTTGTCTATGCCCAACACCTCATATTTCTCTGATTTCAAAGTTCTCTTTGTAATTTTTAGTTGTGCCCAATTTGTAAGAAATCCCATTTGTGATGCAGCAACTCTTCTAGCAGCAAACCATTCTTGTGTCTTTGCTCTTATCTCCTCTAACAAATGTGACACTGGGGCGTCTCTTGCATTTCTGAATATAGCATTAATGTGTTCTGCATTATTGGAAGTCATAAAGTCATATCTTGTTTTTGAACTTTTACACTGTGATCTTGCCCAAGATTCATAAGATGCTTGTTTCAAGTAGTTGGATGCTTTCTTGCTTTCTTGTTGGATCATTGTTATATTTTGTTGGAATTTAGCATCTGTATATGCATATGCTGCCTTCTTGAAATACTTGTTGACAAGTTGGTTGTGAAATCTTGACAAATTTTGCTTGATATGATAATAGCAAAAGCAATGTGTAGCACCTTCACCATACACTATTCTCACTGCAGATTTTATAGCATTATTTCTGTCCGAAATGATTACCAGATCTTCTTTTTCTCCAATTACCATCTTTAACCTTCTAAAGAACCACTTCCATGCCTTTGTTGTTTCACTATCCACAATACCAAATGCAACAGGATAAATCTGTAATGTTAAGTAATATTATTAAATCAAACTTTTATTTTTTATGGGTATTTATTAAATTACAATCACAATATTTGAGACTTACATATACAAATAATGTCATACACTCAATAATATTCAACACATGCCAAGGATAACGATTCTAAAATGCTTGTTATTTGAAAGAAGTTTAACAAAAATAATTGTAACCATAAGGAACAAACACAAAAAATAGCATGTTCATTGTCTAAAATTATTAATCATTACAACAGCAAAAGTGTTGTATGTGATATTATATCTAAACTGAATATATATTAATGAGACTTTTTATATTTAAATAAATATATTTATATAAATCAATTAATGGAAGAGTCATCATCCTAACTCTAAAATTTTCAGTTAATGATTTGGGAATAAGGTTTGTACCTGGTTATTTCCATCTTTAGTTACTGCTACTAGTAATACCCCTCCATGTTTCTCTTTGAGGAAAGTTCCATCAACCACTAAAACAGGTCTCATGCATTTTCTGAACCCATCTATGCTTGCTCCAATACCCATAAATGCATACTTAAATGCAGAATCTGAGTTTGTTTTTATCTCAGTGTAAGTACCTTGATTCCGTGTTTCAAGCATGTAGAAGAAACCTGGTAGTTTGCTGTATGATTCAGTGGGATCACCTCTTACAATTTTGAGTGCTTGTCTCTTTGCTCTTACTGCTTTTTTATATGTTATTTTGACACCTGTTGTGTTTCTTATGTCACTCATTATATCCTTTGGTCTTATTTGTCTTCCAGTATCTCTGAATACATTTTTGATGTCATCAGCAATGTTCTTATATGTAGCATGTTTATGACATTGGTCTTTGTAGAATTGAGAGCAAGTATGATCTGCAATGTATGTTGTAATTTTAAATGCCGCAGATTCTCCAAATTTGTTTGCTATTAGCTTCCAATGACATCGTTCATCTTTGCAAACTAATCTTATTGTTTTCTTGTTTGAGTTGCTTGTACCAAAATAAAAACGACTCTTAATTGCAAACTTTGAAATTGATCTCTTCAATTGGTCTTTACTTCTGTATACTTTCCCATTGTATACTTCTCCATCACTTTCTTCACTACTTGTTGAAGATTCAGAGTCTATCTCATCTTCATTATCTTTTTCAGTAGTTGTTTGTTGTTGTTGTATATTGACGGAGTTTGATTCCAAACTGATGACATCACGTTCTTTTCCTTTGTCTTGTTCATATGTCACATATAGAATATCTACCTCCTCTATTTTTTTGTATAATTTCTGATTGATGAAGAATGCAATATCATTATCATCTTCTACATGTAGAGCAAGACTCAATCCAGGGGTAGTCATCTTGATATTGATGTCTCCTTTTGTTTGAAGTAATTCACAAATATTCTTTTTCAACTGTATGAATTGAATATTCTCTTGTATATATAAGCCCTTTGGTTTTCCATTTATGTATTGATCTTTACCATCTTTAAAAATCCACTTCCCGCCATGCATTATTATTACTCTCATCTTTGTATTAGCTGCAAGTGAATATGTCATTAGATTTTAAATATATAATAATTATTGTTGAAGTATCAGCAATGTTCCGTACAAAATATTATTGAAGCAAGTGAATATGTTATTATTGAAGCAAGAGAAGAATACCATTTTGCATACGATCAGGTAGTTAAAAGTAGTATTGAACTTCATAAGATTTATTTATGCTTATTAATTTATGTACAACTTACAGAATATTAATTTCTGTAAGTTGTACATAAATTAATTGCACTAATTTAGTTAATGAACAATACAAATATTATGTACATTTGCATGTTATAATAGCTTATTTTGGCATGAACATTGCACAATAATGAGGTAGAGAGAATCATTCAAAGACATAGAACAAAACTAAATATAAATTGCTTGTATTTATAATGTATGCGTAAGTTTTGAATTTCTTACTTGTTGAATTGATCATATTGTTGTCCACTATCTACAATTTCAGATAATAAAAACAGATTAGTTTATTAGAATAAAGAACATGCTTCATATGCAGATAAGAAATTCATGCAGAAATATTATAATTAACATTAATTAAGTTTCCGGAAACATTACAGAATTATTATCCAAATTTCAGGAAGTATTACAGCATTCAAATTTTATTTTTCAAACTTTTAATTTTTTAATAATTTTTTTTTATCAGGAAACCATCATGAATGTTAATTATTATTTATAGTGTAAACATATTAATATCAGTATGCATCTAACCTGACATTCACAAAAGTAACATCTTACTATCCTATCATAAATTTGAAGGACATTGCAGCAAATGATTCAATCTATCGATTGAATGGAGCTAATTAATTAATTAATATGACACAATGACCCAGTGAATGCTCAGAGATTTTGGACATGCTCAATGATGCAATAATGCATAAGACTGTTTATGCAAACGGCCTGAATCAAGAGACCTTGTAAGAGGTCATAAAACCAAACGGATAAAACTTAGTGATAAGAACTTCTATCAACAATTGGAACAGCCTGGAATGAATTAACTAATTATGATGGTTAAAATGGGAGCAAGAATATGACGAGCCCAATCTCATCTGCAAGCATATGTAATGATATATTGAGGTACATAGTAATTAAATCATTATAGATTGTCAACCTTTATTATGTCAACAGGAAAAAGAATTATACATCCAAATTAACTGAAAGTATATCATGCCAGCTCGCAGGTGATTTTCCCAACATCAAAGAGCTGAACCATTTACATAGTTAAGAGAAGTGCTTGAATGTCCAAATTCCAGATAAAACAAAATGGGAAAACTGACCCTGACAACCTGAATTCTAACAAACAACAATATAGAAGGGCTGAACTCTGACAATAACTAATTGAAAAATGAAATTAACTAATTGAAGGGAGGAACCTGTATCATTGCATCAGTATAAACATATTAACATCCAACAAACCAGTTTCACACTTCTCTGTACTCCAAACAGATAAAAGGAACTAAGATCATAGACACCATATTAGTATACGTGCTAGAAATTGAACTAAAGGAACACTAGAGCCATCCAACAAAGCCAAGAAAGATGGGCTTGGAATGGTAGGACAGTAGACTCCAAACTGAAACCACAGATGCACAGCAGTACCTCAAAGAGCAAAATATGCTATAAAACTCATTGAAGCAATATGCCGCAAAGAGCAAAATAAATAATACTCATAAACGGAAGCAAAACTGTGACACATCCAAAACAATCAAACAAACACAATAGCTTTAGAATACCATCAGCCCGAAACTAGCAGACTCTTACGATTAGAGTAAAGGAGTAAAGGAGCATCAGAGTACGAAGAAACCTTCTGGAAAATAGGTAGCCGTGAGATAGTTGTGAAGAGGAAGCCGTGCTGGACGTCAGAATGTGAGGAGGATGCCGGAATACACACGCAGATCAGTGGCAGGAGATGATTGACAGCGGCTTGCAACAGTTTAGGGAACTGTTCATCATCGTTTTCTATATCAGCGGAAGCAAATTGATTAACAGACCTAAATCCAATTGATGAGGGTAATTTTGTAAAATCAGTGTTTAGTTGTAATCCAAAACGATTCGTATCACTAGCAAATCATGCTATTTTTGTCCAATTTGGTGCTAGAATCGTTATGAACTCTATACCAGTCCTGAACTCACTAAAGCCGCCACACGTTGACACAAAAATGGTTATATTGCACAATTGGCTACGGGCTAGTGCTAAATAATAGTCAAATTTTGAAATAAGTGTACATTTATTATTTTGTAATAAAAAATAATTAAAATAAAAATAAAAATAAATCAGAATAAATAAGTTAATTTTTTTTTATAGTGTTTATTAATCATTTAAAAAAATTAGAATATTCAGAAAACAAATGCACCCTTAAATATAAAATAAACTTCCAAAATCAAGAAATAAAATTTTACTCTTTACAAAACTACCATTGTAAATAAATGATCTTTCATTTATAATTAAAATATTAGTTTTAATTAAATATATTTTTTGATATAATAATATTTATAATTTTAATTAAAAATTAATTGTAATTAAGACATCATCATTTTTTATGAAAAAAAATAATATAAATTAATCACATAAATTTTAAACTAACAATTATATATATATATAATATTCTATTAAAGGTATTTTTTAAATATTGTATGTTTTTAAAGGGTAAAATTGTCATAAAATTTTATGTAAAATAAAATTAAAAATTAAAAGGCAGGGAAGGGAAACATTCCTGGGAGGGGGCGGGGGGGCTTTAACTGGGAAAATTTTAGAAACTTTGTGAATAATGGTGTGCGAAAAGTGCTGTCTCTGCTCTCTTTTTTTAGATTCGCACCCAAATCCAATTTCAATTTAGCTTTTGATTTTCGTTCCTATAATTTCTTCATTTTTTATTGTTAATTTCTTATTTAGTCACGTATAGGACTTTTTTTTTTTTTCCTTAAATTGAAGGTAACTCTAGTAGATTATTAGGATATTGGTTAATGTAAAAGTGTTAGGATGTTGCTCGTATGTTTTTGTTAAGGCGAAGCTAGAAACAAGAACTTTTTATATGCGTGATGGTATTTTTTTCTCCTTTATAATATAATATATTATATTTATTTTTATTTTTTGTATGTAATATGTTATACTTACATCTTTTTTTTTTATGTAATATATTATATTAACTCTATGTTTATAAGTAACATGTTATATTTATCTCTAGCAAAGTCGTCGGAGCTCCAATGAGAATATAACATGTTATATCGAATTTGACTTATGGATGTCTACATCTATATTTGAATGCAAATATTACATTCCTTTCTAGCGAGGTCACAAGAGCTCCAGAAAAATCACCAATAAAGTTATTGCTCTAACAAAGCCATCAGTAGAGTCAACACAGTTTCTATGATTTTTTAGTGTTGAGAGATAGAACATAAATAATATTTTAGTAAAATATTTTTTTAATATACATCTAAAATTATAAATTTTGGGATGTTAAATTATTAGGTTTATGCTATATAAGTCGATCATTGCAAAAGAAAAAAAAAAAAAGTTGTTCCTAATTCTCCCAAAAATTTTCCATACCTGACCCATTTTGATTTCCTTTCTTTTTAAATTTTTAATTACTTTATTTTTTTCGATTACATGACAATTATATTGTTATTAAATTTCAAACACGACAAGTCAAAAAAAAACGTACTTGATCAAGAATAATTATATGAACCTTTTTTTAATATTATTCTAAGTCATTTAATTATTCAATTTTTTAATTAAAATGATATTTAAAAGGTAAAGAAGGAATTGAAATTTAACCTTCAGTCAAAAACATCACAATCTTACCGAATAGATTATGAAACCGTGGGCCATTTAATTACTTAATTATCTTACTTATTTGTTTAAAGTATATATACTCGCATTTAATATTTTATATAAATTATAGATTTCTTTTTCTAAAAGTTAGTATGTTGAGTAATGAATGAAACATAAAATAAAAATTTATATCTTGAAGGATAATTTAGTAAACCAGTTAGTTTCACTTTCACTGCCATTCATTTTATTGTGCATGTTTACTTCGTATGTCAAATTTATTTATTATTAAAAATTTTTAATTACGGATCAAATATATCTAGAGGAAAGTGAATAAGTTATTTTCAATTTTAACAAATATTAATTATGTAACCTAATCACAACGACCAGACATGCAATCGCGTGTAAAGATAAAATGAGGAATAAAAAATAACACACGATATTTTTAGGTGGAAACAACCTAGGCCACTCCAATGACCTAAGAGGAAAACCACCGGTCCACCGGACCGCCTAACTATCCACTATGAAAATCAATGTTTAATTACAACCATAGGTCCTAAAACTACCCTTCACAGATAGATCCCCCTTTCTGTAATTTACTTACGAGCCGTCACTCCTTTCATAGCCTCCACAAGCTAAGTGTCTGGATCCGGACCAACGTTCCGATCTACTTGAGTCCCACAAGATCAATTGAACCAGTCAACTTCGGTAATTTCGAGTCACACGAAATACCGAACACGTTACCTGAAACGTTAGCACAAATAGCACAAGTGCAAAGTGTGTCCTAGAGCGGATTCAAACAATAAAAAACCCTAACTAGCAGATTCAACAGCATACGATGTAAAAACAAATTAGCTAGTAAACTCTAGAAATATCATGCAATTCTAAATATCATGAAATACAATTAGGCACGTGAATTATTCAAACATAACCACACAATATATTTGAACAATTAAAAGATGAAAGCGCCTAAGATTGATAGATGAAGAGAATAAGTTTTTTGTTTAAAAGCGCAATCAGATTTATAAAAACTTATTTCAATGTGGTGTATTTTATGCACATACTAGCCTCACTTATATAGAGTCCAATTTTTACTTCAAAAAAGATTTGCAATAGATTAAAACTCTACACCTATCAGGATTTAGCAATTACCACAGTTATACTCAAACAATGACTTTGTTTTTCACATTAAATGGGGTCATCTTGGTAAAAGTAATATATGGGTCGAATTAAAAAAGAGTTTTAGTTGAACTGAAAAACTGGCTTGATCGATCTAGCAATTGTCTCGATCGATCGACTAGATTTATTGATCAATCTAGCTCAACACGAGAGCAGCTCGATCGAAGTCTGTCCAAACTCGATCGATCGAATAGTACTCGATCGATCTATCTCAACCCAAGAGCACCTAGATCGATGTCGTTCCACACTCGATCGATCTATCACTCGATCGATCGAACTATATACTCGATCGATCGACCAACATATGCACAATATATTTTTCGTTATGATCCATACTAAGTGTAGTGCTCAATTGTGTGAAAATGTATGCATGATAGAATATTTTACCTGTCATATGGGCATTGCAAGCTTAGTGACTCCATCATCATGTATCGTCTGATTAAACGGTGAACTCTTACTCTAGATTACAATCAAACATTTTGTCCACGAAAATTGCCAATACAAAATAAACCTTACAATTATATTCAGATGAAGTATTTTAAAAGTCTTTTTTTTTTTTTATAAATAGATTACTTTTGGTCACTTTATTTTTAAGTAGTCTACTCCAAATAATTTTACTTTTCAAAGTGAGAAAATTGAGAAAAAATATCACATGATATCTCACATGCCATACTTGCAAAGGGCAAATTAATAAATTTAGTTGTTAAAAAAATAAATAAATTTTGGGATATATTTATAATCTTCTTTTAAGTAATTTTGGACAAATCGTTGTATTATAAATACGGTTTGATTTTTATATGTAGATACATAGGTATACTTAAGGGTTTTAAATGAAGAATATTTTTGTTAAAAATTGCAATTTTTATGTACATTTCATAAATAATTTGTTCCCAAAATTTATTGGTTGTTATTTTTTTGATTGGAAGCGTTTAATTTATTTTACAATGACAAAATAAATAAAAATAATTATATAATCTTTTAACAAAGAAATAATTATATGTTCAAAAGCACATTCATGTTAAAAAAAAACTAGTCGGAATAGAGGTCGTAGTATTAAGAAGAACCATTTTAGAAAAGAGAAAAAAATGAATTGAAGGATAATGGAGGAATTGGTTGATTTCCAAACTATATCCCTTATCATATGAGTTTTTTCCTCTAATTTATATTAAATAATATAACTTAAAATAAATTTTTTCATTTAATAAAAAAAATGACTAAATTGACATATTTATAAAAGAAAATGACTATTAAAGTACTTTATCCGTTTATATTCCATGAAAGTGGTGACAAACATAAAACACATTATTCATTATTTAAAAAAGAAACGCTTTGGCATTATTCAAAAATATTTTTTATTACAATATGATGTAAATATCAATTCACATATTATAATTTAATTGACTTCTATTAATAAAAAATTTCATAATTATTTTATTATCTCATTTTTACAATTTTACATTTAACTAATAGTCATTTATATATATCATAACTTAATATATATATAACAATACTCTAAATTGAAAGTAAACACTTCGTTTTCTTTTCCATAAAATTCAAATTTTGAGTGTTTTCAAGAGACACTTTTTACCTCTTCTTTCTTTTTTCCTTCCCTTTTTTATTGGCTTTAACTAATTCATAAATTTCAATAACGTAAATTTATATTCACATTAATTATATTATAATACATAATAAAATTATTTTTAAAAATAAAAACGTGTTATGATATGATTGATATAGATGCAAAAGTAGGTATAAATTAATGTGATTATAATATTTCTCCTTAAATTTTGAGCAAATTCACACATAAGTTTTTAAACTCTTAAATCATATAATTTAGTTTCTAAATTTCTAAATTCTAAACCTTTAAATTATACAATTTTATTCCCAAACTTTTAAAAATTTGTACATAAGTTTTAACTTGGTTACTAAAATACATATTTGTAAATCAAAACGTTAAGATTATGTATGAAATTTTAAGAGTTTGGAAACTAAATCGTATGATTTAAAACTTGTGAATAAATTTTTTAAAGTTTCAGGATTAAATTATATGTTTTTAAATTTTAAAAATGTATGTTTAACTTTTTTTTTTTTTTTTTTTATAATACTAGTCGATGAACACTTGCATGGATTAAATCGATAATAATATCTTTGATGTATCTGCAACATGGAAGGTACTGCTATAAAAAAAAAAAGATTAAATGTATTTTTGTCAAAATATCAAAATTTTGTAATACAATTGGGAAGACATTAAAAAATATTTTGTTAAAAGTAATATTTTTTTTTTCCTTACTCAATATCATAGGGTTATAAAATAAAAAAAATATCATAGGGTTATATCATGAACTTTAAACTTTATTAAACTTTAATTTAATAAATTTACAAAAAATTTGGTTAATATATATAGATAATATCTTTGATACATATATATATATTTTTTGCTATGAATATAATATCTTTGATATTTTTCTAAAATTAAATTGTTACTATTTTTACAAAATACCAATATTTTTATATATCCTTGGTATGGTATAAGTAGAATTTTTTTTTTAGATCAAATAAAAGTTGGTATAATTTGACCTGAGACTTGAAACAAGACAAGAATGCATCTTATCATCAAATTACTAGCTAAACTACCGGATAAAGTGATATGGCTGTTTGTTATTTGGAAAACAGGTTATCCTAAAACTAAAATATCATTTATTTTTTTTATTTTTTTTATAAATGCCAGTATTTTGATTTTTGACATGGTATAAGGAAATTCAGTTGTTTAGTTCACCGGGAAAAAAAGACATTAATTGTTGATGTTGTTTCAGACTAATTAAATGCATATGTGTTAACTAATAAAGAAAGATAATGATTGAAAAAATAGTTATTTTTATGTTGTTTATTTTGATAGAAAATGAATATATGCTTCACAAATTCAAAAATTATTATTGTTGATTGATTTTTTTTCCTTTAAGAATGGATTAGTTATGTTTAATAGATTTTTATCGATTAAAAAGTGACACAAATATCTATTTTTAGTTTAGTGACTGGATCTACTTAACATTTATCTCAAGTCACAATTATCCTAATATTCGATTTACTTAGTAGATTTGCGGTAAAATTTACTCTTTTTTTATTTTAACTTACTGTTTTAAATCACACAAAAATATTGTTTGTTGTAAAATAAGAATATTAACGTCATATTATAAAAGACAATGTCAACCAAGATACAAGAGACTCATTCTCAAATCTATCTAAGTTCTTCATGTTTTTTCACGAGCTTTATCTTTATTGATGACCAAAAGTACTCCATAGTTGTGAAACTCAAGTTATTTGCCCTACTTCGCGGACAAATGAATAGTTGGACCCACTTATGAATTAAATTGTTGCGAAATGAACACAAAACAAACTAAGACATATGGTCATTGCAACTCTATCGTCATTACTCCTTAACAATCGAGCAATTCAATATTCATACATAATTTATCTATCTCTTTAAGTATTCAAAAAAAAAAAAAAAAAAAGATAGAGGTGACCAAGAACAATTTTTTTAAGACATGTAATATACTAATATATTTAACATAAATAATTAAATATAAAGTTAATTTTATCTATAAGTATGTGTCTTTTTAAAATCAAACCATATTTTCTAGATAATAAATTAAGACCAAAGGAAATGTATTTTTATTTTACTTGAAGAAAATAAAAGTGTGAAAGAAAAAAGAAGAAATTATTAGTGAGTGTTGGAAATTAATTTGGGAGAGAAAATAAACAAAATTTGATAATATTAAAGACTTATAAATTTGAACGTTTTTATATCTAAATTTTTTATATTTTAACTCATATTATACTTATTTTTTTTAAAAAAAAAAATCATGCATATTTAAGGATAATTTGCAACTTATTAAGATGTAAATAATTTGAGTGTAAAATTTGTACAAATTAATAAGTTGTTAACTTTTTTCTTAAAATTATACAATTTTTTTTAAATAATATTATACAATTTACATACCCTATATTTCAACTCTTAATCTTACATTTATCTCACATGAAGGCCTTCATATTAATGAGATACAGCAACTCAATTTCTTTTTTTTCTTAAGAAAAGAGAAGATACATGGATGTGGCAACAATGATGCATGTATGTATAATAAAATAATAAAAATTATACATTAATATATTAGTCTAAATTAATAAAAATTTAAAAATAAATTTAAAAGATTTAAAAAAAATGAAGCCTATTTTTTTTTTTTTTTAAAAATATTACTTTTAAAATTTATAATAATAAAAATAGTATTTTAATAATATTGAACGTATAATATTAAATGGATCTAAATTACAACAATTTAATTTAAATGACGTTTAATTGAACAGATTTTAATTGAATGGACGTTTGAACATAAAAAAATACTATTTTTATTATTATAAATTTTAATAATATTATTTTTATTTTTAATTTTTTTAATTCTCATTCTCTCTTTTAAATAACAAAAAAAAAAAAGTTTGGACCAATAAATAATTCCTCCACAACAATACTGGTCGGTAAACGGTAATTACAATTTTTTTTACCTATATAGCTCATTTTTTAGCAAAAGAGACATTTTTACTCAAATAGACCATTTTTGAGTTGAAATGGTGAGTTTCAATTAAGCATTACGTATAGTTTTTACCATAATACATTTTCCTTCATTCTTTTGGTTAATAAGTATGTAAAACTTACAATTTTTTAGAAAAATTTGTAAGGCTTACGAAAATCATGATAATTCTTCCTACCAATATTTTTATTTATGATGTGAGCATATTAATTCTTTATTTTAATTGAAAAATATCTTATAAATTATTATATATGTTATGGCTTTGATACCAAGTTGTATGGGGCTGAATTTAAATTTTTGAATTTTTGAAATTTATGAATCAAAGCCTCGACTAACTTTTATCTTTCTATATGTTATCTAAATAAGTAAAATCCAAAAATCAGGCTATCAAATTCTATTTCATTTACTGTAATATTTTTTTGCATAAAATAATTCCTTAAAATTTTTCCTACATGATGGTCTATCAAGTATAAAATACTATAAATATAATCATTATAAAAATCTAAAAGAGTATCAAATCTTTTAAAGTTTTCTAAACAGGTTTTATAATATTCACTGTCAAAATATTGCTATAAATTTTTCAAAAATTTTCTTTCAAAAAATTCTATATTGGTCATGATTTTTGTTCTTATTTCTTTATGAATTTTGTAAATGAACTAAACAAATATCTAAACATTCAATATTCTTAATTAGTTTATGATTACAACTATTATATTTGAATTTAATGGGTCCACCACGATCTTTCCTTCCTCTATTCGTCTTCTTTTGAAACACCTAGTATGCCTCAGCTTGCTTCAATCTTCAATATCCACCTAGTTATAGAGAAGTCTTTGCATCTGTACGTATTATGGTGTTAAAAATTTAACTTACAAAGAAATAAGAAAAGAATAGCTTCATTCCATTTTATTCATAATATGATAATTATTACAATTTAAGGCTAACTAAGAACCTTGAAATGATCCTTAGTTGTTCATTTCTTGAATATACATGATTTCTAAATAGTACATAGAGTGAGAATAAATTTTCTCAGCGTTTCTTCCTAAGGTGCGTGTGTAAAGAGAAGAAAGAGCTCCTCAATATTCATGCAAAGTCTCTGTTTCTATTATCATTTTATCGTCTGGTCCTAGATGATATAAAGCTGGTAAATCTTTTACTTATGCTTTTATTTTTTTTCATGTATTTAATGTCTTGGTCAGTCTATTGCCAAACATAATATTTTTTTAAGTGTTGTTTGTAATGATTTTCTCATTTCTGTTAACATTTTATATAAGCTTCTACGTATGTTAAACATCTTAAAAATCTTTATAATTGATTTTTGTCTTTAATTGTACTAAAAAAACTTTATATATTATTTAAAATATGAGATTGTAAATAATGTTTTCTATCTTCAATTTTTAATCCTAAATATTTTATTTTTTGTTGAGCTATTACTACTTTCTTTTCAGACAATACTATCCCTAATTTTTTACATTCTTGTAAAATATTGATAATGTCTAAATAATTCATTTGTAAATTATCACTAAATACTAGTATATCATTTATATAAATACAACAAAAATTTTGAAAATTTTTAAATACATTATCCATATATCTTAGAAAAATTCATGATGCTTATTTTAAATCAAATAAAACAATTGTCCATTGAAATTATCTTTGTAGGCAACTAAATGCTATTAATTTCTAAGGCTCTTCATTTAGTCTTATTTGTCAAAATCTACTTTTACAATCAAAACTTAAAAAATACTTTTTTCCTTTAATGAGTGATAATAATTCTTCTTTTTTTGGAATAAAATAATAATCATCAATGATTTCTTTATTTAAAGCTTTGAAATTTATAATCATTCTTTTATTTCTTCTACATTTTTCAGCTTCTTTTTTTACTAAAAAAGATGGACTTGAATGGAGTGAAATATTGTGAATGATTACCTTTAATTCCAAAAGTTTTTGAATTTATTTTTCAAATTCTTTCATATCTTTTAGAGTATAAATCATTGATTTTACTCTTATGACTTTTAAAAGATCTTTTAATTTTATGGTTGTCATTTTATTTGATTTATTAATATTTGAATTTAAAGAATTTTCTGAACATTCTTTTGTTAACAATGTTTTTACTCCTGTTAAGACTTTATCTTCTTGAATTTCATTTAAGAAGGGATTTTGGTTAATCTCTATGTCTAAATAAATTTTTTTCAAATATAGTTTTTTTTGTTCTATATTCTCACCACATTTTCGCTTTTTATCTTGTGACATAAAAATGGGTGATGAAACAATTAAAGCTTTTCTTATCTTTGATACATATATAATTTTACCTTCTAGGGTTGATAAGTTTATTTTGTATAAATATTAGGTAAAATATTAATACATATTTAAAAAATTATTTTCTAATAAAATGTCAACTCTAATTTTTTGTTGATATATTGTGGGTATATGAAAGATTTCTTCTCCTATTAATATATTTGTATCTTTTAAGACTTTATTAAGATTTATTGTAGTATTATTTGCTATCCTTACTACTAATTTTCTTGGTGACTGTTTCCAAAATTCATCTAAAAAGACATATTTACTAGCTACACCACATGTGTCAATATATGCATATAAATGAAAATTATTATATCTTTTAAATTTTAATCATATTTTTATAAAAGTATTCGTTGGATTTCTTATAATTAATAACTCATCCATTATTCAGAATCAAATTATGAATCAGAATAAGATGTTTTCAAATATATTATTTCTTCTAATAGATAAATGCTATATGTATCATCTATATTAGATTTTTTTATAGGTTTTAATTCAATTTTAAAAATTTCTTCTAAAATTTTTGCGTTTTGTAGAAATTCCTTTTTAAATTCTTTTTTTACGTTGAAGTCTATTAGGACATTCATTTGCATAATGACTTTTCTCATTATATATCCAACATCTACATTTTTTCTTTCCTGACGGACAATAATTTTTCTTTTTTGGTATAATGTATTTTCTTCTTTCGAAATATCTTTGTATATAAGATTCTCTGTTATACCTTCTTTTATATTTTTGAAAATCATGTTTTCTAAATTTATACCTTCTAAATTTTTTATACATTTTATATTTATTATAAGGTTTTATATTGCATCTATATGTTTCTAGCATTCTAAAGTATTTTGTATCAAAATAAATTCTATTGTTTTTTCTAACTTGTTTATATTAATTCTTTTCTTGACATTTTAAAATTTTCTAATTCTTAAGGCTCCTTATTCTTCCTCCTAATATATCAGGTATATTTTCTCTATTATTATTCCATCCTTTTGTCATTATTTTATGTAATATTTCAGGTAATTTTTGAAAAAAATATTTCTTTATAGGTTTATTGCATAGAATGTAGTAATTTGTGATAATACATTTTATATTCACATATAAACGAATCTATGTAACACATATTACATATTTTCATTTAGCTAAATGCTATTTAGCTTCATTTATTTGTTTTCACTAGATTCAGTAATGCGTTTACCTTTATCTTCTCTAATGAATTTTTTATATATTTCATTTACTACAGTTTTTAAGTATTCTCTATTGTAGATGCATTTTCTTGCATTAATAAGTGTTTTTGTTATGTTAAATTTATAAACTAAACTTTTACATTTTCTATTATTTTATGAGCTACTAATGCTTTACAAGTAGAAGTGCTTGTTTGTGTGGTTGTAGAAGTTTATATAATTACACTCATTTCACTAGTCTATTCATTTAAAACTTTTATTCTATCTCTTATACAAACTAAATATTAGATTTATAGTTTTCATGGGGGTCTAAATTTTGGTGAGATACTACTCCTGATTCCCCAATGTAAACTTTTTTTTTTTATTTTTTTTATTTTAGGTAGATGTCTTCTTTTATTAAAAGGTTCAAGTTCTTCTAATTTTTATTTATTTCTTTCTTCCCTATGTAGGTAAGATGTTTCTCCTTTTTCTAGATTTGGTCTTCTTAGGATTGTTAATCTTGGTTTTGTATGTATTTTTAGACTTATGTTTTCTTCTTTAGATTCACTTTCACTAATTATTATCATATCATCTTCTTCTTTATTTGTACAAAATTTTTCTTCATAATATTTTTCTAATTATTTATTTGTTAGGGTTAAAAGACAGATTAATTTTTCTATTCTTATTTTCAAGGTTCGTGAATTGTTCTTCTAATTATTTACTATATTTCATTATATTGAGATTATATCTTTTTCTTTATCTTTGAATCTTTTTTTCATCTTTTTTTTTTTTTTATATCATTTTTATGTATTAATGCATAAGATCTCCTAGGGGTTCTTATTTTAATCATCTTAATGGGTTAAATTTTAATCCATTAGTTTTTGGTATATCATTAATATATTTTATTAATTATATTATTTCTTTGTGTATATCTAATTATTTTTTTAGTCCAATTATGTTATCTTATTTCTTCAAGAATTTCTTTTTGTATATCATTTATACTCTGTAAATATTTGGTATTTGATTCACATGTTGCATTTACTTCTTCAAAAGAGAATTAAAGCTTTCATTATGCTTTTTATACTTCAATTTATATTTTAATTTTCTTCTAACTCTATTTCTTATAATTTTGATTTTAATATTCTTAATACCCTATTACTTCATGTATCAGTAAATTTTTAATTTCTTTAATCTCTTGTTTCAATTCTATTATTTCTTCTTGTTCTTTTCATTCAAGTTTATTAATATTTGCATTATTTTCAATAATTTTATTATAGAAATACTACTTTTTTTTTATTTGGTATAAGAGTTTTTTTCTTTGATATCTAATTTCTATTCCCCTGGTATTTTAAAATTTGTTATTACTTCAGCTTTTATTACTTTTTCTATTTTTTGAAAAGCTTTTTTTGTTTCTATAAATTTATTCTGTCCATAAATTGAACTGTTATAATTATTAGTTAATAAATAATATACTATATAATTTATTGAAAATGAGTGGTTTCTTTCTTTCAAATTCGTATGCTAAACTTAATACTTGATTTAAATTTTTATCATTTATATTAACAGAGAGTCTAGGGTAAATGGATCATTCCTAACAAAACATCTCTTTTGTTTATTATTATGTTATCTAATAATACTAATTTTATAGGTGTATCAATTACTTCTCTAAAATGTGTTTTAATTAAAATTTGTATTTCTCTAAAATGAATATATCAAATTTTATCTTTATCTTTTTGTGAGATTTTTGATAATTTATCTATAATTATTTATTTATTAATTAATGGTATGTTAAATTTTCTCTTTGCATATGTTATGATTATACTCATTTATTTGTTATTTATTCTATAATAAATTATATTTTTTATAGGGAATATTTTTCTTATTTTTGAAAAAGGTGATTATTTAAATTCATTGTATTTTTTGAGATTTAATTTTAATTTTTGAATTTTTTCAAAATTTTTTTGTTACTAAATATTATTTTTTAAAAAAATTATTTTAAAATATTTTGTATATTTATTTTTATTATTTTCGTCATCTCTAAAATAAAATATTTTGTATATAGGACTTACGTATAATTTTAAACTCAAATTTTTAAGGTCAAAGGTGTAAAGTCTTAATTACTAAAACGCAATAGTCTTGCTTATTTATGTAAAAGTGTTAGAATCTAGCGAAATCAATCTATTTCCGGTAATTAGCGAGGTTATTATTAAAAAAAAAAAAAAAAACACTTGGCGCGGTAAATTAGGAAATTGGAAACATTTTAATTTTAATTTATTATTTAGAATTGTTTTATTTATTTATTAATTTTGTTTTTCAATTTACAGCCAAAGGAATTGTCTGGTGGACATGGTGATGACGCTGGAATTTTGGGATTATAAACATGGGAAATGAGAGAGAGAGAAAGATGTAGATGGGTCTGTTTCTGTATCTTCCTTCTAATACAACCCCAAAACCCACCTCCACCACCACCAAACCCATTTCACCGTTTCCTTCTCATCCATTTTTAACTTTCCGCCGAACCCAGAAAAACAGATAAGGCCAAATTTCCTCAATCCTCTCTCTTTTCTCTTTTTCTTTCTTTCTGGGTTTCTAATGATCAGTTAATCTGAGGGTAGCAATTGGATTAATGATTGTTCAGATGATGTTTTTAATTAGAGGAGGCCTCATTGGTGGTCCGTCCTTAACAATCGGACTCTTCTTACTAGTATTTTTTTTTTTTTTTTTAATCTTGATCAAGTTTTATGTTTTATGTTTTGTTTTTTGTTATTATATGGTCCTCTCTGTTTTTAATAAATATTCATGATCAAGTTTAGATTATACGGTGCTTAATTTGTTCTGCTTTAATTCTGTTGATTTCTGGAGGTAGCGTACTGATGTGGACTATTTAAGTTGTTATTGCGTTAAACTGAAGCGTACTTAATTTAATTTTAATTTTTTATTTATTTCAATGACTTGGAGTAGATGATGATTTTTAAGCTTTTTGGGTCAATATCTGCAGTTTAAAGCAACCTCATCTGGAGTTTTAGCCATCTTTTTTATTGATCATTTCAGGCAAATTGATTGTTTCGTTACTTTGGGTTTTGGTATTTGATTAAGATTTTGATGGTTTTTTAGACCATTATGAGGTTTTGATGTAAACAAACCATTACTGTTTGCTTTTGATTGGCTGCTGATGATAAGAACATCCTCATTTTGGTACCATTTATTCTCAATTTCAATCCCTGTCGTTTTTCTTTTTCAGTATGTGCTAATGAATCTTAAGAGTTTTGTAACTTTTTTGTTTTTTTGCATTTGATTAAGGAAATCTATAAAATTGGGTCAGATTTTGGGCTTCATCAGTATGAACAAAAGCTTCTTCTTTTTTTCTTTCTATTTTAGCTATTTGGCGTATGTAAAATTCAGATACTGATTACTTCGGTTTTATTTTCAGGTATAATAAGCTTTTGATTGTTTGGACAATAATGAATATTATGCATTCCATGTTTATTTGGTGTGGAGGTCGGATCATCTTTGTGGAACATGATTTGCAGGCGTCTAAAGTGCACTTCAATAACGGTTTGCTTCTTGGTGGGAAGGTGGTAGTTGCAGTGTTTGAATTGTGGATGCCTTTTGTGGGTACATAGTCTTTGCTCCTCAAAATTGCTTGTTTTCTAAATACTAATAGAACTTTAGGAGCTTATTAGTTTTCATTCCTCATCATTTATATTGACAAGGAAGCCAAACTTTGTGGCTTTCAGCTATTCTGCTGAACATAAAGGTGGTTTTTAATTGAAAGACTCAGGGAGGGTTTTGAATACCCATAAGTAGCAAAGACATACATGCATCCTATTAATCTAGTTTCCTGAACTAAAAACAAAAGGAAAAAGAAACAAGAGGAATATTCAGTCATTTATTAGTTATTAGGTAGATACTGGTTTTTATAAAGATTAGTTATGGGGCTGCCTCAAGTTCCTTCGAGTGGAATTTCTGAGGAACCTGCAGCTGCCACGTTGGGTGTATTTTTGCAAAACCCACCTCGGTTTACAGATGTGAGCAGCTGCAATTTGGATGGGATGCATGTTGAAGGTGCTAATAGTCTTGGGAGGAAAACAAAATGCTCTTCGTTGGGAGATTTTCAGATAAAAACCTCATTAGAGCTTTCAAATTGTCCTGGTAACCCTGGTACGTTTCGTGGGACCTCAGAAGTTACAACAAATGTTCATAGCTTGAAGATTGGTTCTGTTGATAATGTTGGTCAATTTACTCCCAAATATGGATGTAGTATGCATACCCCTGCTTCGCGGATTGTGGGTTTTGACTCGAGCAAAACAAGGTCTATAAATGATGGTCCTGATTGTTTACCAGCCGCTCATGTTGATTCTTCAACTACAGTTACTGTCGCAACTAATGAATCCTCTACTAGTGGTCCACTTGTGAGGAAACGATTATTATCGCCATTGAATACCATGCTTTTTCCTGACCAGTTTGAAGGCCGTCCCCTTGACCTTGGCTGTGGAAATATTGAAATACATCCCTTCAAAGGGACTGATAAATCTTGTGCATCTAAGGCACAAGACAGTAAGAAAGCAAATGTTGGAGGCAAGGACCATTTTGTCATTCCAACTTGGTCTTTTTCTGGTAGTTTGGAATCTAAGAGTACCACTCATGAAAGCTATGGTAGGAGATCTATTTGTTTCACTGATGGCCCTCTTTTGGATGGCATAGAATTATCGTCGCATGTTAATTGTTTACCTTCACCTACATTCAATGACTCCAGAGGATTGAGAAATGTAGAACTTGATAATGTGCCAATACCCATATCTCCCCATAAGGCCCTCTCACCACCACTTTCATTGTCACCTCTTGGCCCTAAGTCCTCTGAGAGATTAAAAAATGCAGGAAGATGTAGCAATACCAAGAAAGAGTTGGAAGATTGTCATTCAATTTTAAGCAATATAATAGATAAACGGACACTTGAAATGTCCGAACCTGGCTTCATCTTTATCTCTGATGAAGACGAATTTGGTATGGCAAGCAATTCATTTGAAGACAATGATATTCTTAATAAGGATTTCCGTCCATCTTCTCTGGAAAATGTTGAGAAATGTTCTTCTTTTGGGGGATCCTCTCCTGCCTCCCATTGTATGAGATTCTGTAGAAGTTTGAGTGGACTTCATGTTCGAAGGTCCTTAGTTGGTTCTTTTGAAGAATCCCTATTATCTGGTCGGTTTTTGTGTGAAAAACCTTGTCAGGTATTACTAATGCTTTATTGAATGTATGATTTTGTTCGTAATATGAGATTCTCAGCATTGCAAAGTATATGTGACTGCAAGTTTCTGCTTGTTGCATGTGTAGAGAATTGATGGTTTTCTGGCTGTACTAAGCATTACTGGAGGGAATTTCTCTCCACACTCACAAAAGCTTCCTTTCTCAGTCACTAGCATAGATGGAGATTGCTATTTATTGTATTATGCATCCATAGAACTTGGGGTAAATTCAACATTAAACAAGATGAAGGGCCAAAGGTCAAAACGATGCCTCCGCAAGGATGATTCACAAGCTGTCAGAAACCGCTTACGTGTACCCATGAAGGGCCGCATACAATTGGTATTTTCTGGTCTTGTGAAAGTTAGCTGTCCTTCCACCCCCCCTCCCAAAAAAAAAGATGAAGAAATCAATCTGTTTTTTTTTCTAGAATATTAATTAATGTGGTTGTGACTGGAGATAGAATGTCTTGGGTAAATCATAACACACCAGGGTAGTCTTTCATAAACTTTAGTATGGAAACAATATTTTGTGAAAGATATTTCTTTTGTTTTAGTTGCCAGCTTGTTTCTAGCTATTGCACCACTAATATATAGTCTGTTAAGCACTGGAAGATGTGGTGTAACTGTAATCTACTGCAGAATATAGCCTGTTGTTGCTGGAAGAGATAGTGTTGACAAATTTCCATTTGCCAGAACTTGTTTAATATGCGATTTTAAGCACACTATCTCCACTGTTGCACGAAACATAATTTTGAGGCCCCAAAATTGGTTGGTTTGGAGGATTAATTAAAAATGTCCCATCATCGAGGGTCATATGTATGCCTTGCATAAATAAGTTATGTAAGGTTGTATATGTCATGTGTAGAAGTTTTACGCAAATGTTGTATGTCAGTTATGTACGTGATTCTTTGACATTTTCACTCAACCTCCTAATATCCATCCATATAGTGATTGGCGTAGAATTTTGATTGTGCAATGTAAAATATGATTCTTATCGTGGTTATATAGCTAAATAGTGTAGCTCTATTCAATTTTCTTGGCAGCTATAACTACTGCATTCCTTCTTTTATAGTTGTCAATATAGTTTTTGCAAAAGGTGTAAAAACAGCTAACACTAACGCAAGAAATTACAAATTTTTTCTACTACTAAATGAATTCCTTGTTCAGGTTCTCAGTAATCCGGAAAAGACACCTCTCCACACTTTTCTTTGCAACTATGATTTAAGCAACATGCCTGCTGGTACCAAAGTAAGATGAATATATATCATGCTTTATTGGTGATTTGGCTATATTTTGGTTGAGGAATAATTTCAAATATAGGGATTCATGGTAAGTGTCTGGCTGAGATATTAACTATCATTTCATGCGACTTCAATTTTTTGTCAATACATAGAAAGTTCCTATCGCATTTTAAGGTGTGTACTATTTCTGCATGGCAGTTCTACTTGTAAGTTTTCATTGGATGTGACCCTGACAGCTTTCATGTTCACATCCGCTTTGTCCGGCTGCACCTGTGTTTTACATGAAGAATTATATACTGCAGAGGGGTCTAATGTTGGGCTCATTTTTAGCGTTGAATGGGATAGCTCTTCTTTTTGTTCTGGGTTGCTGTTGTTCAATAGACTTGAGATTCAATTTCCTTTCGTGGTTATAAACGCTGTGATAATAATATGAATAAAGAATTGAAAGTATTTTATGTCATTTTACGGTCTGGCATTTTAGATTTTGTAATGCCTTCTAATTAGTGTTTTACTCTTCTCAGTCTTAGTTCTATTTTATTGTGTAGACCTTTATGCGCCAGAAGGTCACCCTAGCTTCATCGAGCCCAACTTCTACAAAATGGAAAGAGGGAAGTGAAGATTCGGACTCCAAAGTCACAGACAAGAGGACTTCTGTCCAGTTCAGCCAGGAATCAAGGAAGGCAGATGCAACTGATCCTATGCATAAAACACTTCTCAGCCAGAAAATTCAAAATGAATATTCTTGTCTCATGGATTCTATAGATAAAGGTTATCAGCCGAAATCTTCAAATATGCAAAGTGTAAGCTTTCCTGTCATACTCGAGAAAGACAACAGCGATAATGAGGATGCAAAGGACTGTGACTGGCGTAAAAAAGGAGATGGAACTGACAGGAAAATGGTACATGGTTGTTCAAGGATCAATGAGAACAATAAAGGTGCTGGTGCACTTCGTTATGCTCTTCATCTTCGCTTTTTGTGCCCTTTTCCAAAAGGTTCCACGTCTGTACAGAGGTGCAAAACTGATTCTGCATCTGTCCAACAAAAATCAGACTTAGCCAAGAATGGGGAGCGAAAATTCTATCTATATAATGATTTGCGGGTTGTGTTCCCTCAACGCCACTCAGACACTGACGAGGGCAAGGTATGCTCACTAACACTATATGCATCCTAGAGTTGTGCTTCTGCTGCCCTGGTTCGTGAACTTAGACCTTGCCTTTTCATTTGGTGTGTTGGAGTTGTGACCTCTAAAACTGCAAAGTTAGATAGGAAATTGCCATTGCCAGAGTAGAAATTGCTCTAGATAAAGATTGAATGAAAGTGAAAATTGACCCTCTCTTTTAATTACATACATTTTAATTTAAGATCGTACACTATCATACACCTAAGCTCTGGCAATAGGCCGATTCTTATGATTTTGTCATCATTCTTACTGAATGAAGGTTTCTGAAATTTACATTTATTTCAAGTTCTGAAGCAATTTTTAAAACCTCATTCCATGTACAAAATGTTATCAATACTTTATAGTGATTTTACAGCATGTTTGATTTACCCTAACAGATAGATTAGATTAAATATAATTGTATTGAACATAATTGTATTATAGTTAATTTGTACATGTTTGATGATAACTCATATAATATAGTCGAATACAATTGATAATAAATATTTTAATAAAATAATTTATATTTATAATAGTAAGTCATTTGTTATATAGTTTTCTTACTTATCAAAATAATTTCATTATAAAAATTTATTTAAATAAAAATTTAATTTATTTTAAATATTTTTTTACTTTAAAAAATATTATTTTTAATTTTAGATTGGAAGAAAAAGTCTATATAATTTTGAATTGATTATCAAACATACTAAGTTGACTATATAATACGGTTTAGACTTGCATCTATGGTAGTTGGTGGGTCAAATTTTTTAAATATTTGTACAATTTTTATTTTGTATAATATGTTGACTATATTATTTATACAATCAGAGGTAAATGCATGACTGTTGTACTATTGTGTAACAAACATGTTGTGAAGTTGCTTACATTTCATATAGTGATGTACTTTTTTTTTTTTTTTTGGGCATAAAAAACCTCACTTGGGGGAGGGAAAAAGTTCACTTCCTTTCGTCCACAAGATCATCGGCTATATGGTGATGAACTTGGATATATTTGTACTACTTGAATTGTTATGTAGGACATTTGTATATTTGCATACCATGTCAAGATGCATCATAAACCAAACACTTATCAGCTATTATATATATATATATAATTTTTTTTATGTAATCTCATCCAAATAAATATAATTTATTTAAAAAATAAAAAGGTATATATTTGTTAACCACCGAAACAATAGAGAGGAGGGTGGTGGATGTATCTTAATTCTTAGAGAAGATGTAACATATAGTTTTAATTGTTATGTAATGTGTTTTGAATGTGTTGTTCCTATGACAGTTGAACGTGGAATACCATTTTCCAGAAGATCCAAGATACTTCGACATCAACTAAAACGTCTAATTTACCTCATTTCTACTCCTTCTTTGCTTCTTTAATTCATTGTACATATTTCCATGCTTTCCGATATTCTGGTCCAACGTTACCTTTTTGGACAAAAGTTTCCTCCACCCTCTGTAAAGATTTAAATAATTGGATTATGTTCAATTTATTACTTAGATGGAAAAAATTAGCAACACTTCTTTCTTATATCCCAAAATTTCCAAGGGTCAAATTGAAAAAAAAAAAATACTCTTGTAAAATTGGATTATGTTCTTACAATGCTCTTGTAAAATTTGTCACAGAGGATTCATGTGGCATACTTTGATAAATAAAAAAAAAAAAAAAAAAAATGCTGTTTAAAATGGTTAAAAGGGTACCAATACTTGAGTTAGGGTACTAAAAGGGAACGTTTAAAAAACATGGGACATTAGAGGTATTGATGCAAACATGGGTGTACCTCCAGCGTACTAAACACGTAATTATAAATGTACTAGATGAAATAAAAAGATTGTGTTACTTTTACTATTTGGACTTGTTTGGTCACTCTCTTGTTGGTAAATAGTAGTTGATATAGTCCTTATTACTCTTTTTTTTCCTCCAGAAAATGAAGGTTTAGGGTTAGGTTATTTTATTACGTATTAATGTTCCTTTATATGTAAAAATATATTTCTTGTAGAGATGGAAATTCACTTGGGTACATGAAGAAGATTGACATGTTGGTGATGTTGCGGTGAAGTAAATATATAAAATATATTCCTAAATAAACCTCGAAATGGATGGCCATTTTATCAGAATTAACAAAACAAATAAATGTTGATTAAAAATGTAGCTTAAATTTTTGGGAATTGATGGCTCTTTTATTTTAACACCTTTGAACTTACGGAAGTCGTCAATGTCTAATGACTAATATGTCACTGAAAATATCTGTAATATGTAATTGTTAACAGAGGACTGATGGGAATTTGGGTACCACACTTTCAAAATTACATAGGATGTAGTACTTAAATAGTTATTTTATTTAAGTTAAAGATGTTTTTAAGTCTTTTGTTTGAAAAAAATGTATTAAGTAAGAATAAAATAAATTTTTTATTAAATTTAATTGAACATGATATGTATTGGAAGTATATTTATATTTTTTGATATATAAAAAAATTATTTAATTAAAAATTTTATTCAAATTTTTAAGAAATTTTTTATTTTAAACTTAAACAAAAATTTTCATTGTTTATTATCCCAAGTCACAGGTTAGACATTGAATTTTTTTTTAAGCTTGAAAGAAAAAAATTTCTTAAAAAAAGTAAGTAATTTTTTAATTAAATATTAATTTTACTTATATATTTATCAAAAATATAAATGTGGATGTAACATATATGCTATTTTGTTAGATTTAACGAAAAATTGTATGAAAAATTAATTTTGTTTTTTCTTAATACATTTTTTACGAACAAAAAGATAAATACATTTTTAAGCTAGAGAATTAAACAATACATTTAATCTAAATAAAGTAATATCCACAATACTTTTTCCCGATTACATAATGTTGAAGTTAATTTTTGTCTTCACCATGTTCTTAGTTGCCACGTCGATCTTGATATGAATTAACAAAGAATTAGAAGGAATGATACCGGAGGTATTGTATCTATTTGATGTATAAGTTAATTTTCAAAAAAATTTAACTTAAGAAAGACATAGAGTAAAAGTGATTGTGGCTAGAACGTATACATTGAAAAGTTAATGAAAGTCTCCAGGCTTGGATCAGAGCCAATACTATCCTGTCTTGATTTTTAATATATTAAAGATTTTTAATATATAGAGATATTAAATCATCAATATGTTCATTATTTTTAATTTGGAGAATAATTATCATAAATGCTTTACATTTGAATTCAAACATTTACTAACTTTGCATTAATCGTGCATCGACTATATTCATTTCACTGTTTAAAAATGACGTGGACCATTCGAAGGACACTATGTGCATATAGTGATTTCACTATCCTATATAGGTTAAATATAATTGTATTATATTAAATTATATTATAATTAATCTGTACAATATTTAGTAAAAAGTTGTATAATATAATCAAATTAAATTAATTATATATATTTTATTAAAATAATTTATATTTAAAATAATTTTTTTATTATAAAATTTATTTAAATTAATATTTAATTCTTTTTTATATTTTTATTACACTTTTAAAAATAAAAAATATTATTTTTAATTTGAGATAAAAGAAAAAATTAAGAAATATACTTTTATAATTAAAAATTCAGATATACTAAGTTAATTGTCTTGTATGGTTTAGGTATGCATCTTTTGGTCGTACATAATTTTTACATAATTGTATTATTTTATACTGTACGATATAGTCTGATTTTACAGCTAAATGCATGATTGTATATAGATTATATAGGTATGATACTTAATAAGGTGTAACTAATATACTGTGGTGTAGCTTCTTAACCTCGGCATGGCAATGTAGTTGCATATAGAGAGGGGAATTCTTGATTGAAACGTGTTGATGGTATCCCATTTTCCTTTGCACAGTTATAATCTTGAGGTTCTAAGCTTTCCAACTGTTGTTTATGTTCTCAAAACGACTCTTGGTTTGAAAGTCATGGCCAGTCAAAATTTGATGAAAAAAGTCAATGTAGGTTGTAAACTTTGACTTCCAAATTTGATAAGTATCTTACCATATTTTTCTTGATCTCCTCTAAACCCTTGGATCATAAGATGGATGAGTGGCTGAAATTAAGGTTGCTCTCCCTATATAAGGTCAAGCCTCTACTACCTTCATTAATTCTTATTTACTCAAGTCAACAATTGCAACTGTTGTAGAGAAATATTGATAACAACTTCTTCAATAAGGATTTGGTAAGTGAATCAAAACTCAATCTTTTTTCTTTTTATTCTTCATATTACTTGAACTTCTTGTATGAATGTCAAGAGCATGAATAACACACTTGTACTTGTACTTTTTTTTTTTTTTTTTTGTAAATCTAGTGGGACCCAAATTAGTAGACTAGGAAATTGTCTAAAGGGTGTGCCCAACTTTATATGTACTTGATAGGGCTCTCAAGTGCTATGTCTTGCTGCAGTAAGTTTGATGATTTTCCCCGTAGGCACTCTAGGTCTAGTAGCAAGAATCACAACATAATTATAGACGTTATGATAGAAATCTTGAAAGTCTTAGGATGCAATTCAAAAATGTAGAGATTTCTAGACACAACGATGGAAGCTCAAGCGGCGGTGGATCATCGTAGGGAGGTTCTGATAGAAGGTACACGTTGATCCATAAGGGAAGAAAGGCCCAGCCGATCAATCAAACCTCAACCTAACCAACTAGCCAAGCCTCGACCCAACTGTTGCTGCAGATATAAAATAAAGAGGAAAGAAGTTACCAAAATACTTAAATCACACTACTTGGGTTAAGTCGCGAACTGGGTCGCTCTCTTTAAGACGTTTTGAGGCTCTGTCCAAAATTGTGCAAGCAAACACAACTTTGTCGTCCTTAGGATAAAACAGCCCAGTAAAATTCTGTCTCGGAGTTACACTGCATTGATGAACTTTGGAATACTACACCTTATAAATATTTTGTTGCTCAAAAACTAAAAATAATATTAATTTTGTATTAATATTTTTGGGTTTCTGAATATGGGTTTCTGTTTGACTTTTCTGGAATTTTTTATAATGCTCAATAGTTAGAGCGTAGAGGAGAGAAAATGAGAGAGAGTTGAGTGTGAGAGGTGATTTTAATTGTGAGCTTAAGGACTCTATTTATAGCTGAAATCATCAGCTGTATGTCACAAAAAATGGGGCCAGAGGATAAGAACGTGCAATATTCATAAAACGGTCATGGAAAACGTTACATAGAAACGGTCATGGAGAATGTTCCATAAGACTCGGTCTGGAATGGTAAAAAAAATGTAACGGTCATGACGTGGGTAACGGATAAGAAAGGGACTGTTGGAAAAAATAATTTTAATAAATAAAATTTTCTAAAAAAAATAAAGTGCCACCTCACCTCACATACAAGCACCCGCGCTCGACTAGGCACGGCTGGCCAGCTGGACGGACGGATGGCAGGGGTGGCGCGTGCGTGTGTGGTGGACCCACAATTGCCTAGGTCCTCTCCCCTTCCACAAAAGTGGGTGCCCCTTGGGGCCCAATTCCACTAGTAAATTTTTTCATTTATTAATACCTCCTTAGAGATGTTCAAAATTAATGTGGGATAAGTTTTTTGAGAGAGAAAACTTTTGCACTTTTTCTCTTTCTTTTTATTCAAATTCATTCATAATTTTCAACAATCCCTCACTTAAATTTTATATAAAAATAGTTTTCATCGAGTAACTGATCAATAAAAAATATAAGATTGTGCATAAGCAGAAGGTGTTTATTGACTTGAATCTTTGCATAGTATTGATGCTTTAGAATATACTAGAGTAACTCGTAGTTTTGAACTCTATCTCTAACAACATTACACACACAACCTTTCTAAGGTGTAGTTCGAAAATTTCCGTACTTTACAGCCATGCACGTGTATCCTAGTATAGTGAATGCTATAGTAAATTTTGCCCAAAATTTCATAGAAAGCGGCCACACTTCCACATTCACATAGGTGAATCTATTAAGAGTACTCCTATAGCTATATACTCCACTCCACATAGAGTATAGAACTCATTAAGAGTTAACAATTAACTCATCCTTCTATCGCTTCAGGAATTCATGCTTTTAACAGTATAGAATATGACTCATAACAGCATGATTCATCTCATATCACTTCATGACTTGTTATTACCCATTGAACTTATTTCTTGGGATCTCTAGTCTATAAGTTGGGTTACCATCATAAGTGAATCTTCATTCTAAGGGCATTAGTCTCATTCCTTTTGAAGTTTTAAAAACCTTCTCTCTTGCTAATTCTTTCGTCAAAGGATCAACCAAATTATCATCAGTACGTACATGATCCACTCTTACAGCTCCTGTAGAGAGAAATTTTCTAACAATATTGTGCTTACGACGTATTTGTCGTCTTTTGTCGTTATAATAACGGTTCTGAATATTTGCAATAGCTACGGTACTATCGTAATGGATTAGGATAGTTGGTATCGATCTTTCTCATAAAGGGATCTCAACTAATAGGCTTCTTACCTAGCCTGCTTCTTCACTAGCAGTAGCTAGTGCTATCATTTTAGAATCCATCATAGATTGAGCCAAAATTGTCTATTTCTTAGACTTCCAAGAAACAGCTCCACCAGCAATGCTAAATATATAGTCGCTAGTTGCTTTGGAGTCTTTTGAAAGAGTGTTTCAATCAGCATCGCTGTATCCTTATAGAACAGCGGGAAACTTCTTATAATGTAATCTGTTATTCAAGATTGAATTGAATAATTTCTTGTTATTGCATTGAAAGGTAATACACATATATATATACAAAACTTAGGTTCTAACTTAGGAAAGTTATTAAATAGGATCCCTATAATTAAACTAAATATATATATACCTAATATACAGCTAATCACAATTAATATATACATATCTAACACTCCCCCTCAAGTTGGAGCATAGATATTAATCATGCCTAACTTGTTACAAAGATAATCAACCCGAACCCCATTTAAAGCTTTCGTGAAGATATCTCCTAGTTGTTCTCCAGTCTTCACATATCCTGTAGAAATTAAACCTTGTTGAATTTTCTCGCGGACAAAATGACAATCAATTTCAATGTGTTTAGTTCGCTCATGAAATACAGGATTAGAAGCAATATGAAGAGCAGCTTGGTTATCACACCACAATCTTGCTGGTACTGAAGTTTTAAGACCTACTTCATTCAAAAGTTGGTATATCCACATTATCTCACACGTAGACTGTGCCATAGCTCTATATTCTGACTCTGCACTCGATCGTGACACCACATTCTGCTTCTTACTCTTCCATGAGACCAAATTTCCTCCAACAAAAACACAATAGCCTGATGTGGATCTTCTATCCACTTTGGAACCTGCCCAATCTGCATCTGAAAAACATTCAATATGAGTGTGCCCATGATTTGCATACAAGATACCACGTCCAGGTGCTCCTTTCAAGTAACACAAAATTTGCTCTAACGCTGCCCAATGGTGAACTGTTGGAGATGACATAAATTGACTAACAACACTGACTGAATATGCAATGTCTGGACGAGTCACGGTAAGGTAATTCAGCTTTCCAACCAACCTTCGATATCTCTCAGCATCTTTAAATAGTTGCCCATCTCCTGTAAAGTGGATGTTCGGATTCATTGGAGCACTACAAGGCTTTGCTCCTAATTTTCCTGTCTCAGTTAATAAGTCAAGAACGTATTTTCTCTGAGATAGAAAGATACCTTTTTTACTCCTTGTGACTTCAACACCCAAGAAATACTTTAGCATTCCCAAATCTTTCGTGTGAAATTGAGTATGCAAGAAAGACTTAAGAGATGAAATTCCCGTAGTATCACTTCCAGTAATAACAATGTCATCCACATACACAACTAAAAGAATGATACCAGCTTCTGATTGTTTGTAGAACACAGAATGATCAGACTTGCTTTTCATCATACCAAACGTTTCTATAGCTTGACTAAATTTTCCAAACCAAGCACGAGGACTCTGTTTCAAACCATACAGAGATTTGCGGAGACGACAAACTCGCCCAGACTCCCCCTGAGCAACAAAACCAGGAGGTTGCTCCATATACACCTCCTCTTCAAGATCACCATGAAGAAAAGCGTTCTTGATATCTAGTTGATGCAAAGGCCAATTATGAGTAGCTGCCATAGAAATAAACAACCGAACAGAAGTCAATTTAGCAACAGGAGAGAAAGTGTCAGAATAGTCCACTCCATAGGTTTGAGCATATCCTTTAGCAACAAGACGGGCCTTTAATCAAGCAACTGATCCATCCGGATTAACCTTAACTGTGAACACCCATTTGCATCCTATAGCTCGTTTTCTCGAAGGTAAATCAACCAAGTCCCAAGTACCATTGTCATCTAAAGCATTCATTTCCTCTATCATTGCATGATGCCAATCAGGGTGAGATATGGCTTCGTGAACAGTTTTAGGGATAGAAATAGAATCAAGAGAGGCAATAAAAGAGCAAGAGGAAGATGACAAGCAGTTATAAGAAACAAAAGAGGAAATAGGATAAGTACATTGACGTTTACCTTTGCGTAACGCAATAGGAAGATCATCGCTCATAACTGGATCTGAAGACGAAGGAGCAGGTGCAGGACATGAATCAGAAGGTCTATGTCTGGAGTAGACGTGAATAATGGGAGGCTTGACAGGAGCTGGATCCGAGACAGGTTCAAATGAAGTGATAGAATAGACTAACAAATTATCATCCTCCCCCTGACGTGCGGAAGGCAAAGAAGACAAAAAATAGGGTGTGTCTTCCATGAAAGTAACATCAATTGAGACAAGATATTTGTTAAGACTAGGACAATAACATCTATAACCTTTTTGAAGACGAGAATAACCAAGGAAGATACACTTCAAAGACTTGGGATCTAATTTAGTAACATGCGGACGAACATCCCGAACAAAACAAGTGCTACCAAATATCTTAGGGTCAACCGAAAATAGTGACTTATTAGGAAACAGGATGTTGTAAGGAATCTCACCATGAAGAACAGATGAGGGCATGCGATTAATAAGAAAACATGCTGTTGAAACTGCATCAGCCCAAAAAGGTTTAGAAACATTCATTTGAAATAACAAGGCACGTGCAGTTTCAAGAAGATGTCTGTTCTTACGTTCAGCCACTCCATTTTGAGATGGAGTATCAACACAAGAAGTTTCATGAAGCATGCCATTTTGAACCATATAAGATTGAAACAAAGCAGATGTATATTCTTTAGCATTATCACTTCGCAAAGTACGAATTGAAACATTAAATTGAGTTTTAATCTCAGCACAAAATGCACAAAAAATAGAAAACAACTCAGAACGACTCTTCATTAAATATAACCAAGTTACACGAGAATAATCATCCACAAAAGTAACAAAATACTTAAATCCAGGTTTAGACAAAATAGGGCAAGGACCCCAAACATCAGAATGAACTAATTCAAAAGGAACACTAGCACGTTTATTAACTCTTGGACTCGAACTAAGACGATGATGTTTTGCAAACTGACAAGACTCACAATCTAATGAAGACACCTTACTAAACTGAGGACAAAGCTTCTTGAGTAAAGGAAGAGATGGATGACCCAGTCTACAATGTGCCTCGAAGGGAGAGGTTACACCAGAGCAAGCAACAGATTTCGGTATTGGTGTGTCAAGAATGTAGAGGCCTCCAAATTCATGTCCTTTACCAATAATCTTCTTCGTCATAAGATCCTGAAATAAGCAATGAGTAGGAAAGAATGAGATACAACAGTTAAGATTGCGAGTAAGTTGACTTACAGAAATCAAATTAAATGATAAGTTAGGTAAATGTAAGACAGATGACAGAGGAAGCAAAGAAGTAGGAGTGATTGTGCCAGATCCAAGAACACGAGATGGTGACCCATCGGCTAAGGTAACAGTAGAGGTGGAAGTGTGTGGCTGAAGAGTAGAAAAGAGACTAGAATTACCTGTCATATGATCTGTGGCACCAGAATCAATAACCCATTTGGAAGATGAAGAAAGAAGACACGCATTTGGTTTACCTGAATCAGCAATAGCAGTGATAAAAGGTGATGAAGACTTTAGTGATTCTTGATACTGTGAGAATTTGATAAATTCATCTGCAGAGATAAGAACCGATTTTTCAGAGGTATCATGGGTGGATGCAATATGAGCCGAGTGACCTTTTTGATTTTTGTACTGAAGCTTTCTACAGTCACGTTTCGTATGTCCTGGTTTGCGACAATAGTAACACATAATTCCTCCCGGATCTTGTGGTCGAGTTTCAAACCCTGGCGAGCCGCCTCCTTTGTTTCCACTCATATAGGTTGACCTTCCAGGCTCATAGTTATTTGATGCGAACCGTGGAACGCGATTCCTATCGACCCGCCTAGCTACGAGGCTAGAGAACCAAGAAGAAACGGATCAAGACCCAACAACAATATTGGCATGGATTTCTAAGCAAAACACAGATTTGGCTGCAGGAAACTCACCTACACACATGGATATTACGCACCACGCACGGAGGAGAGGGCGAACGCCACAAAGGGGTGCAAAGACCTTTGATAAGTTCTTGGGTTGGCTTGAAATCAAGCAAGGAGCTCAAGGGCTCTCAATTTGTTTTCTAACAAATTTCATTAATTGAACAAAGTTTTAAACAAGAGCTGCCCAAATGTCTTTAAATAGGGCTCACACAAAACCTAAAAAGAAAAGACAAGATTTGAGCCATTGGATTTGATCCAATGGTTGAAATTACAAATTTTACACTTGCGCCGCGGCGGGCAATTATTCATGCGCGGCGAGGAGGCTCGGATCACAAAAGCATTAGTAGGCGGGCCGCGGCGGACAAATTCCATGCCGCGGCGAGGAACCTTGCACTTCAACCCAAGAGGTCTGTGCCGCGGCGCCCAAAAGCCATGCCGCGGCGCGCACGTCCCTAGTCCTCTGCGCGCACCTCTGCCCACACTTGCGCGCGCGTCTGCTCGTCCTGCGCGCACGTCTCCCAGCCTGCATGCCCAAAACAGAAACATCGGTGCCGCGGCGCACATATTTCATGCCGCGGCGAGCATGCCTCGTCCAAAATTCTACAAAAGCAGAAACTCCCGTGCCGCGGCGCATATAATCCATGCCGCGGCGCAGCTCCAAAATTGGCAATTTCCACAAATTAGCTTGGCACTCCATGGCGAACATGCTTGCGCCCTTGCTCGTGTTTGTGGCGTGCCTCTTTGCGCCGATATTTGACCCTTTGTTGGCACAATTCTTGACACGAGTTGTGCTTGTCCTGACACGGGTCGTACTCCCTAGGCGGTGCCATTTAATTCGTATCATTATTATTTCGGCTGACCAAAGCACCATTTAATTGAGCAGGTGGAGTGCCTTCTGTACGAAGTACTCGACTAAACACTTCTTGTAAAGAGGAGATCTCAGAACCAGAAAGAACCTGTGACTTAGCAGTCTCAAAGTCAGAGGGAAGACCAGCAAGAAAACTCATGACAGCCATTTGCTCTCGTTGGCGTTGCTGAACCTTCACATCAGGACTAAAAGGCATCAAACTATTGAGCTCCTCATAAGTCTTCTTAAATTCCATAAAATAACTCGTAAGAGACTGATCTTGCTTGTCTGCATGGTAAAATGCCTTGCATACCTCATACATGCGAGAAAGGTTTCCTTTACCAGAATATAAGAAATCCAAATAATCCACCAATTCCTTAACAAATTCACAATGATTGATCAAGCCAATTACCTCGCTCTCAATAGAGTTTCGAATCTGCAGAAATAAACGAGCATCTTCTCGAAGCCATGTCTGCTTTGAATCATCGTTAGGAGGATCGTCAGTCAAATGATTATCTTTATCAATACTCCTCAAATAAAGTCGAATGGTCTTGCTCCAATCCAAATAATTCGAGCCATTGAGGTTATGGTCCGTAATTTTAGACATTACAGGCACCATATCCTTCACAACACTAGATTTCTTTTCAGTCATAACTCCTACAAACAACAAGACAGCGGACAAGCGAACAAACAAAATCCAACAAAGCAGCGAATAGAAAAGGTAGCGAATAAGAACGCAAAATTGGCCAAAACCCGAATTGGAAGAACCCAAACCTGAACCAATGAGTGCCGAACCACCACAGATGACACAAGGGAACGCCGGCGAGCTGCTCGAGGTCGACCGGAGAAAATTTCAGACAGAAACGCGCCGTCACGCGCCGACGCGTGGGAAGAACGCGAAAACTCGCGGTGGCGCGTGGGGGCCACTCGCGGCTCGTCTGGTCACCAGATTCTGGGGTTTTGCCGATCGGCGGCTGGGCTTCCTCCCTGTGCCGGCGGTGAGGTAAATGGCCGACGCGTGGGAAGAACGCAGAAACTCGCGGTGGCGCGTGGGGGCCACTCGCGGCTCGTCTGGTCGCCGGATTCTGGGGTTTTGCTGATCGGCGGCTGGGCTTCCTCCCTGTGCCGGCGGTGAGAATAAATGTTGACTCGAAAAAAGTGTTCCAACTTGGGTCCCAAAAATACACTAACACCTGATTCGTGTTACCCAAAACCAAACTCTAATTTGGACGAAAAAATTCCAATTTTGTAACCCTAATGCTCTGATACCATGTTAATAAAACCAACGGGCCTAACTCTCAACCCAAAAGCTAGCTCATGAGTTAGAGGATTGCCCAGATTTATAACTTGCACTTCTCCAGAACACCTAGCCGATGTGGGACATTCTCCTTCAACACCCCCCCTCACATTGGACAGGGGCAACGAAGGCCAACAAACCCACGATGAACTACGGGCCTGGCTCTGATACCATGTTATTCAAGATTGAATTGAATAATTTCTTGTTATTGCATTGAAAGGTAATACACATATATATATACAAAACTTAGGTTCTAACTTAGGAAAGTTATTAAATAGGATCCCTATAATTAAACTAAATATATATATACCTAATATACAGCTAATCACAATTAATATATACATATCTAACATAATCCAAGGTTCATAGTTCTCTTAAGGTACCTCATGACCTTTTCAATTGCATTCCAATGCTCTATAATAGGTCTACTGGTAAACCTACATAGTAGTCCCACAACATAAGCTATGTCAGGCCTAGTGCGATCAGTAGTATAATGTAAGCTACCAATGATGCTCGCATACTCAGTTTGACTAACACCGTCTCCGGTGTTCTTGAACAACTTTACACTATGATCATAAGGAGTACATGCAGGTTTGCAATTAGAGTAATTATATTTCTTTAAGATCTTCTCAATATAATGAGATTGATCTAATGAAAGTCCCTCTTCAGACCTAGTAATCTTTATACCTAGGATTACACTCATTTCACCGAGGTCTTTTATGTCAAAGTTAGCACACAGTAAGTTTTTCACATTATTTACAACATGAATATTTGACCCAAAAATAAGCAAGTCATCCACATATAAACATATAATAGTGCAAATGTCATTTTCTGTTTTATGATAAATGCATTTGTCACTTTCATTCAATTTGAATCCATGTGAGATAGCTAGATTATTAAATTTTTCATGCCATTGCTTAGGTGCTTGTTTTAGACCATAAAGAGATTTATCTAGTTTACATACTTTATTTTCTTGACCTGGGACTACAAAGCCCTTAGGTTGATCCATATAAATATCTTATTCTAATTCACCATTTAAGAAGGCAGTTTTAACGTCCATTTGGTGCACTACTAAAGCATGGATAGTAGCAAGGGAAAAGAGCACACGCATGGACGTTATTCTTGTGACAGGTGAAAATGTATCAAAGAAGTCCATATTTTCCCTTTGCCTATACCCTTTAGCTACAAGGCGAGCCTTGTACTTTTCAATAGTACCATCGGGTTTTAATTTCTTCTTTAGTATAAATTTACATCCTATGGTCTTGCAACCAGAAGGTAAGTCAACTAAATGCAAAGTTCTATTAGACTCAAGAGAGTCCATTTCATCATTTATGACTTATTCCCATAAGTTAGCATCTAAAGAAGATAAGCCTTCTTGAATAGTTTGGGGATCTTCCTCTAAGGTATAAGCATAAAAATCAAACCCATAATCCTTAGAGGTTCGAGCTCGTTTACTTTTCCTAAGTTTAGTATCTAATTCCTCATTTTGTTCACTAGTTCTAGTTATGGGTAAACTACTAGAAGACGAGCCCCCACTATTCTTCAATTTAAAGGGAAACTTATGTTCATAGAAATCTGCATCATTTGATTCTATAACTACATGATCATTTAAGTCATAGAATTTATAAGCTTTACTATTCATAGCATATCCTATGAACACACATTCATATGCTTTACTAGCAAGTTTATTTCTTTTTGGATCAGGGATCCTAACATAGGCTAAAACAGCCTCAAGTTTTAAAATAAGTTAAGTTAGGTTTCTTATTTTTCAAAATTTCATATGGTGAAATTTGACTAGTAGATTTAGGCACTCTGTTTAGCACATAGCAAACAGTTAATAAAATTTCTCTCCACCAGTGGGAAGCAGCACTAGAGTTTAATAAAATTGCAACAACTGATTCAGTAAAAGTTCTATTTTTTCTTTCAACTTTGCCATTCATTTCAGTAGAATAAGGTGCATTTTTTTCATGTATGATTCCATAGGTTTTATAAAAGTCATTGAAAATATTGGAATCATATTCAGTGCCTCTATCACTTCAAAATCTTTTTATTTTTCTATTAAGTTAATTTTCAATTTCAGTAATAAATGTTTTAAACATGTCAAACACTTCACTTTTATTTTTCATTAGATATACATAAGTATAATTTGAACAGTCATCTAAATAGCGTTTTCTATTTTTGTTAAAGTACCATCAAGTTCACATATATCAGAGTGTATTAAATTTAATGGTTTAGATTCTCTAATTATTGATTTATGTAAAGTTTTGGTTATTTTAGCTTGACTGCAAAAATCACATTTTTCAAAATCATTCATTGATAATTTAGGAACTAGTTCTAAGTTACTCATGTTCTTTATTATGCGTTTATTAACATGACAAAGTCTAGCATGCCAAACATTAAAAGAACACAACATATAAGCAGAAGAAGATGCTTTATTAATTTCAACATTCAATTTAAACATGACATCAGTGGCATACCCTTTCCCAACAAATACATTATTCTTAGTAATTGTATACAAATTAGCTCCTATTATTTGAGTAAACCTAGCCTTGTTGAGAAGATAGCCCGAAACTAAGTTTTTTCTCATCTTTGGAGTATGCAGGACATCCTTCAAGATTATAGTCTTTTCAGAGGTAAACTTTAATTCCACCTCACCAGTACCAGCAACTTTAGTGGAGTGGGAGTCGCACAACAACACGTTCTTATCCTCAAACACAGAATAGGACTTGAACATGTCACGATCATAGCAAACATGGCGAGAAGCACCAGTGTCCACCCACCACCCCTCGGATCCTCCAACAACGTTGATTTTAGATATCATAGCAATAAGTTGATCTTCGGTAAGGTTCGCTTGCAGGGCAGGATGATTCTTGTTCTGACAGTTCCTGGACAAATGGTTAGGCCTGTTACAACTATAACAGATAAATGTGTTATTTCCTAAGGGGGGTTAAGTTCCAGGTCCAGGACCATTCCTTGGAGGATTTCTATTTTTATTCTGGTTGTTATGGTTCTGGTTATTATTATAATTCTGAAATTTCATGTTTCTTCCTTTAGGTTTCAGAATTACAGAGGAGGATTTTTTATTAGCACTTTTGTTTGAGACAACAAGTACTTCATCTTTTTTATCTTGTTTTCGGGCTTCTTCTTCTATTCTTAGACGGGTTATAAGACTTTCTAGGGAGAATTCTTTAGTTTTATATCTAAGAATATTCTTAAAGTCTTTCCTTGCAGGGGTAATTTATCTATAATAACAACTTGAAATTGTTCATCTATAGCCATACCTTCAGAAGTTATTTCATGTGCTATCTTCTACAGTTCATGTGACTGAGCTTCCACAGATTTGTCATCAGTCATCTGATACTTTAGATATCTGCTGACAACATACTTCTTGGTTCCATCTTCCTCAGTATCATACTTCTTTTGAAGTGCATCCCAAGTTTCCTTAGCTAACTTATCAGAGTTATAGTATTCATATAAATCATTAGCTAAACCATTAAGTATAAAATTCTTACATAGAAAATCATTTTCCATCTAAGTGTTTAAATCCTTAGTTGTGGCTTCAGTAAGAGGATTAGGCAGTGTTGATTTTTCAGTAGTAAGAACAGAGGCGACTTTTTTCATGGTTAAGAAAAACAACATTTTTTGTCTCCATCTTTTAAAATGCAGTCCCTCAAAACGAAAAGGTTTGTTTAAATCAGCAGTTAACATTTCAGTAGACATGGCAAATTAAATCGTCTTAAAATTGTTGCTGCAGATATAAAATAAAGAGGGACGAAGTTACCAAAATATTGAAATCACACTGCTTGGGTTGAGTCACGGACTAGGTCGCTCTCTTTAAGACGTTTCGCAGCTCTGCCCAAAATTGTGCAAGAAAACACAGCCTCATCGTCCCCAGGATAAAACATCTCAGCAAAATTCTGTCTCAAAGCTACACTGCACTGATGAACTCTGGAATGCTACACCTTATAAATATTTTGTTGCTCGAAAACTAAAAATAATATTAATTTTGTATTAATATTTCTGGATTTCTGAATATAGGTTTTTGTTTGGCTTTTATGGAATTTTTTGTAGTGCTCAATAGTTAGAGCATAGAGGAGAGAAAATGAGAGAGAGTTGAGTGTGAGAGGTGATTTTAATTGTAAGCTCAAGGGCTCTATTTATAGCTAAAATCATCAACTGTATGTCACAAAAAATGGGGCCAGAGGATGAGAACATACAACGGTCATTGAGAACGTTCTGTAAAATTCGGTTTGGAACGGAACAGAATGGTAAAAAAAATGTAATGGTCACGACATGGGTAACGGATAAGAATGAGACTGTTAGAAAAAATAATTTTAATAAATAAAATTTTTCCAAAAAAAATAATATGTCACCTCACGTCACACACACACACTCGGATAGGCATGGGATGACCGACCGGTTGGACGGCGGCGGTACGTGCGTGTGTGGCGGACCCACAAAAATCCTAGGTCCTCTCCCCTTCCATAAAAGTGGGTGCCCATTGGGGCTCAATCCCACTAGTAAATTTTTTCCTTTATTAATACCTCCTTGGAGATGTTCAAAATCAATGTAGGACAAGTTTTTTGAGAGAGGAAACTTTTGCACTTTTTCTCTCTTTTTATTCAAATTCATTCACAATTTCCAACAACCGACCAGCCGAGAGAGCCAACTGACTAGCCTGGTGTTGAATCAATAATTCTAGGCAAACCATGCAACGAGCCAAAGAGTGTTGACTAGCTTTACCGACCAGCTAAGTATACTAGGTGATGGGTAGGAGTGATTGGTGATTCGACCAACAAAGTAGACTAGGTGGTGGGTACGAGAGACCAATGATTCCACCAACTTATTCCCAGCAATTTCTAGTTCGACGATAGTGGCCCTAGCATCGCTGCTAGCCCAGACACCTCGCTTGGAAACCTTGTCGCCATCTTACTACTCTTACTAAGACATAAAGTTCTATTATTCCTGGTTGTATTCCCATGGGCATTCTAGTTTTTGAGTTTGAGCTAAGAGGTTGATTTCTTAGTGCGTATTCTAAACAACTATGTGGTGGACTGTTTGAGGGAAATTTTTGAAATTCCTAATTATATTGAAATTCTTCCTCTTGATGAAAGATGACTCCCGATGATCCCCTACCAGGCAGGATTACTATTTTTACTGAACTACAGTTTGTTGAACTCAGGCTCTCATTTTGGTTGATGATAAGAGAGTTCTTTTGTAGAGTGAGGACATCTTTTGGGCAGTCCTCCTAACTTCTGGAAGGTCTTGGTATTTTATTACATTATGTAGAGAGAACATGTTAGGGAACTGACTATGGAGGAATTTCGATGCCAATATTATGTGTAGATTGTAGGAGGGTGTTGGTTCAGTGTTATGCTATTCGGTAACCGCAAGTTTATTAAGGATTTGCCTAAATCCAACAAAGGTTGGAGGCTATTATGGTTCATAGAAACCAACACTTACATTGTATCCTGCCTTGAACTTGATCCCACACTAACCCAGTTTGTTCTTGGCGATGAGACACTCACATGTGTCCAACTCACTTTTCCACGATTACCTTCTCTAGGATCCTTTTTTGCTAAGGCTTTTATGTTTATTTTTTGTAGTGTGTTGGAAACGTACCAAGCCTTTTAATTCCAGACCATATAGTCTTTATTGAGAAGCTATTTATGCTTGCTCCTATGTATTGCAACTATGAAAGTTTGACCATTCTTGAGAAAGTTGCTTACTGGGACTGCATCCTTCTTCATCCTCTCTTGGAACTCTTGATTGAACTCATACAAAAAGTATATGCTTTAGTGATCCAGTTTTCACTTGTGATTAATTACTTTTCTTTTTTATTTATTATCCTTTTATTTTGCAGACATGCCTTTCCATCATATTACTTCCCAGAAGAGCCCAACTGCCAATGCGTTTCAGTTTATGTCTTAACATTTAGGTAGTGACTCTAGGAATCAAATAGATGGAGGGTGCGTGCTAGGAAGGAAAAGAGCACGCAAGGCTGCAGCTCACCAGGTCGAGATTACTATGGAGGTGACATCACCTAGCATGGCTCAAATCGCACATCTAGTTGGGGACATGGTCATGGAAGAAGTTGATCCATGCTCAAGTCTTTCATGCACACCATCCCTTGCTTATTTTCTTGGTGTGAATGAGTCTGCAACTTGTAATCACTTTGGTAGGCTAAAGGAGAAGTCTAGAAAACTTAAAGCTGTTGTTGAAGAATTTCACACTTAGACCTTAGCTTGCATCCAATCTTTTAGAGGTCGTTGCTAGGATAGCTGAATCAGAAAGAGACTGTGCCATAGAATTCCTAACATCGTGTTATGGTGATCTAGTACTTTAGCATATATCAATTTTTTGGGAATTTGAACTAGGATTGTCTAGCCATTGTTTGTTGATGGATCCATGATTATCGAGGAAACCTTAGAAATTTTGTGGATCTTTGTGAGAGTCAAGTGGTGATCCAAGCATGAGACAATGCCAACGACCTAAAACGATCACGACATTGCCACACATTTCAGACCTAGAAAGGCTACAAAAAGCAGTCAGTAGGACAAGTGGCAACGACGACAGGACCTAGTATGAGAGGCATGAGATAGGGCATTAGGACTAGGCGGACCACGATGGGGTCAACCGATGACTGGTCAACAATGAGTTGATGATGGACCAGATGGCTGATTGGCCAACTAGTCGACAACGATAATGACTTGATGGTGACGGGTAGTAGAATAGGCAGTTGGTCAGCTGTATAGGAAGGTGGATGGCCAACCGCGGATTGAGGGTTCCGACAGTCGATAGTTCCGTTTTGATGGCGCAATAAAGAGTTCTCATTGTGTGCTTTCCCTATCTCTGACATTTTCCCCATTTTATTTCTGAAGTCTATCATTTGTTTTTCTGATTTCTATTTTCTTTTGCAGAAAGAATTTTTCTAAATGTGGAATGGTGTGCTTCTAAGTCATGAAATTTTTCTTTTGATCTACCTAAGGTTGTCAACTCAAGAGGTTAGGCTCTATGGAGCCCCTAGTTTCCTAGCCCTTTGCTTGCTAAATCTTTTCAAGTGTGTAAAACAACAAGTATTTTTTAATGCCAACCTGTGAAGGGTGTATTCTAGGTGATCTCATCATAAGTTATGAAGCTTTGGTGGTAAGTTGTTTGGTGTTAAAGAGGTAGTTCCTTGTTCCTCTCCATGTCGTACTTCCAAAGCACCATAGTTTGAATCCTGAACTGACGTTGTTACAAGTTCCAAAAAAGGTGGGTCCTTGCTTTATTCTCTGCACAATACTGATGTACGAAAACCAGTACCTAAATACTATTCTCGTAAATGCTTATTTAAATTTGTACAATCTCGCAAGTGCACGAATCATTTTATAAAAAATGATAAATATACTCCCAAGGTCGGTCTAAGGAAGGAATTTATGTGGTTTTTAATAATTATTCAAACTTTTAAAAACGAAATTAAAACCTAAACATCCTGTTACGATATTTGAGTTTGGTTGACTCTAATCTAAAGAGAAAAAAATAATATAGACATGAATTTAATAAATAATCATGCAATTATATCATTCATAAACAGTGGAGAATTAATGGATAATAATAAATTAATTATGCTTGTTTCATATTATATAGGTTATGAAATATTTGAATTAAAATTATTGATTCTCTCTTTTATGTATAAATATCACCTTTGGTGGGGTTAGATATTCTTTGGTAATTAAACAAATCAATTAACACCTATGGTGAGGTTGATAATTAATTTGGTTAATTAAATTAAAATCATTTTTTAAGAGATTGCAAATGAACCATTTGAATGCCACCTTTGGTGGGGTTAGACATTTTAAACTTTATTCAAGGTGTCTAGGTTAAATTTAAGAATAGAATTATCTGAATACTAACTTTCAAGTTTTAAAACTATTACAGAAAATATTTTGTCAATATATTTTCAAATAATAATTCTTTGTAAAAAACTTTTGAAATAGAGTTTCGCATCAACAATACCAGGCGATTGTACCAATAAGTAGAAGAGCACTACTCTAAATTAGACCAAATAATTATATCTTAAAATCTAATTTTCAGATTTAAAGTTTGTAATGAAAAATAATGTATTTCTCTCTAACATTCTTTATATGAAAATCTTGAATAAAAATAATATTTAATTTTGTGTAAATGTTTTACCTATTAATATTTCACAAGCATAACAACAGTATTATCCCATATTAATAATCAGCCAGACATGCTTAATTTAATAATTAGCTAGAAAATTAAATATAGCATGTAAAAATAAAACATAAGAAATAATGCTGAAAATAATACATTTAAACATACCTCAACATAATTTCAGAATTGTTTCTGGAAAAACCTCCAAACGAAATTGCATTCCTATTTATTGAATCAAAACTAAAAATATTATAAGAACATAACTAAGTTCTTTTCAAAATGAGAAAAACTTTAAAACTAAAACTAAAAAAAAAACTAAGAAAACTAAGAAAGCTTTCTAGAGAGAGAAAGTTAGAGAGAGAGAGAGAAGAGAGCTCAAAATTTAGGTGTGTGAAATACAAAGGGGAGGGGGTGTATTTATAGGTGAAAATATGGTGCTAAAAATGTCAAAATGGCACAAGTGGGTGTAAAAGGCACCGTGACAGGTTGGCTAGGCGCGCTGGCAGGCTGGTAGGCAGCAGGCGCGCGCGCGGACAGGCAGGCGTTCGGCGCAGGGCGCTCGAGGTGTTGCGCGCGGGATGTGAACGTTGGGCGCAGGCAGGCGCGCGAGGTGTGCGGCGTGGACGAGCGTGCTGCGCGGCATGACAAGCAGGCTGCGTGCGGACAGTGCGGCGTGCTAGGTAGGCTGCGCTCGGACAGGGCAGTTTTGACCATTTCTTCATTTTTTCCATTTTTTTGATTTTTCTTTATTTTTTTCTTCACCTTTTTGAATAGTAAATAAATACTATACTTTAAATATTGTGATGGATTGCTTCCAACTATTTTAAAACATTCTTCAAGTAAATGAATTTATTTTAGAAGCGAAAATTTCTGAAAAACAATAAAAATACCCGTGATTCTGAAAAGATAGAATTATATAAAATATGATAAAATCATGCATACATAAATCTATTTAATCAATTAAAGTGCATTAAATCATGATATCTTTAGTGCTTTTTAAGCACTCATCAAATACTTAGTGCCATATTATGCCTTAGCCTATTAAGACATTGATGTGGTAAGGAATCTAGGGGTAAGTTGCAAGTTATGAAGGAGGTTGATGCAGGAGCATGAATTATTTCTTATTGTTTATTAGTTTTGTTAGTTAAGTGTCGTTTACTTATTAGTTGTCGTTTGTTTAATTTCCTTAAGGCTTTGTTATGGGCTGAGACATGTAGTTTTACCTAAACCATTTTCAATAGCCATAATTTAGGGCATTTGTCCTAAATAGACCTTTAGAAATGACAAATGCCACTTTTATACCCCATTGTGAAATTTTAACAAAATTGATTCTTTTAACCGGTAAGAGACTTGTAAAAGCCGGTTATTTGAAAAAGGAAAAAAAAAAACAAAAATAAAAAAGAAAAGCTGATATATTTGCCAAAATAAAAGACAAAAGAAAAAACAAAGAGAAGAAAGAAAAGGAAGCTTGCGAAAGAGAGTTACACCCACTGTTTTCACTTGTAAGTTGTTCTGGTTTTTCTTTCTTGCTCTGTTTTCTAAAAGCAGAACCAAAAGAGGAAGCTTGCGAAAGAGCGTCTGAGCTTGTTGGATGCAAATACTTGTATTCTAACTCTTTCATCGAAGTTGGGTTGATAAGTTTTCATACTTGTGATGTTTATCTTAGTTCTAAGGGTAAACTAAGGGTGGGGTTTGGGCTTTTCTGCGTTGTTGTGTTTAGGGTGAGAGAAAATTTCCCATCTACGCATGTTCAAACTTGAGTTCTCTGAAGGCCAAAGCTCCCCTGTAACCATATTCAGTGACAGAGACAAGAAAATCGTCGCGTTGGTTGCCGTTCTTCATTGTCCACCACGAAGTAGTCGTACTCACTGAGCAAGGTAACTTATATCTTTATATCTCTGATCGATCCTTGTATTATTCGAAAATATCTGTGAAATTTAGACAAAATTGGAGCGACAAACTACACGCCCCCAGATTCACGTCATGTCGGTTGGACACTTCCAAAAAATAAAGAATACATGTAACATAGTTAAAAAAAATTCTTAATCGTCATGTATTCAGATTTCAGACCCAACCCAGCTATCCAATCTCTCCAAATAGAAATTGTAGAAACTAAACGTTTCCTCAACGCACTGGCTTTGACTAGCAAATATACAGCACCGTGGACTTCCTAAACTTTGGCTGACCATTTTCTGTATCCTACATTTTGTGTGATTTTTATTTGCTCTTGCTCTGTATTTCCTATCAATTTTCTCTAGTTTTTGAAATTATTTAATTAGGGTTGAAGTTGGTATCACGATCTGCTCTTGTTGAACTTGTCCCCCACCAATTAGTACTTGGATTCACTAGTAACAATCCTAACGCTTTAATCTTGCAATTTGCTCACCATTACTTGATTTTAATCAATTACATTTGTTGTTAGTCTTATTTTTCTCATCACTCTCAATTTCCTTTATTGTCTAGAGAAATTTGGGCATATTGGTATGTTACTTGAACTCTTCAATTTTTTGTAAAGTACCCGTATCCAAACAAAATGACATAAACATGAGTATAACTACTCGAACACTCCAATTGGAAAAAATTTACATCAAAATTGGGAAAAATGGGTGTGTCCAACACCCGAATACTTATTAAAAAATTTAGAACTTGAGGTAACCTTAAAAGTCCATGTTTAATGGTATACTACAATGCCAAATAAGCATCTTATCCAGCATGGAGTTTGGATCCAAATAATGGAGATCCTTGCTCTTTGTACTGAGTTCAAATATTTATGTTTACTTAGTTATTCATATATATAATTGCAGCCTAATTGATCATCAGAGAAGCTATTGTGATGAGAATGCCTGTATAACTAGAAGGGGCTCTTGAATTTCACTCTAGTGACTAGCTTAAATTTCAAGATTATGAGAACACACCTGAAAGATCTAGTTGCTAAACGTAAATAATGAAAACTAAAACATAATGAATAAGATGGATGTGATCAAGGTTCCAAAAGACAAAAGGGGATACCAAGGAGGTTGCCCGAAATGAGCAAAGGCATAAGTCAAAAGGCAGTATGAGGCGTAAGCTTCACTTAAAATTGAATATAATACATAAAAATTATTGATAGTCTATTATATAGAGTAAACATACACTAAACGTATACAAATCATAAAATGTAAGACTAGCAAGTAGTCTAGATATAAAGTCCCAAACCACAAAAATAATCGTCTAAATCATAAGTCAAAATTCAAATAAAGGCATGAAACAAGTTTCAAAATGAACCATAAATAAATCACAAAATATGTTTAAATATGTTGGCCGTCATTGTTACTTTCTTCCTCTTTCTCTTGAGTCTACTAATTCAAATCCTCACTTATCACTCATCAGCACCCTCGTTACTACTCACTATAAGTGATATCATTCATTGCATTGAATCATCATCATAATATCTAATTTGAATGTCTTGTTCATCTTCATCCACTAAAAAGTAGTTGTTTTGTTTTGCCTACAAAGGATCTCTATTTCCTATATTTGTTTCTATCTTTTAGGAGTATATTCATTTCTTTTTCATTTTATTTTGTTTATCTCATTTAATGGACTACTTGACATTTTATAAATAAATAAAAATCTCGGTGTAGCCAAAATATAAAACAATTACACTCTTTATAGTTTCAAGAAAGACACGTAAGCCTCATGCTGCCTCAAAGCATAAGCTTCAAAGTAAGTACATTTGTATCTTGTATTGGTTCATCTGGATAAATAATTTTAGTTTATTAATCTTAAATCATTTATGAATGTCTTTACTAAGAACTTCTACATTCTGTTGGATGCCTGCATAGTTTGATTGATACCATTTATTTTATTTAAAATTTGTTCTAAGTATTTTCCTGACATTTATTTTGTGATAACAATTTGTCAATTGCATAATGATTTTACTTGTTTTTAGGGTGCTGGTTTATTTGACGTATACTGAACCTTTTGCAGCATTCTTTGAAAGTGGAAAGCATCAAAATTCTTGTAAGTGATGTGCCCAATTTTTTTACTTTGAGAATTGTTACCTTATTTAATTTTATCCAACTCCTTTTGGGTTCATATTATCCATAACTGTTTAGGGTAGAAGCATTTTTTCGTATATATTTTTCTATAAGCTTTTAATCCTGTATAACTAGCTTCTGAATGATACTTCCTCAATCCGCATTGAAACAAATTTTGTTGATTTGTAACTTTTAAACTGAATGAAGATTGGACTCTGCCTGATTACATGCAATTAGTTTTATGAAGGATGTCATAGTGATGCTGTATTTTCAATTACGTGTTTAAAGTAGTGAAGTATTCGTATTACCTATGCATTAAGTTATATTATAGTCAATCTATGACTATGCATGTGCTAATCTCATTTTAGATTGTTAATTCAGAAGCTTTATAAAGTAGGTTAAGTAGAATGCCCAATAATTATAGAAGATGAAATATATCATGGCAGAGAAAATATAATCTCCTATAAGCTATAATATTCTTTTATTACTTAATACTAGTTGGGGATATTTCTTTAGGATTTAACATAAACCCTATTTCATTAAGTTAATTGATTTAATTTCTTCTTTGATGATGATTTGTTTATAAAATTTACAACATATTGTCTAATAAATGTTAGAGTTAAGTATTTGTTATTATATTAGCTTTATATTGTTTTGGTACTATCTGAATATTTGTTTCATGATTTTTTATTACCGTTTTCCTGTGATGTAGACGATGGCATCTCAAGATAACGAACACATTCCATGCGTACAACGTGAAAATTACTTCATCGGAAAGATTTCGAATATGTCTAGAATGGAAGAGCTTCAAACAATCAGGTCCAAACTAGAAATGTTTGGTTTGAAGAAGGAATTTGAAGACTCGTGCTTTGGATTTCTATTAAAGATGCACATAATTGAGTTCATTGGACCTTTTGTTCACCATCTATTGATGATGCAAGATAAGAAACAAAGTGGGAAAGAGTTGACAATTGTTGTAAATGGACATCCCCGTTGTTTTGGATACGAAGAATTTTCCCTTATAACTGGTATGATGTTTACGGGTGAGGATAGCATTCAATATTTGGATAGTAGATTAAAACATCAATACTTTAGGAGGGATAATATCATTACAAAGGGAAGGTTATGTGAAGTATACGAAAGGTTAACGAAGAACATCGATAGACATGATGTTCTTCGTTTGTCATTGTTGATAGCATTAGAGATTGGTTTGTTGGGTGAGCAGAAGTCACAGAAGATAAATCTTCAATACTTCTACCTTGTTGAAGATCTTGACAGGTTCAACAAGTTTCCATGGGGGAAGGTTGTTTATGATTTTACCATACGAAGGATGAAAAGTTGTATGGTCAATAGGGTAGCAATGGATGTCCATATGTTGGAAAAAAATGAAGTTGAGGAGGAGGTAGAAGATGATTTGGATATTGAAGGGAAAGGAGAAGATAGGAAATTGAGAAAATCATATTCAACCACTTCTTATAACGTATATGGGTTTCCATTGGCTTTACAAGTTTGGGCTTACGAAGACATACCTGCATTGGCGGATGATTTGGGTTTTAAACGTGAATCAGATTTGATGCCAAAGATTCTAAAGTGGGAAAACAAAAAAACAGGTCGACTTTTGAGATTCAAATACCTGAAGAGGACTTACTTCAGTCACGATGATGTTAGTAATTATGTCTTATTAACCTCAAATTTTTTAGGGTTTAGTCATGTTGGAATATTTTAATTCATTATACTATTTAATGTATCATATAAATGTTAAATGTTTTGCAGCTATTGGTTCTACAAGTCCTGGTTCCCACTAAACAAGAGATGGATACTTCATATTATCAATCTAGTCTTGCTGCCAGGAGAGAGATGACAAAAGAGTTTGGTGAAGAACTTTTCCTGAATGTTGAAAAAGTTGAAAAAAGAGGAAAAGAAAAGTTGATAGATGAAAGTCAACCATCTTCATCAACCACATCCCTTGACAGGGTACAACATTTCATTACCCTTTTATCTTTAATATTTTATTATTTGCATAAAATGAGTGAGCACAAATAATTGCTAATTTTTTAAATAAACTAGAGAAATCTTATTTAATTGTAATTTAGGGTAAAGAATATGTTGTGAGGTATAAATTGACCATATTTATACGCTAAAGCATTCACATATTTGTAGGTTATGGAGGAATTGTTGGTTGTGAAGCAAGAAGTTAAGGAAATGAAGCAGATGTTTGCTAGTTTCTTATATATTTTCAAAAAGGGAAACGTAAATTTCCCTTTCGAACATGAGGGTGTGTTTCAAACAAGCAGCCCAATAAGATTTGCAAATTCAATTGGTGGTGTGGACGCTGAAGTTGGCGTCAATATTGGATCAGAGAATGTCAGAAATGAACATGAGATATAATTTTTGGTGGTCAACATCGTGGTGATAAAAATTTGTCAGATGAAGGAGTGAATAAATTGGAAGAAAAAGATCCAAATACTGAAATAGTAATTGGAGAAGAACACTATGTTGCCATGGAGGATAGTGTTCCTGAAAAAGAGGAAACAACTTTGAATATTCAGGTTCATATGGACATATCCAAGAACTTGTCTCAAGTAGAAGAAAAAAATATTCTTATGATTTCTCTAGAGAAGGAATTACAAAATAGGAATTTGGCCGTCCTTGGTTATGAAATAGAAAATTGTATTCAGAGGGGGTCAGATGACGTCCGTGCAAGTGATACAGATGATTGTATGATTGTGACCGGTCCAACTAAAACAAATAAATACTACACAAGAAAGAATCGATCCGTTGGTCCACTTTTAAGATCACCTTATGATGTCTACAAGACTAATGGAAGGAAAAGGAAAGTATTGAAAATGGACCAATCATACGATGATGTTCTTGCCGGATGCTCAAATTCTTTCTATAATGTCAACGCGAAATGTGGATTGCGATAAATATCTTCATTTCTTATCCTGGCTTGATAAAGAATCCTGTAGTATGGTGTAAGTAATGGATTTTGAAATATACTATGTCATATTTATCAAATTTTACAATTTGTTTGCCTTTTCGTCTTTATAAAATATACTTACAATTATACTCATTATTTCTTGTCAACATCAATTTAGGGAGACCATTAATGTTGGTTGCCCAAGTAAAGGGACAGCAAATGCTATATGGTTTCATCGTTTGTTCAAAATTGAACAAAACCTTTTCAACTCAGTAAGTACCACAACATAATCTTTACAAAACATTTTTGGGAACAAATACTTTAAATTGTTTACTTTATGAACATTATAATACAGACGTAATATTTGCTAATGATTATATATGTTTGTTGTAGCATATTGACTGTGGTCTGTGGTTGCTGAGGAAGAAGTTCCATAAATGCCCTACAAAATTTCGTCTTAAAGGATGGTCAACAGTGGACTCGTACTTTTTTGTAAGTCATCTTATTCATATCTATGTAAATACTATATGCCATTTAATGACTTTTACGGTTTGTTTGGGATATTAATATATACTACCTAATATTTGTAAAATATAGGAAACTAATAAGTGAATGAAATTTTATCATAATTATCCACTAGTTTGCAATTAGCAAACCTATAACAGTCCTTACTTCTTGACTGTAACTGATTCACATGTTTGATTTATGCAATTTGTGATTCTGGAATGTAGAGATTCTCATTCCTAGATTCTGAAATGGACCTTGTTCATGAAGGAGTAACTTTTTTTAGTACTTATACCTGTGAATCTATTAATCAGGAAAAATCAGTAAGTGTTTGCATTGAAACATATTGTGTAGCAAGAATTTAATTCATAATCTAGGAAACTAATAACAATATAATCAATATCTTAATGTCATATTATAACTACCTTAAAAAATTTAAGAAACAGAAATTGATAATAATGCCATCAGATTATGTGTAATATGATTAGTTATGTCGTCTGATATTTCTAATAGTATAACTACTTATCTGTGAGCTATTTATCACTCTTATTTGTGCTGGGTACGATGTGTCATGAAGGAAAAAAATATTTAGTTCATCCTTTTACTTGTGAAAATACTAGCATATTGATCAGGGAGATGGGATTTCGTGGGCATAGTGTGAAGTACATTCATCCTAAACAGTCTGGGTACGAGCAGGACAAATACCACGTAGTTTATGATCAGACTAGTCTAATTTCTTGTTCCTCTAATAGTGTTTGCATTTATGTTTCGATACATAAATACAGGAACTCCTCCGAATAAAGTAGAAATAATTCAGCAAAGTAAGTCCATATTTTAAGTGAAAAATACCACATTATCATTGTCTTTAGTTTTAATTTGCTTCTGACATAGAACATTTTGATTATTGAAATCGGCCATTTGCGCAAATGCGTCATAGATTGTAACATTTTGTAAATTTGAAGATATCTTGTATTTAATATTATCTTCTAATTACTGTTTATTTTGTTGGAGTATGTTCATTCTAATTTTCCCATTTTAATATATTATCAAATTCTTTGCAGGCAAGACTTATGACTCATCAGGATGAATGGAATAGGGCAGAAGGAAGGAATGAGTTGTATGATTGGTTCTCTGACATAAGACTAACAAATTATGTTTTGGGATCTGTTCCTGATTATGGAGGCCTTGGTTTGAATTGGATGTCCTATATGGGATTATATCCTTCAAAGATCATTGGGTTGGGTTAGAGTTTGACCTTCAATCACAAGAGATTCATGTGTATGACTCGCTTCCATCGCATATTTGTGATGCACAATTGAAGAGACATATGCAAAGTATTTGTAAAATGTTTCCTGATTTCTGCAAGCAATGTGGAGTGTACGAGACAAAAAGGCATGGTTCAAACTTTACATTTTCAAAAACTTGGAAATTTTTTCGTAACCAAAGAGAAATAGTTCTGACACAGGAAAAATCGTGAGTACAACTATACTTGCATAGTTTTGTTATCTTAAATCAATATTTTCTGCATTAATGATTGCCAAATATTGGAATGTTGATACTAATGTTAAATTTCTTGCAGTGGAGATTGTGGGATTTATGCTATAAAGTTCATTGAATTTCGAACTATCCAGAATCCATTGATCTAGGTGAAACATGAAGACATTTTATCTTTTAGGAAGAAGATTTGTTATGAGTTGTATTATTCCATAGACAACGTCTTGCTTATGTGATCGTTCCATTGTCTACCACATTACGATTATTTTTTTTTATCCTTCTAAACGATCAGGCTTAGAAACTAAGTTCAGAATTGTTATTAAGGTTCATTGTAAATTGTTTCATTTGCACAGAGCCTGTTTTTCCTGTATGTAATATATCTCAGTCCTAAATACTTCAACCAATTTTATATCATTGTAATGTACACCTGAAAGTTTTTAGTTAATGAATATAAGCCTGGTGGGGGGTGAATAGATTATTTTTAGTTTTAATTAAATTTTAACTATTTACTCCAAACACAACGGCAACACATGCAGTCGCGTATAAAATTAAAATGGCAGATTTAAGAAATAACACACGAAATTATTAGTGGAAACAACCTAGGGCCACAATATTGACCTAAGATGCTATTCAACTGGTGTATTATCGATCGAAGTATTTTGTCGATCGATCGATCAACATGTGCATAATGTAATTTTTCGTTACGATCCATACTAAGTGTAGTGCTCAATTGTGTCAATATTTATGTTCATACAGAATGTCTTATCTGACATGAAGATTGCAAGCTCAGCGACTCCATTATCGTGTACCATATGATTTAGAACATGACGCTTATACTCGATTACAATAATTAATTGGTGATGGCATAAAATTGTCAATATTAATAAACCTTACAATCTCTCTATTTTGCATTTTCGTGTGACAAAATTATTCGCTCAATACATAACACTCATAACGCTCCTAATTTACATGAATAATTAGTGGAGCTATCTATGATCCGGTGGAGACATATTGTATGATAAATTGTATGCTTTATACACTGAAAAGTTACACAAATAATCATAGTGTTAGTTCATTGTACGTAATAGAGTTTAATAAAAAATTGCTCCCCCTAAATATTACATTTGAGTGAGGGGATTGTATCACACTCATTTCTCTCTTTCTCCCGATTTTTTGACATACCAAAAGGACAAAAAAATATAGGGTTACGACAATTCATGTTACTAAGAATACGAAATTAAAATCAAAAGCACATATGTTGTATGTCAGAAAATATCCAGATAACATAACTAAAACAGAAAAAAAAAAAAAAGTACAAATAAAGGAAAGAAATACAAAAAAACATTCAGGTTGCACTACTATTCGTCCCCATTGGGAGGAGGCTGTCGGTGCATGTGGAGATCCCGAACCATAGAAAAAATGGCAGTGACGTCGGTGCGTATGCCTTGTTGCCTCTCATCCATATCATTGACCCGACGGTTCAATCCTTCATAGAGGGTATGCATGGCACCCATTTGATTTGAGAGCGCTTCCATTCTCGTTACCATGTCATGTTCAAATAGTTCCTGTCGGGAAAGAGTGGGTGCATTGGTGGGCTCAATGTCGTCATCACCCAACAATTCTGCCATACCGGCCCCGCTAGTACCAGTCTCAGATCTTTTATGTTTCTTCGCTGTGTGAGCAGAAGAGCGGGAGACGGTGCCTCTACCAATATCACCCATGTGTTTCACCGTTTCACTATCCAGTGTCGGTGTAACCCCAATAGATATTATCATATTTGTCAACAAACAGCCATATGGTAACCCAATCCTCGGATTTGTATCAGCTGCTTGGGCCAAAAACTCATCTAGAATGACTATCCCAATATCAAAGGCGATCCCTTTTTCAATACAATATAAGATTCTAGCGTGCTGATAACCAATTTCAGCAGGGTGGTTAGAAGGGAGTAAATTGGTACACACCATTCGATTGAGTATGCGATAAAAAGGTTTGAATTCACTCGGTATATACAGACCCTTTTGATTCATGCCTAAGTCAGGTGACCCCGCTAATTCAGTCAACAAATCCTCATTCGACACGTCAAACTTGCCAAGATCAAACTCCGGATCACCCATATTCGTAATACCAAGAAATTCATTAATTGAATCAGGAGTGACATCTAAAATCTTATTCTGAATGAATACCTTATAACACATTGGTCCAGTATTTCTTATTCCCAAATCAACATTAGCATATAATTCCCTAACTAATGTAGGACAGCACAATTTCTTCGGGGTAAATAATGACTCCCACCCAAGACTTCGTATAACCCTAGTAACACCTACTTCATGCACATCATTCCAATTTACACCACGTTCAACTAAAATGGGGCGCTTAGAGAAAGTGTTGCGATACCTTAATTGTGAATCCTTCTGCCACCATTGAGAACTATGTGGTGTTGGTGCACCTGTTGGAAGACCGCGTCGTCGGGATGCCATTTCCACTAAAAAAATCTCGTGAGAATGTGTTTGGTTCGTGGGAAAAAGGTGAAAAGGAAAATTTTTGATTTTCGAATTTTTTCAGAAAATGATGAATTTTTGATGATGATTGAGGTGGTAATGTTGTTTTAAATCAAGTTTGGAGTGATTTTTGAGCAAAAAGGGGTTATTTTGATGAATTTTTTGGAAAAATTTGAGTGAGGGGCGAGAGAAAACGTTTGGGTTCGTGAAAGTGGGAGTGGGAAAACATTGGGGGTATTTAAACTGCACCCGTTCGATCGATCGAAATTGCACTAGATCGATCGAGTTTAAACATAGATCGATCTAGTTCTTCATCGATCGATCCAATTATCGATCGATCAACCACACTTATCGATCGATCTAGATCAACCCGAGAGCAGGTAGATCGATGTCGTATCAGGATCGATCGATCTAACATGATTCGATCGATCGATAAGAACATCTCGATCGATCTATATCAACCCGAGAGCACCTAGATCGATATCGTTTCAAAGTCGATCGATCAATTACTCGATCGATCGAGAAATTATCTCGATCGATCTATATCAACCCGAGAGCACCTAGATCGATATGGTTCCAAAGTCGATCGATCGATTACTCGATCGATCGACTTAAATTCACGATCGATCGAGTTATAATTTGATCAACGTATTTACCAAGATATATTTTTCAGGAGCCGTTTATTTTTTGAGCAACATATGTACTAACATATATTGTTCAAATGAGCAACATATCTACCAAAATATATATATAGAACAACAACATATATATATATATATATATATATATATATATATATATATAAGTAAATATATAAGTTTCCTTTGCAGTAGTGTTGGCATATGCCTTCTGTGTTATTACCAATTTTTACAACAATATTCGTATAGTAATTGTTGTTTTATAACTATTTTTATAAGTCCATGTGTTGTAAAATATATTTTTTACACAATCTTTTTATTATCAGAATACTTGGCATTTGCATCCTGTTCAGAACATTTAATATGTAATCCATAAATTTTGAGAGTGAATGAGGTGGTTAGAAGTTGTTGGATTAGTTAAATCAACTTATTTATATGCAGAGTCCATATTTACTTTCTCCCCCTACGTAGCAGCACATATTATGGGGGTTTGAGAGTAATTAATTACAACAACATTTAATTCAAGATATTTGTTTGAAGACATAATGGATTGTGTAGGTTAAAAAAATCTACAGAAATTAAATGTCAATCTCTGAGATTGACCAAAACGTGCTCATAAGGGAAACAAATTGAATCTGCACACCCTTAAGGCTGACTGAGTTTTTCTATAAGTAGTTTACATTGTGTTGTGCTCAAATTTGGGAATAAAAATCACAAAACTATCATGAATCCTGGATTACCTAAAGATGATGGAAAGGAAAAAATGGTAAGTTTTGTATTATTACATTGAAGTGTATTTTTTCACTGAAAAAGAGTAACCCATGTTCATACATACATAATTTGTTTTTGGAACTGAAATAATATTTACCAACTACGAATTGGTTATCTATTAATAAAGAACTAGTACAACCCCCTTTTTAAGTAAATAGTTGGTGTTATTACTTATTTATATTTCAAATTATAATACATTCTTAAACAATATATTGCTATGCAGGAGAGAAGACTGAAAAAACTGACAGAAAATTTTAACAATTTCAAACCTTTATCTGAAAATATCGTTCATCATCTAGAAGATTTAGACTATCCGGTAGTACCATTACATTCTCCAACAAAACTAATGGATGAGGCGAAAAAAAATTTGTTGGAAATCATAGACATTCCTCTTGAGATCATAGTATATGGTGGAGTCGATCACTATATATTGTTGAAGTCATTGGAAACTGTTGTACAATCTGATGCAGTTCCTATCGATGAGGTAATGCATTGGAGGTACTTTATAAGTAATTGGTACAACAGAGTGAAGATGTATATTAGGATTGATAAAGAAAGGCTACAGTACCTAATGGGAGAAAAATTGGTCACACATCATATTCAACAATGGCAACAAAAAATCCAAGAATTTGCAGACATTATTGGTACAATAAATGAATGGTATGAATTTGCTTTCCTAAATGAGGAAAACTATGAAGGTCATGTCATCTTCATGAATGTACTAAAAGCCATGGAGGATAGTATGGATGAATGTGAAAATATATGTGCGTTTCTCGAATCAATTGAGAAAAAGGTGATCAAAGAGAGGTCCAGAATTGCGTTACGAAGAAAGCATTATGATAATCAGAAGGAACTAGAACAATTTGAGAATGAATGGATGATCATAAGAGATACTATTCAATACAAAATATTAAATAGAAGTTGGCAAACAAATATTATAAAATATCTGCAAAGTATATACATGTACCCACAGTTCCGATACATTTGAAAATAATTAAGTCTGGGATAATGGTATAGGTTCGACAATCATTTGCATCACCTCATTGCATGTTGCACGATTATGTCCAGGTCTTCGACACCTACTACAAAGCGTAATCTTCTTAATCTCCTCACCACGTGAACGAATTCGACGTTTCCTTTGCCTACCTGATTTCTTCTTCGTGTTAGGGGGTTCATTCACCAAGTCTACTATTTCCTTAGGGACTTCCCATTCACCATGATCATTAGTTGGAAAAATAGGCTCAGCATAAGCAATTACATAACACTCAGCCGTATATTTATTATCAATCAAGGAGTGAACATCAATATCTTGATATCTTGCTGCAGCTATAGCATGACTACATGGAATCTTGTGGATATCAAATTCCTTACAAGTACACTTCTTATTTAACAAATCTACTTCATCACTTGTGTCTCCATGAATAACCTGTTAGTTGTACAAATTTGAATATATATATATATATTAAAGAATCGCAATTGTATAATAAGTAAATATAAAGTAATTATCTAATCAATTGCAAACTCAATGTAAAAATCAAGATTCATAATGTTAGAACGTTATAGCACAATTAAAATCAAAATAAGTTTTCTATACAACTGCATAAGTAATTAGTAACATGTTCCTACAATAAATAACCGAATTCGTACCTGAAAAATATAAGCATTTATCCTTAGGACTCTGAACTTTAAAGATTTTGTCCTGTTGGATACTGTTGTTGATTCTGCATCCTCTGTAAGGTACCGATCCCCCCATTTTAAGGCCAATTGGCTACGATATACAAACCACTCTTGTAGCTTGGCACGATAGTATTCCGCAAGCATGGTAATCGGCATTTCACGAGCAGCCCTCATAACATTGTTGAAAGACTCGCTTATGTTGGTGGTCATTATCCCGTATCTCATCCCTAGAAAATGATGCCTAGACCACTTATCTTTTCCCGCATCTAATAAGTAATTGGTGATGGCAGGATCAATAGCATTCAAATCGGCCATGTATTTATCAAATTCCCTTTTGGTGTATGCTCTTGAACAACAACGAAATAAGGGAATTATATCTGGATTTTTGAATCTGTTGTTTAAGTTCATCTCCATATGGAATGCACAATATCCATGCAAGGCATTAGGGAAAACCTTTGGAATTGCTTGTAAAATGCTAGGATGTCTGTCTGAAACAATGACAAGATCAGAAATATTGCCTATTGCACCGCTTAATTTGGAAAGGAACCATTCCCAAGCTTCGTTATTCTCCGAATCTCCAATACCCATTGCAATTGGGTAGGTGTTGCTATTGCCGTCTGCTGTCGCAGCTACAAATAACGTACCAGCATATCGACCAGACAAAAAAGAACCATCAATACTAACAACATGCCTCATACAAGTAGAAAACCCTCGAAGTGAAGGTCCTAATGCAAGGAAAAAATATTTAAATCTACCCACAGTATCTACTTCTATATGAGTTACAGTTCCAGGATTTTTTTCCATCAGAATGTGACAATAGGATGGAAGCTTAAGAAACGACTCCTTTGCAGTGCCTTTAATTAAATTTAGAGCCTTTTCCTTTGACCTATAGGCAGTTGTGTAACTTAATTCAATTCCAAACTCCTCCCTACAATCATCAATAATATCTTTTGTCTTATAAACTCTACCAGGCCTTACCAATCTCATCTTCATCGCATTTGCAAGCACTTTTGAATTCGCTACTCGATTTTTGACCATATATTTGTTCGGATCACAACTATGAGCTTCGTTAAAAATTGACACTTTGAACCTTTCTGATCCGGTCATCTTGTTACCTCTGATCCTCCAAGAACAATTTTGATGAACACATTTAACTACTACAACCTCCCTCCTACTTTTGCAAGTTTTTGTCTCAAATTGGTTTCTTATAGCATAAATACCAATTTCTGTAACAAGGTGAGATTTTGAGTCATAAACTTTTCCAACTGTTAAACCAAGCTCCACATTTGCCTTTTCAAAAATAATGTTGGAGCCTGTACACTCAAATGTTGTTGAGGTGGTTGAATTTTGGAGAAGTAAATTGTTTGCAACACTTTGTGTCTCAACTTCGTGAAGAACCGGGGTTGGTAATGGATTCTCGTCAATTGTTGTCTCTAAGTTGTTAGTATTGTGAATATTTTCAACCTCAGGGTCTCTTATAGAGTGTAACAATTCCATGTTCTCAACCAAATCATCAGGAGTGAAGTGAAGATGTGACTGGTCAACAGGCGGAAGAAGTTCAACAAATGCACCACCACTATTCTCATTTGAACAATTACTATCAAATCTATTTCCTTCAATACCGCCATCCTCGATTGTATTTGAAACCCGGTTATGACGTTCAATAATTGCAGTTTGGCATACCTCATTAATATTATTTGCTTTGGAGGTGGAATGTCCGATGTTTGTCATGTCAATAGAAACATACATTACAGCTTTACTATGCTTGTCTTCGAGGTGCAAGTTCATAAATTCTTCCAAATCTTCATCATCACTTATTGAACTGTTGGAAACGAATAGTCATTCTTAAAGAAGTATTTAATTGAAAATAAATATTTGTATTTAACAATTTTTAGTTTACTGTACAACTTATCTTCGAAGTGAAGATAATCTTCTCCTTTTCGTAACCTTATCACAAGACCTTGTTCACCATGATACTCGTCTTTATTTTCTAACTTTAACCACTGACCACCATGTATTACGAGTGTACTCAGTCCATCCATTTTAAATCTGTACAAACCAATTTTAGATTGAAATAAATATACTTCTAAAATTCTGTGCATCAGTAAGTGTAAATGTATTCAACATAATATGAGTTAAGTAAACGATAAATAGTATTACCAAATGTCCAATTAAATACAATTACTTCATATTTACTTATTTACCAATATCATTGTATGACATTATAATACATACGAATAATTCGTTTCCTAAAAAAAAAAAAGAATTTAAGTCGAAATGTGGCAGAAATAAGTCACAACCAAAACATATACGCATTTGCAGCTAAAAAAAAAGAAAAAAATTATATGAACAACTTAGCACGTTTTCGTAAAAAAAGGTCGAATTTAGGTCGAAATGTGGCAGAAATAAATCGATATTAATTCAATTTCACATTACGGTCCTAATTTACGGATAATATAAGAATAAGCAACATTTCATTCAAATAGTCACATCCAAACATAAACGCATTGCCGGCTAAAAAAAAATAAAAAAAATTATATGAACAACTTAGCACGTTTTCGTAAAAAAAAGGTCGAATTTAGGTCGAAATTTGGCAGAAATAAGTCGATATTAATTCAATTTCACATTACGGTCCTAATTTACGGATAATATAAGAATAAGCAACATTTCATTCAAATAGTCACATCCAAATATATACGCATTTGAGGGTAAAAAAAAAAGAAAAAAAATTATATGAACAACTTAGCACGTTTTTGTAAAAAAAGGTCGAATTTAGGTCGAAATTTGGCAGAAATAAGTCGATATTCATTCAATTTCACATTACGGTCCTAATTTAGGGATAATATAAGAATAAACAACATTTCATTCAAATAGTCACATCCAAACATATACGCATTTGCGGCTAAAAAAAATAAAAAAATTATATGAACAACTTAGCACGTTTTCGTAAAAAAAGGTCGAATTTAGGTCGAAATGTGGCAGAAATAAGTCGATATTCATTCAATTTCACATTACGGTCCTAATTTAGGGATAATATAAGAATGAACAACATTTCATTCAAATAGTCACATCAAAACATATACGCATTTGCGGCTAAAAAAAAAGAAAAAAAATTATATGAACAACTTAGCACGTTTTCGTAAAAAAAAGGTCGAAATTTGGCAGAAATAAGTTGATATTCATTCAATTTCACATTAAGGTCCTAATTTAGGGATAATATAAGAATAAACAACATTTCATTCAAATACTCACATCGAAACATATAAGCATTTGTGGCTAAAAAAAAAATTATTGTAAGAACAACTTAGCACGTGGAGTAAAAAAAATTGTCGAATTTAGGTCGAAATTTGGCAGAAATAAGTCGATATTCATTCAATTTCACATTACGGTCCTAATTTAGGGATAATATAAGAGTAAACAACATTTCATTCAAATAGTCACATCCAAACATATAAGCATTTGCAGCTAAAAAAAAAAAAGAAAAAATATTATAAGAACAACTTAGCACGTGGAGTAAAAAAAATTGTCGAATTTAGGTCGAAATTTGGCAGAAATAAGTCGATATTCATTCAATTTCACATTAAGGTCCTAATTTAGGGATAATATATGAATAAACAACATTTCATTCAAATACTCACATCGAAACATATAAGCATTTGCGGCTAAAAAAAAAATTATTGTAAGAACAACTTAGCACGTGGAGTAAAAAAAATTGTCGAATTTAGGTCGAAATTTGGCAGAAAGAAGTCGATATTCATTCAATTTTACATTACGGACCTAATTTAGGGATAATATAAGAATAAACAACATTTCATTCAAATACTCACATCGAAACATATAAGCATTTGCGGCTAAAGAAAAACAAAAAAAATTATAAGAACAACTTAGCACGTGCAGTAAAAAAAAGGTCGAATTTAGGTCGAAATGTGGCAGAAATAAGTCGATATTCATTCAATTTCACATTACGGTCCTAATTTAGGGATAATATAAGAATAAACAACATTTTATTCAAATACTCACATCCAAACATATAAGAATTTGCGGCTAAAAAAAAATTAAAAAATATTTTATTGTAATATTGACATCCAAACATATAAGCATTTGCAGTAAAAACAAATACACTTTTATATGACCAACCTAGCATGTTCAGTATAAAAAATGTCAAATTGATGCCGAAATATGGCAGAAATAAGTCGATATTCATTATTACAATTCTAATATGGGCTATAATATAGGGATAATATAAGAATAACAAACAATTTATTTCATTACATTAATGACATTCAACAATTATTCATGTACAGTAAAATACTTTTATAAGTTAATTAAAAAACAAAGCTTTTATTCTTATTATAAACCTAGGCAAAAAAAAATCACCAACCTAATAAACAATTTCAAGTATAATTATTAATAGAAGAAGAAAAGAAAATAATATATTTAACTAAAAAAAATTTAAGAATTTTACTTTTAACCTAATTCCCTTTTAGATTTAAACTTAGGAAAAAAGAGCAGTGAAGAAGAGAAATGAACACCAAATTTTATCTTCTACTATATTCATTTTATGTTTCCAAAAGCCCAACCTCTTTACTTCTTTTTCTTCCTTATTTATCTTACCTTTTCTTTTCTTTTCTTTCCTTTTCGCAGAGAAGAAGAAGACCACGAGCTGTTGTCCTCTCTCTTTCTTTACTTACTTTTTCCTTCTCTTTCTTTACTTCTTTTTATTTTTATTTTCTTTATTTACTTTTTCTTTCCCACCCTTTTTCTTACCGGTTACAGCAAGTAACACTCCACTCAATTAAACTAAATTGCAAGATTTCCAACAAGGGGTATAGAAATGACATTTTGGAGCTCTAGGGGTCTATTTAAGACTTTTGCCCGTGAATAATTTAGGCCAAGTGATGATCTTCTTTAGAGTCTTTGTTCCCAAACAACTTTTTTGGCTCCAACAAACTCCTTTAGGCAGCATTACTGAGAAGTCTGAGATGTCAGAATCAGTGAAAGATTGTAATTTCTTCTTTATGTTATTCTCTGTTGAGATATCGAACGAATGAGCTGAAGAGCTCTTTCTTACTGATTTATTTACTTGTGCTTGCTGTGTCACAATTGGTATCAGAGCAGGAGAAATTTGACCTCTCATTCTAATGGAAAGCTCTAGTGATGGAAGTCGGAGGATGGGTGACGTGGTTCACGATCCTAAAGATTTCTAGAAAGTAATGCGAGATTTAGAACAATGAGTGGATTTGAAGTTTAACGAGTTCACTCGGGAGATTTGACAATCTTTGTTTCAGTTTGGACAACAGGTCAATGAATTTTGCAGCACCCACCAATGAACGAGTTGGAGCATAAACCCCTCCAGCCATTCAACACCAATAACCACCATTGCGTCAAATTCGACCAATTCGTTGTGTAGACTCAGAATCTGATGAAGAACCAGTGAATCCTCAATGGGTGTTACCTATAGGAATGGAAACCGAAGACAATCTTCGCGGGTATTTACAAGAGCCAAGATATGGTAGGCCTTCGTATCCCCAACACAACAATGAACGTATTGACTACAAACTTAGTATAGATCTTCCCAACTTAGTATAGATCTTCCCAACTAATTTCAAGATTTTTACCCACTAACTATGAGCAATTACTCTACCAACGCTACCATCAATGCCAACAAGGAATTAGGCCAGTTAATGAGTATACAAAAGAGTTCTTAAGGTTGGGTATTAGAGCTAACATATGGGAGAAGGAGCCTCAATGAGTGTCTCGTTATATTCATGGCCTCAATTCACCCAGGGCAAACGTCTATAATAGACCCATGGGTGTGGCAAATTGCACATATATACCCCATATGTAATTTCTTGCAAAATGGGTATTTTCACTTAGACAGCCGGTTAATTGTTTTGTTTGGTTTAAAAAAAAAAAACTTAAAGGCCGCTCGCGTTTTGCCATTGCAAGAAGCGAAGACCAATGTTGCCCAGTTTACTCCCCAACGCGAAATCATTTGGCTGCCCTAACCATTCCAATTGCTTGAAGCGAAGAACGTTGCTCAGTTTACTCCCTCCCCAACGCAACGCGAGTGAAGGATCTCCAACATCCATCTCCAATCTCAGCCATCCCCAACGAATCCTCTGTTTTTCGCCGGTGGCGATGCTTGTATAAAAGCAGACCCAATCACGACCATATTACATATGCAGGTAACATGTTTATACTGGTTTATGTTATGTTTATTCAGAATTAATGTTGAGTAACCGGTTGCTCTAGTTTCTCATTCTCATTGTCCTTTTTCTCTATTTTTCTTCATTTTCCATTCTACTGGATATACATTTGGTATTTTCAAGTTTCTGGATAGCTAAGTAATCGAGTGTTTGAGTAATTTTCTGTAAACTTTGTGTGTTTTTGCTTGATTTTGTACATGGGTTTTACTCAGATTTGGTTTTAGTTTATTTTTTTTCTTCTGCCTATTTTATCTCATTCTCATTTACGCTGCCATTAGAGATTGTAGTGTTTGTCAACCCGTTTTTAGTATGAACCATTTCCTACTACTTTATGATGCAATTTCCTTTAATGAAAGGGTTTTTTGTCTACTACCCATTTTTAGTATGAACCATTTGCTGTTTGTAGCAATTTCCTTTATGAACCAATACTCTTTGTTACATGAAGATTTCAGCATCGCACTCTCCACTTGGTTGACGAGATTATTGAAGATTGGTCGAAATATCAAACCTAATTTGAGAACTATCCACCAACTTGGAAAAAAGGGGTTATTCAATCTTGTTTGAAGGTATTTTGGAGGTTCTACTTTTACATTGAATTGGCTCCATATTTTAGCATAAATTTGTCTGGCATTTGAATTTTTAAGTGCTGCTTGTTTTTGGGGCCATTGGTTTGTTAAGTAATCAATAAATCCATGGTCGCTATTTAGTTTGGTGCTCTCTGTAACATGACATATAATAGTTTGGTGCTCTCTGCGTTAGTTTTGTTCTTGTACCAGGAGACAAATGCCCGACATATATGCTACTAAGCATGATTATTTTTGAAGCAATATTTTTAAGGTAGTGTAGAATACTATGTAATATATAGATATTAATATAATATTGTAATGGTATTAATCATTTTGGGCTATGGTAAGTTATTTAATTATTGTAGATACAAAGGCCATGATTAGGAATTTAAACTTGTTTGCTTCTTGAAAGAATAGGAGGAAAGTAATCAATTGAGCTCTTAGAGCTCATTGTATGATGTAGTGGTACCAACTATAAGACTAAGTTGAGATGTAATTTACAATTGGTCAACATGTTCACACATGTGCATAAATTGACTACGATATTACACATTTATGGTCCTTTTATTTAAGTACTTCATTTTGTTTATTTCATCCTTTATATTTTGTGCAATTCTTATAGGTCTCTGTGTGTTCGTTCAATTGTTAGGTGCCTATCTCGCTTGGAAACGAGCATCAATTTAGCCACGACCAGTTCGCCTCTATTCACGACCGTAAGGACAGCCTATTCTTCCACTTTGGATGGCCCATATAAAATTGGTGCATTTTGCAGGCCACTATTAGATAGCTTGGTTTTTTGTAAGTTATTTTGTTCATATTATTTTTACCATGATTCTCACTAGGACGTACTACTGATTTTGCCAAGTTTTAATGAATCACAACTGTATTTGCTTAAGCAAAGTTTTAAGTAGCATTAGAGAGAACCTAAGGTCAAGCATTGTAATCTATTAGAGGGGATAATTAAAATTTATTGAGGATTATGAAAAAACTCAGAAATGTTGATGTTGTTATTAGTGTGTTTTTATTTTTGTTTTTTTAATCTATATTTTTTTAATGAAAATATAATAAACTTTTTTCGTGTAACAGGTAATGGCATCTGAAAATATTGAACGATTTCCATTGATTGGATGCGAGGACTATTTTATTGGGAAGATTTCTAACATGTCTAGAATGGAAGAAATAGAAACAATCAAGTCAAAATTAAATATGTTTGGTTTGAAGAGGGAGTTTGAAGAAGGGTGCTTTGGATTTCTATTGAGAATGCACCAAATAGAGTTCACAAGACCTTTGGTGCACCTTTTTCTAATGATGCAAGATATCAATCATAGCGGCAAGGAATTAAGAATTGTGTATAATGGACGTGCACATAGATTTGGTTATGAGGAATTTTCCCTCATTACGAGTTTGATGTTTACAGGTGACGAGAACATTCCACCCTCCCAAAGTCGCTTGAAGGAACAATATTTCAGAAGGGACAATATCATAACCAAGTCAAGGTTATGTGAAGTGTACAAACGGTTACCAAAGAACACAGATCATAAAGATGTTCTTTGTTTGTCACTTCTCGTCGCTTTAGAAGTGATCTTGTTGGGGGACCAAAAGTCAAATAAGATTAATGAGGATTACTTGTGTCTTGTTGAAGATGTAGATAAATTTAACAACTTTCCATGGGGGAAGATTGTTTATGATTTCACCGTACGAAAGATGAAATACTGTATGGTGAATAGGGTAACAAAGAACAATAAGACATTGGAAAAGATACTAGAAGAATTCGAAGAAGAGTTAGGAGAGGATGATGTCAACATGGATGTTAATGAAGAAGATTACAAGGCAAGGAAATCATATGCATCTACTTCGTATAACGTCTATGGTTTTCCACTAGCATTACAAGTATGGGCTTACGAAGCCATACCAGCTTTGGTTGATGATTTGGTTTGTCAACTTTCATCAGATTCAATTCCAAGGATTTTGAAATGGGAGAACAATAAGACTGGTCGTTGTTTGAGGTTCAAATACTTGGAGAGGACTTACTTCAGCCATGATGATGTAAGACATTTAGTATTTTGTAAAAGATTATTTCTTATTTTTTGTATTTTATTGAGAACATATATTGAATGTTATTAATTTAATGAATTTGTAACTGTGATATTTCTTGCAGCTTTCAATTAAAGAAGTTTTGGCCCCTACTGAAATGGAGAAGGAAACGTTGTATTACAAATCAAGTGTGGCTTGTACGAGAGGAAAGGCTGGTAAGTTTGGTGAGCAGTTATTTCAAAATACTGAAAGGGTTGACAAGGGGAAGGAAAAATTGAACGATGAATATCATCCCTCTTCATCAACAACATCCATTGATAAGGTACGATTCATTTCATTTAGAATGTACCTACGAATTAACCTTGTCTAACTTCAATACTCAGTACCATATCAAACAGATTTTAATTTAAATTCTGATCTACTTCATTTTTTTATTAGGTTTTGGAAGAAGTGCTCGTTGTTAAGCAGGAAGTTCGGGAAATTAAAGAGATGCTTGCTAGTATTGTACATGTGTTGAACAAGGGAAACATAAATGTCCCGTTTGAAGGTCATAATGTATTTGAAAGAAGCAGCCCACTGGGGGCATATTGTAGCGGTGATGTGGATGCTACAGCAGGCGTCAATATTGGTTGTGATATTGCACGAAACTCCAATGAAACGGTCGTTGGAGAAGAAGAAATTCTTAGTAAGAGTGAAGGCATACCTGTTGATTCTCAGTATAGTCAACAAGATAAAGCTTGTCAAATAATGTTATTAGAGGAAGAATTACAAAAAATACATTTGGCAGTACAGGGATATGAAATTGAGAAGGATTTTGGTACACAATCAGAGGACGTTGATATAAATGATCCAGATTGTTGTACTATTGTATCGGGTCCCACACCACCCAAGAAGTACTACATGAGAAAGCACAGGTCGGTTGGGAAATCCCTGAGATCTCCATATGATATCTACAAAAATGTTGGTAGGAAGAGGAAGGCTTCAAGAATGGATCAGTCCTCCAATGTACTGGATTTATATAACGTGTACGAAGGACTAGATTCAGATAAATACTTCCATTTCATTTCGTGGCTGCATAAATCATCGTCCAGTTTGGTGTAAGTAAATGATGCCTTGAACATGTTTATCTTGCTGTCGTCGTAAAATTTCATACTATCTTTTACATTTATTCTTATATTTAAATCTGAAAATTGGGAATAATCATGTACAGTTGCACAAATGTGCATTTTATTTTACTTTAGTGACAGCATTAGTGTTGGTTGCCCTAGTAAAGGGAGAGCAAATGCTGTATGGTTTCACCGTCTTTTGAAGAATGAAACCAACCTCTTCAACTCAGTAAGTATTTATATGCAATTGTAGATATTCTGTATGAAACTTGTTTGTATTGCCCTTGTTTCCACTAGTTTACATATTGATTAGTCGATAAACATGTTGATAATACCAATTAAAACTGTATCATTCTGCAGCATATTGATTGTGGTCTCTGGTTGCTGAGAAAGAAGTTTCATTTAAGCCCTACAAAATTTCGTCTACAAAATTGGTCCACCATGGATTCTATTTTCTTGGTAAGTAAATGTTCTACGTTTAATTTATTTAATGTAAAATGGCAAAGCTCTGGCATTGTTATGGTTAGTCAGTTATAGTTTTCTTTGCTTTAGACTACGAACGATGAATATACATGTCTGTTACATGATTGGACGATTATGTGTGTAACAATGGGTTAACTTGCCATCTGATGCGATTTATTAATCTAAATACTTGTACCATTATCCTTTTTTATGTTATTATTCTATGACTTGCTCAAATATGTATTTGTTTGTTGTTTTTATAAACCATTTTTTCCAGCCACGATTGTTGAGTCATAAGGATGAATGGCTGAGGGCAGAAGGAAGGAATGAGCAATATGGTTGGTTCTCTGACAGGACTCTTACAAATTATATGCTAGGATCAGTTCCTGAATTTGGGGTGCCATGGTATGAATTGGACGTCTTATATGGAGTTATATCCTTCAGAGATCATTGGATTATGTTAGAGTTTGATATGCTGTCTCAAGAGATACACATCTATGACTCACTTCCATCCCATATCTGAGATGCACCTTTGAAGAGACAAATGCAAGATATATGTAAGATGTTCCCTGATTTCATCTACCAGTGTGGAGTGTATGAGAAAAGTCATCATGGTCGAAAAATAATCTTCTCAAAAACTTGGAAATTGTCCCGCAACCAAAAGGAAAGTGTACCGATACAGGAAAATGCGTGAGTACAACACCTCATTAATTATAGTTATGTTTTATATTTAATCCAATAAGAATTTGCATTGATTATTAATTATTTACTTTCTGTATTCATAATTTGCAGTGGAGATTGCGGGATTTATGCATTAAAATTCATTGAATATCGGACTACAGGAAATCCATTGATAATGATTAAGCATGAAGACATAACCAACTTTCGGAAGAGACTATGCTATGAATTGTATTATTCAGGAGACAATCTTCTTATCATGTGATACTTGTATATTTAGCTAATACATTCGAAAGGATTCTGTATTTATTTTGTTTATGCAGGTTTAGGGTTTATGTTATGTAATCGGTTGAGCAGTTATGTCTTTTGAAAGTTAACGTTGATTAATCGGTTGCTATAGTTTGTATTGGTTTTTCGGTTTGTTATTTTCCCTTTTGTATATGTTCTTTTTTTTTTACGCAAGCGTATGATCTTATGGTGGTACCTAACATGCTATTTCTCTTCTGAATTTCAATTCTTCTAACATTTTCATCAATCATATAATTTTTACTGTCAATATATGAATTATTTGGGGTATAATTGGCATTATTTTTTAATGTTTGTGCAGGGCCAAGATCTTTACCGTTCTAAACAAGTGAGACACAAACAATATGAGCACGAATTCTTGGGAAGGTTTGTCTCTTCCAGTTTTCTAGTTTAGTATTAACTGTGCCTTGTGGTGCTTGCTTAACTCTTTATTGAGCTTAAGTTTTTGCATCTTAAGAAGGCTTGCGCAACTGTGATATTTCTTTGTATACATCAATATCAGTTATAGGTTTGTGAAGTCATAATATATGAAGTTGTCACTAGACTTGAATTCATGTACTTTTCAGTCACCAACAACTGCAGCAGCAGCTTATTTAAGAATAGCAGGAAAGCCTCCTGTTGAACCTTCTAACAACCTCCTTGTTGCTTGCAGAGAACTTCCCATTCACCATGCTAGACTCATTGTATGTTCAAGTGAATCTGTTCTCGTCATTGCTATAAATTGTTTTCTCTGATTTCTTTATGGTTATCTTTTTGCTCATGATATGCACTGTTTCATTTTACTGCTCCATAAAAACTTAATAAAAATTTCTTGCAATATAAAAGAGGACTTCTGCATTGAGAATTTTGATGATATTGAAATCTGATGCATTGTTTCATATAGTTATCATTTTCTCCTTTCAAACTTCCAGAAGCAATAAGTCTTACAAGCCCAATCCGCGATTAGCTCGAGTGCTGGACATTCTCTTCATACTGCATGCAGAACATGAAATGAGAGCTATATATGTACTGCAAGGGATCTGGCATCAAGGTAGGCATTAGGCAATGTAGCAACATGCTGAACATGGAATGCAGTATTTAATTCTATTATGATAATTCTGGCAATTTATTTTTAGCGGTGTTGATGTTTACACTGCACTTGCTGCAGCTGTTGGAGCACTTTATGGCCCTCTCCATGGTGGAGCTAACGAGGTATGGAAAATTTGTCTTGGTTCATCAGCTTTCAAGCTTGCCTATATTTATCGATGATGGTAGTATTCCAGATTATCGGTTTTGCCAACAACAAAAAAAGTAATGCTTACATTATCCCGTTGATAAAATTCTGACCAAGTTTTATTGTTTACCTCAAGTTTAGTCATATTTTTGCTCCTTTGGTTACTGCAGGCTGTGCATAAGATGCTGAACGATATTGGCACTGTTGAGAACATTCCAGAGTTCATTGAAGGTGTGAAGAACAGGATTATGTCCTGATACACTTGCCAACCCGGTCTTCTTAGGCATTATCTGACACAATATAGAAATTAATTTTCTTTCCTTGTGTTTATGGTTGGTTTTAGGTAAAGACAACGAAATGGTTTAATACCACCTGGATTTCCCATCATATGAGTTCTCTACAAATCAGTTTGCCACACATAACTTGACAATTCACATTGTGCTTGGTGAAGGTGGATTTGTACTAGTATATAAAGTATGTTTTCAATCTTCCACATATAAAAACCGTAAAATCAGAGAAGTTAACACTTGTTATTTTTCAGGGTACATTAGCAGATGGGCAACAATGAGCTGTGAAAAGCCTATCAATGAGTTCTGGACAAGGATCAATAATGAATTAAAAAATGAAATGGTATTGATTGCCAAACTTCAACCCAAAGTGTTGCGCTGCATTCACATTATTTTACTACCATCTACAACAGCAACCTTAGGACAGGCCAGTAATGATTTCAGTTCTTCAAAAGCTAGGAAGCAAGAGGGAACACCCTACACAACCAGGATTCTGTATTGGCAAAAAATCATTTGTTTACCATGCCTCTGCAACTCATGATCAGCATTCATCATCAAATATAACCATTACCTTGTTGGTGCCGAGATAAGCATCTCAAATGCACGGATTATATAAGGAGGCACATATTCCAGATAGCAATGTTGTCTTTTTAACTAATTCTGGTTCTGTTGTGAGCTTTAACTTCTATGTTTTTATTTATGTACAGGAAAAAAACAGTCCTCATAGTATTGGTATTATTATTTTTATTATTGACTGATTTTTGTAGTAAAATTGTTAAAATAGAAGAAATGAAAATGTTCACAGGTCATGTTCATATTATACATGTCTGTTAATAATGTGTTTATGATTTCAGTTTTTTCAGTGAACTTCCAACAAAAGTTACTTAAATACCCATTACAATTGGGTTGTCAAGTTCAGGGAAAACTTTGTTATTTCTTGAAAATTTGCTAGCTATGATCAGTCCTCATATGCGACAATAGAGCGACAAACATAACATTACAGCCTATATATGTACTTGTTTTTTATGCAGAGACGTGCCTGTTTGGGACAAGAGTGTTGACTTGCATATACTTACTCTTACATTGCCCTATTGATTGGAGAGCATTTTATATTTCGAATTACAAAGTTTCTAATTTGTTATTTTATTGAGATTATTAATGTTTGAAAATGAATTAAGGCATCACGATTTCAGTTCTATGTTTTCTTATTTTGATAGTACCCATATTACGAATATAATGTGAAATCCCATTAAAAGCGTTTGTAGATTTTGAGCATACGTCGACTTAATAATCTAACTAATTTGCATCTTTTTGCTGTATTACAATTTAATATGAGCTTCACTTCACAAAGAAATTGTATGACCAATAATTTATAGCTTTTTTTGGACTGTTATTACAACCAGACTACAAATGGATATTAGGCTCACGTATACACTTGCCTGTAACACAGTTGAATTTACCAATCAACGGGGCGTATAAATTCAATTTCATAATTCTCATGTATGAATCTGAAAATATAGAACACGATGACATATTAAGTAGTCAAATATAAACACAATAACAATAATAGCGAATATAAGAAAAATCGAAAATACTCACGGTGACTCGAATAAAAATATGAGAGCAATCTTTTATAAATATAAGCTGTCTCAAGCGAATCTGAATCACGTTGTCACCATTAGATGACTACGATCGTCACAAATAAAAGGTACCCATAACAATAGCGATAATTTAACATTACAATATTTATCCATTAAATAATACATAAACATTTTTATACAAAGGATGATGGTATAGGTTCCACAATCATCTGTAACACCTCACTGCATGTAACACGATTATGTCCAGGCTTTCGGCATCTACTACAAAGAGTAATTTTCTTTATCTCCTCACCTCTTGATCTAATTCGCCGTTTTCTTTGCCTACCTGATTTTTTCTTTGTGTTAGGGGGTTCATTTACCAAGTCAGCTATTTCTTTCGAAACTTCCCATTCACCATGATCAGTTGCAGGAAATATCGGCTCAGAATAAGCAATTAGATAACATTCAGCTGTATATTTCTTATCAACTAAGGAGTGAACGTCAATATCTTCAAATCTAGCTGCAGCTATGGCATGACTACATGGAATCTTGTGAATGTCAAACTCCTTGCAGGTACACTTCTTATTTAACAAATCGACTTCATCACTACTGTCTCCATGAATGACCTGTTAAATATGCATAATTCAATATTAATAATAATATAAAACATTTTATGCTTGGTAATAATATTAGTACATATGAAGTATAATGTCAACGTTCATACCTGAAAAATATGAGCATTTATCCTTAGAACATGGAACTTGAACGATTTTCTCCTATTACTTGCTGTTTTTGCTTCTGCATCCTCTGTTAGGTATCGACTCTCCCATTTTAAGCCAAGTTGGCAACGAGAAACAAACCAATCCTGTAGCTTAGCACGATAGTACTCGGTAAGCATGGTAATCGGCATCTCACGAGCAGCCCTCATTACATTGTTGAATGACTCGCTTATGTTTGTTGTCATAATACCGTATCTCATTCCTGGAAAATGATGCCTTGACCACTTCTCTATTCCAGCATCAATTAAATAATTAGTGATAGTAGGATCAATACCATTCAAATCAGCCATGTATTTTTCAAATTCCATTCTTGTGTATGCCCTTGAACAACAACGAAATAAGGGAATTATATCAGGATTTTTGAATCTCTAATTTAAGTTCATCTCCATATGGAAAGCACAATATCCATGTAGGGCATTAGGAAACACTTTCGGAATAGCTTGTAAGATACTTGGATGTCTGTCTGAAACAATTACGAGATCTGTTATGTGCCCTATTGCACCACTTAACTTAGAAAGGAACCATTCCCAAGCGTCGTTATTCTCTGAATCTCCAATACCCATTGCAATTGGGTACTGTTGCCATCTGAAGTAGCTGCCACAAATAAAGTCCCAGCATATCGACCCGACAGAAAAGAACCATCAATACTAACAACGTGCCTCATACAACTAGCAAAACCGCGAAGTGAAGGTCCTAAGGCAAGAAAAAAATATTTAAATCTTCCCACATTGTCTACCTCGATATGAGTAACTGTTCCAGGATTCTTTTCTTTGAGAATGTGACAATAGGATGGGAGCTTCATAAATGATTCTTCTGCAGTGCCTCGTATTTCATTTAGAGCCTTTTCCTTTGACCTGTAGGCAGTAGTATAACTTAATTCAATCCCAAACTCCTCCCTACAATCATCAATAATGTCTTTAGTCTTGTAAATTCTACCAGGCCTAACCAATCTCATCTTCATTGCATTCGCAAGGACTTTTGAATTAGCTACACGATTTGTTACGAGATACTTGTTCGGATCACAGCTATGATCGTTGTTGAAAATTGTCACTTTGAACCTTTCTGATCCCAATATCTTGTTAGCTCTGATCCTCCAACAACAATTTTGATGAACACATTTCATAATTACAACCTCCTTTCTGCTTTTGCTTGTTTTTGTCTCAAAATGGTTTCGTATAGCATAAATACCAATTTCTGTCACAAGGTGAGATTTAGAGTCAAATACTTGTCCAACACTTAAGCCTAGCTCGCCTGTTGATCTTTCAGAAAGAATGTTCGAACCTGTACACGTATTCCTTGTTGATGAGATTGAAAGTGGGACAAGCATATTGTTTGAGTAATTTTGTCTCTCAACTTCATCACCTACATTTATTGGAGAGCATGAAACTCCACGTCCTTCATACATGTTAAACTCATTTTGTGATGGATTCTGAGTGAAAATTGTCTCTATGTTGTTACAAGCATGTAAACTCTCATTCTCTGGGATTCTTGAAGAGGGCAACATTTCTATGTTTTCAACCAAAAGAGGAGTGAAGTTCATTACAGACTGATGAACAAGTGATCTATTCTCAACAAATTGAACACAATCATTATCATCCATTGGTGCACAGGTAGAATGCCCGATGTTTGTGATAGCAACAGAAACATACATTACAGCCTTACTATTCTTATCTTCGAGATGCAAGTTGATAAATTCATCCAAGTCTTCATCATCACAAATTGCAACTGTTGGGAACACTGCATCATTCTTAAAGTAGTATTTAATTGACAAAACTTGATTGTATTTATCAATTTTCAATTTCTTGTTTAACTTATCTTTCAAATGGTGGTAATCATCTCCTTTTCGTAACCTTATGACAATACCTTGTCCACCAATATACTCCTCTCTTTTATCTAACTTCATCCACTCACCACCATGTATTACCAATACACTCAGTCCATCCATCACCAATCTAAACAAATAATCCGAGAAATGAGTTATTTTAATAAGAATACGAAAGACATTCTACAAAATGATCAAATCAGCAACATGGAAGCATGTGGTTTTAAACAATAGCAAAGTATTGGCAATGTATTGGCAAAGTATTGGCTGAATCTGAAAATTTAGGTCGATTTAGGTCGATATAGGTCGATCAAGGCGTAAATACAGAAATGATACATTTGAATGCAATAGGACATCATACGAATACCAAAGACATTTTAGAAAATCATAAAATCAGTTCAGACAATTTGAAACCTATTGGTTTTATCAACCAGACTAAAAATGGCAAAGTATTGGCAGTATTAGCAAAATTTAGGTCGATTTAGGTCGATATAAGTCGATCATCATGTAAATGCACAAATGATACATTTGAATGCAATGGGACATCATACAAATACCAAAGACATTTTAGAAAATAAGCCATCAGTTCAGATTGTTTGGAACCTATTGGATTTGAACTATTGGCAGTATTGGCAAAATTTAGGTCGATTTTGGTCGATATAAGTCGATCATCATGTAAATGCAAAAATGATACATTTGAATGCAATGGGACATCATATGAATACCAAAGACATTATAGAAAATAATCAAATCAGTTGGACGATTGTTTGGAACCTATTGGATTTGAACTATTGGCAAAATTTAGGTCGATTTAGGTCGATATAAGTCGATCATCATGTAAATGCACAAATGATACATTTGAATGCAATGGGACATCATACGAATACCAAAGACATTTTAGAAAATAAGCCATCAGTTCAGATTGTTTGGAACCTATTGGATTTGAACTATTGGCAGTATTGGCAAAATTTAGGTCGATTTAGGTCGATATAAGTCGATCATCATGTAAATACAAAAATGATACATTTGAATGCAATGGGACATCATACGAATACCAAAGACATTATAGAAAATAATCAAATCAGTTGGACGATTGTTTGGAACCTATTGGATTTGAACTATTGGCAGTATTGGCAAAATTTAGGTCGATTTAGGTCGATATAGGTCGATCATCATGTAAATGCACAAATGATACATTTGAATGCAATGGGACATCATACGAATACCAAAGACATTTTAGAAAATCATAAAATCAGTTCAGATTGTTTGGAACCTATTGGATTTGAACTATTGGCAGTATTGGCAAAATTTAGGTCGATTTAGGTCGATATAGGTCGATCATCATGTAAATGCACAAATGATACATTTGAATGCAATGGGACATCATACGAATACCAAAGACATTATAGAAAATAATCAAATCAGTTCAGATTGTTTGGAACCTATTGGATTTGAACTATTGGCAGTATTGGCAAAATTTAGGTCGATTTAGGTCGATATAAGTCGATCATCATGTAAATGCAAAAATGATACATTTGAATGCAATGGGACATCATACGAATACCAAAGACATTATTGAAAATAATCAAATCAGTTCAGATTGTTTGGAACCTATTGGATTTGAACTATTGGCAGTATTGGCAAAATTTAGGTCGATTTAGGTCGATTTAGGTCGATATAAGTCGATCATCATGTAAATGCAGAAATTATACATTTGAATGCAATAAGACATCATGCCTATACCAAAGACATTTTAGAAAATCATAAAATCAGTTCAGACAATTTGGAACCTATTGGATTTAAACAATAGCAACAATGGCAAAGTATTGGCTGAATCTGAAAATTTAGGTCGATATAAATCGATCATCATGTAAATGCACAAATGATACATTTGAATGCAATGGGACATCATACGAATACCAGTTTCATTTTAGAATGATTGTAAAATGTCTTTGGTAAATGCATTCAATATGACACAATAAGTAAACAACACATAAAGTATTTTAAGAATTTATGAACTTGCACCTCGAAGAACAGAAAATAAGGCTGTAAAATTGACCCAAAAAAATCATTCAAACCGAAATACCCATCAAGCAAAGTCAAAATAAATCTAAAAGATATACATCAAAAGCGATCGCTACACAATAGCACTCAGAAACTTTCAACCTCTGCTAATGCTATTCAAAAGAAGCCACCATGAACAAAAAAGGTAAAAGTTAATCCATGAATCACAAGCTAGTTATATCATGTCGAAATAACAAAGCAAGCAAAACAGTACATAACATCGACAATGAGAGAGAGAGAGCCCATTCTTGCTTCTTCCACGAAGTTTTTTGTTAAATCAAAACAACTTACAAAAAACGATTGTAAACACAATGAAAATAACTTAAATTTTTAACAATGAAAAAAATTGTTTTAATAATAAATTGGAATAAGCCTATCAGACTACCGAGTGAACAACATGGTTAAAAATATGTTTATAAATAAAAACATTAAACAACATGCTTACTTTATAGATTTTTTTTTATTTCAAATAGCTTGCTACTCCAAGATTCAGAGTTGCAAGTCACTACCAATAGTAGTTGGAACACTGAGACACAAACTAACCTTGCTGATAAATACACAGTAGATCAAATTATTAAACGTATAAACTTTCCTCCAAACAATCAATGCTACACCAATTCCATGGCTAAGTTTTGAAGCATAATAGAAATACCATATGATTCAATCATGTTCCATACATTAATATATCATATACATTAGTTAAAGAAGTTTAAGGTAATTCAGTGCACTAGGCTAGGCAAACACTAAAACACAATATAACCACAAATTAATACACTTTTGTTGGCTACAAGCATTCAAGAAAAGAATAAATGATAATGAAAAACTTAAATAGAAACAGCACTCCGATCTATCACAACACTGCAGTGAACCATTTAAATGATTAATTCTATATTTCTAATCCATTGAATTCATGAATCGCCAAAAAAGAACGAATATGAAAACTGAAATGTAAATCAAACAATGAATACCTGCACGAGGAACTGAGGAGCTGAGGGACGGGGAACTGAGGAGGCCACACGAGCCGGCGTCGGCGATGGGGCTAGAGTTGGAAACTGAGTATTTCTGCAAACTTTGGGCGGCGCGGGAACCTTAGGGTGTTTGAGTGTTTAGCGCCTCTTTTCTTAATTTCAGATTGTATACTCGCCCCATCCTATTCCTTTACCGGCTATAAACGGTCAGAGCCAAGTGAAAATACTCATTTTGCAAGAAATTACATATGGGGTATATATGTGCAATTTGCCACACCCATGGGTCTATTATAGACGTTTGCCCATTCACCCATCAGGGAACGACTTGAAATAAGTTCTACTTGCTGGACAGCCAACAATCTTGTATCAAAAGTAGAAGCTCAAATGACCCAAGCCAAGAAGAATTATAGCACTAAAAGAACAACACTAGAAATACCTTTTGAGCAAGGTAAGTATTCAACAACTTCTATTGCACCTAGAACCCAAATTGAAGTCCAAATACCCACCAAGTCCAATCCTAAATTACCATAGCCTACCCAAAGACCAAACACCTATGCTAAACCTATGCCAATTAAGTGCTTTAAGTGTAATCAGCCTGGCCACCGTTCCAATGAATGCCCCAAAGAAGAGTAGCTAACCTTGTCAATGAATATGAATATTTTGACGAAGAGATGGAATCAGCTTTAGATAGTGACTTAGATGATGCTGAATTAGTCAAAGGAGATGATAGAGATAGAGCTATTTGTATTGTGCAGAAATTGTTGCTCTCTCCTAAACAACCTTCCTTTTCTTAGAGGCATGCTTTATTTAAGACCCGATGCACCATAAATCACAAGGTTTGTGATGTGATCACAGACAGTGGAAGCACTGAGAATTTCATTTCCAAATCCTTAGTGAAGGTATTGAATTTAACTACCACTAAGCATCCCAATGCTTATAATATAGGATGGATTAAGAAAGGTACTGAGACTAAAGTGAATGAGGTTTGCTTAGTTTCTTTGTCTATTGGGAAAAATTATCAAGATGTTGTGCAATGTGACGTGGTTGAAATGGATGATTGCCATTTGTTACTAGGCAGGCCGTGGAAATATGACACCAATGTTACTTACAAAGGAAAGCATAATTGCTATGTATTCATGTGGAAAGAAAAGAAGATAGCCCTGCTACCCATAACTAAGAGTGAAGAGAAACAGAAGGTACTATTGGGTTCCTCATACTGTGAATTTGAAAGAGACTAAGAGGAAAAACTACTAGTAGCCATTATGTGCGTAGAGATCCAATCTACAACAGGGGAGATCCCTTCAGTTATCCAACAAATTCTGCAAGAATTCGTAGATCTGTCACCTGATGAACTGCCTACAAAATTACCTCTAATGAGGGAGATCCAACATCAAAGTGATTTCCTGCCTGGTGCTAGCCTTCCTAACCTTCCTCATTACAGGATGAGTCCACATGAACATGCCACACTTCAAAGTATGGTGGAAGAATTACTTCAAAAGAAACTATCCAAGAGAGCCTTAGCCCTTGTGTAGTTCCTGCTTTACTAGTGCCCAAGAAGGATCAAACATGGAGAATGTGTGTGGATAGCCGAGCCATTAATAACATTACAGTTAAATATCACTTTCTAATTCCCAGATTGGAAGATATGTTGGATAGACTAGAAGGATCCAAAGTATTTTTAAGGCTGGATTTAAGGAGTGGGTACCACCAGATAAGAATTAAACTTTGTGATGAGTGAAAGACAGCTTTTAAGACTAAGGAAGGGTTATATGAATGGTTGGTGATGCCCTTTGGGCTATGTAATGCTCCTAGCACCTTTATGAGATTGATGTATCAAGTATTGAAGCCATTTACCAATAGTTTTGTAGTGGTTTACTTTGATGACATCTTAATCCATAGTATTGATCATGATACTCATTTGACACACCTCAAAGAAGTGCTTCTAGCCTTAAGGGAGAAGAAACTTTATTTGAACCACAAAAAGTGTGAGTTTCTCACTTCTAGGCTCTTATTTTTGGGATTCATCATTAGTGAAGATGGCATTTTTGTAGATGAAAAGAAGGTCCAAGCAATTATCGATTGGCCTACACCAACCAATGTACAAGAAGTAAGGAGTTTCCATGGGTTGGCCACCTTCTACAAAAGATTTGTTACAAATTTTAGCTCCATAATTGCACCCATCACAAACTGCCTGAAACAAGGATAGTTTCAATGAGGTTCTGTGCAAACTGACAGCTTTACACTCATTAAAGAAAAACTCAATTTAGCCCCAGTACTTGCTCTCCCAAATTTTGACAAGGTGTTTGAGGTGGAAATAGATGCTTCCATGGTGAGTAAAGGCGTTGTTTTGTCTCAAAATGGGAAACCAATAGAATTCTACAGTGAAAAGTTAAGTAGTGCTAGACAAAAATGGTCTACATATGAGCAAGAACTCTATGCTATCATAAGAGCTTTCAAACATTGGGAGCATTATCTTGTATAAAAAGAATTTGTCCTATATAGTGACCATCAAGCTCTCAAATTCCTTAATTCATAAAGGAATATTTCGAGACTCCATGCTAGGTGGGTGATCTTTCTATAGAAATTTCCTTATGTTTTTCAATACAAGGCAAGAAAACAAAACAAAGTAGCTGATGCCCTTAGTAGAAGACACCAATTGTTGATTACTCTCAAAACTGAACTAATTGGTTTTGAACTTCTACCCGAACTTTATGAAACTGATGTTGAATTGTCTACAATCTAGAAAGCTTGCCAATCCAAAATTGGAGACACTAGAGATTTTAACATTCAAGGAGGGTACCTATTCAAAGGTAACCAATTATGCATACCTAACAGTTCTTTGAGGGAATATTTGATTAAGGAACTACACTCTTGTGGACTAGTAGCCTATGTTAGGAGAGAAAACCATTAGTTTGGTTCAAGAAAGATTCTAGTGGCCTAAAATGATAGCTAAAATTATTAAGTTTGTGCAGCGTTGTTCAGTTTGTCAAGTTGCTAAATTAAATAATATATTAATTATTAATTAAGTAAAAAAATTATTAAATGTATAATTATGAAAATATTTGTTAATATAAATTAATTAAATTATTAATATACATTAATGTATGCATAAAATTATTACATTTTTTTTTTTGTTTTGTTTTCCTTTTAGTTCAATATTAAAATTTAAGAAAATGTTATATATTTTTTATTTTTAATGAAATTGTTATAATAACACAATCAAATATTTATTTAATAAGAACGTGTAAATACCTATTGTATAAATAAACCTCCGCGTCATTTGCACTTTCAACATTAGGAAGATCCCGAAGCAGGGTAAAGGGCAAACGTCTATAATAGACCCTTGGTGAAGACAAATAACAGTTTTGTACCCCATATGCAATATTTGTCACAAAGAGTCTTTTAACAGGTTTTTCACTTATAATAGCCGGTAATTGAAGCAAACAAAAAGAAAAAAAGAAAAGAAGATAAGCGTCCATATCACTTGCCCGCCAATTTCTTTCCCACGCGAAATCCCCTGCCCTAACCATTGAACTTAATCCAGAAAAACATATCGCGCGCTGCTGTGATTCAAAGGAAACCATCTCGGAAGCCGGAAGTTGGCCATCTTGGATCTTCAACATCCATCTCCAATCTCCGCCATCCCCAAGCAAACCTTTGTTTGTCGCCGCTGGCTGTGTTTGCAAGCACCATCGACAAACCCAACGCAGGTATAATACTTGTCCATAAAAGCAGACCCAATCACCACCATAGTTATCGTTATCGTCTGGTCATTCCCTTTAATCAACTAACAGTAAGTGTTACATGAAGATATCTGCATCGCACTCTCCATTTGGTTGACGACATTATTGAACATGGGATTTCTGATCACACCTAATTTGAGAACTATCCACGAAGCTGCAAAATGGGGTTCTGCAATCTTGTTTGAAGCTATTTTGGAGGTTCTACTTTGAAACTGATTTGGGTCCATATTTTTGCATAAATTTGTCTGGCATTTGAATTTTTTAGTGTTGGTCGTTTAAGGGATGAGTTTTTTAACTAATCAATAAATCCATGAGTAGTATTTAGTTTGGTGCTCTCTGGGTTATGCAGTTGAGGTAGTATATTTCAAAAAAACACAAAAAGCATTGAATTTTTGAACTGGAGTGCTGGGATGTTACTGAATTTTTTTTTCCAAGAAGAACATGTAAGGTGGAAGGTACAATTAATTTTTTTCCTGCTTGTCATGCTGCGTTAGTTTTGTTCTTGTACCAGGAGACAAATGCCCGACATATATGCTACTAAGCATGATTATTTTTGAAGCAATCTTTTTAAGTTAGTGTGGAATACTATGTAATATATAGATATTAATATAATATTGTAATGGTATTAATCATTTTGGGCTATGGTAAGTTATTTAATTATTTTAGATACAAAGGCCATGATTAGGAATTTAAACTTGTTTGCTTCTTGAAAGAATGGGAGGAGAGTAATCAATTGAGCTCTTAGAGCTCATTGTAGGATGTAGTGGTACCAACTATAAGACTAAGTTGAGATGCAATTTACAATTGGTCAACATGTTCACACATGCGCATAAATAAGTTTGATATTACACATTTCATCTGCTTTTATTTAAGTACTTCATTTTGTTTATTTCATCCTTTATATTTTGTGCAATTCTTATAGGTCTCTGTGTGTTCGTTGAATTGTTAGCTGTCTATCTCGCTTGGAAACGAGCATCGATTTAGCCACCACTAGTTCGCCTCTGTTCACGACCGTAAGGACAGCCTATTCTCCCACTTTCGACGGCCCATATAAAATCGGTGCATTTTGCAGGCCACTATTAGATAGCTTGGTTTTTTGTAAGTTATTTTGTTCTTATTTTTTTTACCATGATTCTCACTAGGACGTACTACTGATTTTGCCCTGTTTTAATGAATAACAACTGTATTTGCTTAAGCCAAGTTTTAAGTAGCATTAGAGAGAACCTAAGGTCAAGCATTGTAATCTATTAGAGGGGATAATTATTTTCTGCTAGAAGTTAGGCTATCTTCTTATTTATCTTTATTTAGAGTGGAGGTGTAATTTGAGATTAAAATTTATTGAGGATTATGAAAAAACTCAAAAATGTTGATGTTGTTATTGGTGTGTTTTTATGTTTGTTTTTTTAATCTATATTTTTTTAATGAAAATATAATAAACTTTTTTCGTGTAACAGGTAATGGCATCTGAAAATATTGAACGATTTCCATTGATTAGACGAGAGGACTATTTTATTGGGAAGATTTCTAACATGTCTAGAATGGAAGAAATAGAAACAATCAAGTCAAAATTAAACATGTTTGGTTTGAAGAGGGAGTTTGAAGAAGGGTGCTTTGGATTTCTATTGAGAATGCACCAAATAGAGTTCACAGGACCTTTGGTGCACCTTCTTCTAATGATGCAAGATAACAAACAGAGCGGCAAGGAATTAAGAATTGTGTATAATGGACGTGCACATCGATTTGGTTATGAGGAATTTTCCCTCATTACTGGTTTGATGTTTACAGGTGACAAGAACATTGCATCCTCCCAAAGTCGCTTGAAGGAACAATATTTCAGAAGGGATAATATCATAACCAAGTCAAGGTTATGTGAAGTGTACAAACGGTTACCAAAGAACACAGATCATAAAGATGTTCTTTGTTTGTCACTTGTCGTCCCTTTAGAAGTGATCTTGTTGGGGGACCAGAAGTCAAATAAGATTAATTTGGTACTTGTGTCTTGTTAAAGATCTAGATAAATTTAACAACTTTCCATGGGGGAAGATTGTTTATGATTTCACCGTACGAAAGATAAAAAACTGTATGGTGAATAGGGTAACAAAGAACAATAAGACATTGGAAAAGATACAAGAAGAATTCGAAGAAGAGTTAGGAGAGGATGATGTGAACATGGACGATAATGAAGAAGATTACAAGGCAAGGAAATCATATGCATCTACTTCATTTAACGTCTATGGTTTTCCACTGGCATTACAAGTATGGGCTTACGAAGCCATACCAGCTTTGGTTGATGATTTGGTTTGTCAACTTTCATCAGATTCAATGCCACGGATTTTGAAATGGGAGAACAATAAGACTGGTCGTTGGTTGAGGTTCAAATACTTGGAGAGGACTTACTTCAGCCATGATGATGTAAGGCATTTAGTCTTTTGTAAAAGATTATTTCTTATTTTTGTATTTTATTGAGAACATATATTGAATGTTCTTAATTTAATGAATTTGTAACTGTGATATTTCTTGTAGCTTTCGGTTAAAGAAATTTTGGCCCCTACTGAAATGGAGAAGGAAACGTTGTATAATAAAGCAAGCGTGGCTTCTACAAGAGGAAAGGCTGATGAGTTTGGTGAGCAGTTATTTGAAAATACTCAAAGGGTTGACAAGGGGAAGGAAAAATTGAACGATGAATATGATCCCTCTTCATCAACAACATCCATTGATAAGGTACGATTCATTTCATCAATCAGTGTGTACTAATTGACCTTGTCTAACGTCAATACTCGGTACCATATCAAACAGATTTTAATTAAATTCTGATCTACTTCATTTTTTTATTAGGTTTTGAAAGAAGTGCTCGTTCTTAAGCAGGAAGTTCGGGAAATTAAGCAGATGCTTGCTAGTATTGTACATGTGTTGAACAAGGGAAACATAAATGTCCCTTGTGAAGGTAATAATGTATTTGAAAGAAGCAACCCACTGGGGGCATATTGTAGTGGTGATGTGGATGCTACAGCTGGCGTCAATATTGGTTGTGATATTGCACGAAACTCCAATGAAACGGTCATAGGAGAAGAAGAAATTCTTAGTAAGAGTGAAGGCATACCTGTTGATTCTCAGTATGGTCAACAAGATAAAGCTTGTCAAATAATGTTATTAGAGGAAGAATTACAAAAAAAAATTTGGCAGTACAGGGATATGAAATTGAGAAGGATTTTGGTACACAATCAAAGGACGTTGATATAAACGATCCAGATTGTTGTACTATTGTATCGGGTCCCACACCACCCAAGAAGTACTACATGAGAAAGCACAGGTCGGTTGGGACATCCTTGAGATCTCCATATGAGATCTACAAAAACGTTGGTAGGAAGAGGAAGGCTTCAAGAATGGATCAGTCCTCCAATGTACTGGATTACTATAACGTGTACGAAGGACTAGATTCAGATAAATACTTCCATTTCATTTCCTGGCTGCATAAATCATCGTCCAGTTTGGTGTAAGTAAATGATGTTAAATATATGTTTATCTTGCTGTCGTCGTAAATTTTCATACTATCTTTTACATGTTTTCTTATATTTAAATATGAAAATTGGGAATAATTATCATCAATTGCTTCTTGTGCATTTTATTTTACTTTAGTGACAGCATTAGTGTTGGTTGCCCTAGTAAAGGGAGAGCAAATGCTGTATGGTTTCACCGTCTTTTGAAGAATGAAACCAACCTCTTCAACTCAGTAAGTATTTATATGCACCTGTGATAATCTGTATTAAACTTGTTTGTATTGCCCTTGTTTCCACTAGTTTACATATTGATTTTCTTAGACATGATCATAATACCAATTAAAATTGTATCTTTATGCAGCATATTGATTGTGGTCTCTGGTTGCTGAGAAAGAAGTTTCATTTATGCCCTACAAAATTTCGTCTACAAAATTGGTCCACCATGGATTCCATTTTCTTGGTAAGTAAATGTTCTACGTTTAATTGATTTAATGTCAAATGGTTGTACTCTGGCATTGTTATGGTTAGTCAGTTACTGTTTCGTTTGCTTTTGACTGCGAACAATGAATATACGTCCGTTATATGACTGGACGAGCATCTGTGTAAATTGGTTAACTTGCCATCTGATGCCATTCATTAATCTAAATACTTGTCTGTATATTGTTTTTTATGTTATTTTTCTATGACTTGCTCAAATATGTATTTGTTTGCTGTTTTTATAAACCATTTTCTCCAGCCACGATTGTTGAGTCATAAGGATGAATGGCTGAGGGTAGAAGGAAGGAATGAGATATATGGTTGGTTCTCTGACAGGACTCTAACAAATTATATACTAGGATCGGTTCCTGAATTTGGGGTGCCATGGTATGAATTGGACGTCTTATATGGAGTTATATCCTTCAGAGATCATTGGATTATGTTAGAGTTTGATATGCTGTCTCAAGAGATACACATCTATGACTCACTTCCATCCCATATCCGAGATGCACCTTTGAAGAGACAAATGCAAGATATATGTAAGATGTTCCCTAATTTCATCTACCAGTGTGGAGTGTATGAGAAAAGTCATCATGGTCGGAAAATAATCTTCTCAAAAACTTGAAAAATGTCCCGCAACCAAAAGGAAAGTGTACCGATATAGGAAAATGCGTGAGTACAACACCTCATGAATTATAGTTACGTTTTATATTTAATCCATTAAATATAAGCATTGATTATTATTTATTTATTTTTTTATTCATAATTTGCAGTGGAGATTGCGGGATTTATGCATTAAAATTCATTGAATATCGGACTACAGGAAATCCTTTGATAATGATTAAGCATGAAGACATAACCAACTTTCGGAAGAGACTATGCTATGAATTGTATTATTCACGAGACAATGTCCTTATCATGTGATACTTGTATATTTAGCTAATACATTCGAAAGGATTCTGTATTTATTTTGTTTATGCAGGTTTAAGGATTCTGTATTTATTTTGTTTATTTTGTTTATGCAGGTTTAGGGTTATGTTATGTAACCGGTTGAGCAGTTATGTCTTTTCAGAGTTAATGTTGATTAACCGGTTGCTATAGTTTGTATTGGTTTTTCTGATTGTTATTTTTCCTTTTGTATATTTTCAACCACTAGTTTTCTTTTGCTTTTTTCACTGTTACCAATTATATTTTCTTGATCCTATTTTTTTCCAGGCGGTTGAGCAGCGATGTTACTTGTGCAACATTACTGTCAATGAGAATGACATCAGTTTGGTGACAACAGTGCCTTGCCTCTAGTTGGTGTTACAATTGGTAAGAATGCCTCATATTTGTGCCAGAACTTTGATGAACACATTATTTTAGGATGTAAGATGCTTAAATGATTTGAAAAGATAATGAACTCTGTTTTATTGATCAGTATTGTCATAATCATATTTACACATGTTCGTTGTTAATTATGTTCTATGATGCCTGCTTAAATGAGTACCTAGGCTAGTGCAACATTTCATTAAGGTGGTTATTTTTTCCATTCCTTTGCTTGTCTTTGGGTGGAATTTTCTCAATAATATTAGAATAGTGTTGCATATGTTTGTTTTTGACATTAGGCAGTCCTTTTATTTTTTGATCAAATGAATTTTGGGGTTAGTATTTTGTTATAAACAAAGGTTTGTCGATTTAGGTCGAAATGATTATTATTATTATTTTTGTTAATGACTGATTTTTGTAGTGAATTGGAAAATAGAAAAAATGAAAATGTTCACAGCTCATGTTGATATTTTTCGAATGGATGAGGCAAGTTCGGTGACTGGGAAAACACCAAACGATAATCAAATCAAGGGAGTAATTAATGCTTTTAAACCATTTGGAGGTATTCTTGTTTGTGGATATTTCCAAATTTTATTCATCTGAAACTTGATTGTGAATGCACGATATTACCTTTCGTTTTTTCGTCTTAAAGGATGATGATTGGTGCATTTGTTTTTTTCCTTATTTTTTATTTTTTCCATTGAATTGCTCTCTGCCTTTGTGAATGCACGATATTACCTCTTTGTTGGATTATTTGCTGCGTGAGTTTTGGATCCTTTGTAGATGTTCATAATTTGTGCAGCTTCTTCGTATGTATCGTTTTATGATGTTTGTCATAGCATTTCTGTTCATTCTACTGACATGGTTTATCGGTTTATTCTCAGTTTGCTCTACCAAATCATATCAAAGAGAACAATTGAAGCCAGAAAGAGGACCTTGCACGTATAAGAGATTGTAATCTTTTTGTCTGTTTACATATTGTAGAATTGTAATGTTGTTGTAACCAATTATAATGTAATCATTTTATATTATAACAATTGTACTCCTATTTGATGATGTCAAATGGTATGCTTAATACCACTATCTTATGTCTGTACCATCACTTACATGAACGCTTGTTATATTTTTTGTACCATGTTGATATTGTAAATTTGTTACGAACAAATTGTTAATCATATTGTAAATTGTTTATTTTGTATTAAATGGATGTAAACAGGTTGTAAGTCCACATAATTTATTGCACAAATAAATTCAATTATTATTGAAATTGACTTATTCAAAATTTTATTATTACCTTAAGTGATTTAATGTTCTTGTAATGTTAAATGGCATGAATAAGAGAACTTTATTTCTACCATAGTTCGACTTAAATTCTCTCAAAATTACTTGAATGCTAGTTCGACCTTAATTTTCTAATTTTTAAGTTTGCCAATTTAAATGAGTTTAACTACACAAGATTACAGAATACCAAACACATAAAGCTTCTTTTCTCTCCATAGTACCAACCTCTTAAGTCAACTCAAAACACAATATTAGTACATATAAAAAATTAAACACAGTCATTCCAACTCAAATTAATATCAAATTATCTTTTAAACTTTAATGAATTTAAGCGAATCATAGACACAGTGACATAAGATTGGCAAAATATGATCGTCACAAATAGAAGATGATAATACAAATAGCGAAAATTTAACATTACAGTATTTCTCCATTACATAAGACATAAAAATTGTTAATTAAAGGATGATGGTATAGGTTCCACAATCATCTGTAAGACCTCATTGCATGTTGCCCGATTATGTCCAGGTCTTCGGCATCTACTACAAAGAGTAATTTTCTTTATCTCCTCACCTTTTGATTTTATTCGCCTTTTTCTTTGCCTGCCTGATTTTTTCTTTGTGTTAGGGGGTTCATTTACCAAGTCTGCTATTTCCTTCAAAACTTCCCATTCACCATGATCATTTGCAGGAAATATCGGCTCAGAATAAGCAATTAGATAACACTCAGATGTATATTTCTTATCAACTAAGGAGTGAATATCAATATTTTCAAATCTAGCTGCCGCTATGGCATGACTACATGGAATCTTGTGAATGTCGAACTCCCTGCAGGTGCATTTCTTATTTAACAAATATACTTCATCACTACTGTCTCCATGAATGACCTGTTCAATATGCATAATTCAATATTAATAAATATATAAAACAATTTATGCTTAACAATAATATTAGTACATATAAAGTATAAATTGAACGTTTCTACCTGAAAAATATGAGCATTTATCTTTACAACTCTGAACTTTAATGATTTTCTCCTATTACTTGTTGTTTTTGCTTCTGCATCCTCTGTAAGGTATCGATTCTCCCATTTTAAGGCTAGTTGGCTACGAGAAACGAACCACTCCTGTAGCTTGGCACGATAGCACTCGATAAGCATGGTAATCGGCATCTCACGAGCAGCCCTCATTACATTGTTGAATGACTCGCTTATGTTTGTAGTCATAATACCGTATCTCATTCCTGGAAAATGATGCCTTGACCACTTCTCTATTCTAGCATCAATTAAATAATTTGTGATAGCAGGATCAATACCATTCAGATCAGCCATGTATTTGTCAAATTTCATTCTTGTGTATGCCCTTGAACAACAACGAAATAAGGGAATTATATCTGGATTTTTGAATCTTTGGTTTAAGTTCATCTCCATATGGAAAGCACAATATCCATGTAGGGCATTAGGAAACACTTTTGGAATAGCTTATAAGATGCTTGGATGTCTGTCTGAAACAATTACGAGATCTGAAATGTCACCTATTGCACCACTTAATTTAGAAAGGAACCACTCCCAAGCATCGTTATTCTCTGAATCTCCAATACCCATTGCAATTGGGTAGGTCAAACTATTGCCCTGAAGTAGCTGCCACAAATAAAGTCCCAGCATATCGACCCAACAGAAAAGAACCATCGATACTAACTACGTGCCTCATACAACTAGCAAAACCGCGAAATGAAGGTCCTAATGCAAGAAAAAAATATTTAAATCTTCCCACATTGTCTACCTCGATATGAGTAACTGTTCCAAGATTCTTTTCTTTGAGAATGTGACAATAGGATGGGAGCTTAATAAATGACTCTTCTGCAGTGCCTCGTATTTCATTTAGAGCCTTTTCCTTTGACCTGTGCGCAGTAGTTTAACTTAATTCAATCCCAAACTCCTCCCTACAATCATCAATAATGTCTTTAGTCTTGTAAATTCTACCAGGCCTAACCAATCTCATCTTCATTGCATTCGCAAGGACCTTTGATTTAGCTGCACGATTTTTTACCATATACTTGTTCGGATCACAGCTATGATCGTTGTTGAAAATTGTCACTTTGAACCTTTCTGATCCCAATATCTTGTTAGCTCTGATCCTCCAACAACAATTTTCATGAACACATTTCATAACTACAACCTCCTTTCTGCTTTTGCTTGTTTTTGTCTCAAAATGGTTTCGTATAGCATAAATACCAATTTCTGTAATAAGGTGAGATTTAGAGTCAAACACTTGTCCAACACTTAAGCCTAGCTCGCCTGTTGATCTTTCAGAAAGAAGTTCGATCCTGTACACATATTCCTTGTTGATGTTGTTGAATGTGGGACAACCATATTGTTTGAGTAATTTTGTCTCTCACCTTGATCACCTACATTTATTGGAGAGCATGAAACTCCACGTCCTTCATACATGTTAAACTCATTTTGTGATGGATTCTGAGTGAAAATTGTCTCTATGTTGTTACACGCTTGTAAACTATCATTCTCTGGGATTCCTGAAGAGTGCAACAATTCTATGTTTTCAACCAAATGAGGAGTGAAGTTCACTACACACTGGTCAATAGGTGATCTATTCTCAACAAATTGACCAAAATCATTATCATCCATTGGTGAGCAGGTAGAATGCCCGATGTTTGTCATAGCAACAGAAACATACATTACAGGCTTAATATTCTTATCTTCGAGATGCAAGTTGATAAATTCATCCAAGTCTTCATCATCAAAAATTGCAACTGTTGGGAAGACTACATCATTCTTAAAGAAGTATTTAATTGACAAAACTTTATTGTATTCATCAATTTTCAATTTCTTGTATAACTTATCTTTCAAATGGCGGTAATGATCTCCTTTTCGTAACCTTATGACAATACCTTCTCCACCACGATACTCCTCTCTATTATCTAACTTCACCCACTCACCACCATGTATTACCAATGCACTCAGTCCATCCATCACCAATCTGAAAAAAAATCCCACAAATGAGTTATTTTAATAAGAATACAAAAGACATTTAACAAAATCATCAAATCAGCCACATGGAAGCGTTTGGATTTAAACAATAGCAAAATTGGGAAACTATGAGGGAATCTGAAAATTTAGGTCGAAATAAGTCGATAATCATGTAATCGCACAAATGTTACATTTTCATGCAATGAGACATCATAAGAATACCAAAGACAATTTACAAAATCATCAAATCAGTCACATTGGAGCGTGTGGAATTTAACAATAGCAAAATTGGGAAACTATGAGTGAATCTGAAAATTTAGGTTGATTTTGGTCGAAATTAGGTCGAAATAAGTCGATAATCATGTAATCGTGAAAATGATACATTTTCATGCAATGGGACATCATAAGAATACAAAAGACATTTAACAAAATCATCAAATCAGCCATATGGAAGCGTTTGGATTTAAACAATAGCAAAATTGGCAAACTATGAGCGAATTTGAAAATTTAGGTCGATTTTAGTCGAAATTAGGTCGAAATAAGTCAATAATCAATCGCACAAATGATACATTTTCATGCAATGGGACATCATAAGAATACCAAAGACAATTTACAAAATCATCAAATCAGCCACATGGAAGCGTGTGGAATTTAACAATAGCAAAATTGGGAAACTATGAGTGAATCTGAAAATTTAGGTCAATTTTGGTCGAATTTAGGTCGAAATAGGTCGATAATCATGTAATCGCACAAATGATACATTTTCATGCAATGGGACATCATAAGAATACCAAAGACATTGATCACAAAATCATCAAATCAGCCACATGGAAGCGTTTGGATTTAAACAATAGCAAAATTGACAAACTATGAGCGAATATGAAAATTTAGGTCGATTTTGGTCGAAATTAGGTCGAAATAAGTCGATAATCATGTAATCGCACAAATGATACATTTTCATGCAATGGGACATCATAAGAATACCAAAGACATTGATCACAAAATCATCAAATCAGCCACATGGAAGCGTTTGGATTTAAACAATAGCAAAATTGGCAAACTATGAGCGAATCTGAACATTTACGTCGATTTAGGTCGAAATAAGTCGATAATCATGTAATCGCACAAATGTTACATTTTCATGCAATGGGACATCATAAGAATACCAAAGACATTGATCACAAAATCATCAAATCAACCACATGGAAGCGTTTGGATTTAAACAATAGCAAAATTGGGAAACTATGAGGGAATCTGAAAATTTAGGTCGATTTAGGTTGAAATAAGTCGATAATCATGTAATCGCACAAATGATACATTTTCATGCAGTGAGACATCATAAGAATACCAAAGACATTTAACAAAATCATCAAATCAGCCACATGGAAGCGTGTGGAATTTAACAATAGCAAAATTGGGAAACTATGAGTGAATCTGAAAATTTAGGTTGATTTTGGTCGAAATTAGGTCGAAATAAGTCGATAATCATGTAATCGTGAAAATGATACATTTTCATGCAATGGGACATCATAAGAATACAAAAGACATTTAACAAAATCATCAAATCAGCCACATGGAAGCGTTTGGATTTAAACAATAGCAAAATTGGCAAACCATGAGCGAATCTGAAAATTTAGGTCGATTTTAGTCGAAATTAGGTCGAAATAAGTCGATAATCATGTAATCGCACAAATGATACATTTTCATGCAATGGGACATCATAAGAATACCAAAGACATTGATCACAAAATCATCAAATCAGCCACATGGAAGCGTTTGGATTTAAACAAAAGCAAAATTGGCAAACTATGAGCGAATCTAAAAATTTAGGTCGATTTAGGTCGAAATAAGTCGATAATCATGTAATCGCACAATTGATACATTTTCATGCAATGGGACATCATAAGAATACCAAAGAGATTTAACAAAATCATCAAATCAGCCACATGAAAGCGTTTGGATTTAAACAATAGCAAAATTGGGAAACTATGAGGGAATCTGAAAATTTAGGTCGATTTAGGTCGAAATTAGGTCGAAATAAGTCGATAATCATGTAATCGCACAAATGATACATTTTCATGCAATGGGACATCATAAGAATACCAAAGGCATTTAAAAAAATCATCAAATCAGCCACATGGAAGCGTGTGGAATTTAACAATAGCAAAATTGGGAAACTATGAGTGAATCTAAAAATTTAGGTCGATTTTGGTCGAAATTAGGTCGAAATAAGTCGATAATCATGTAATCGCACAAATGATACATTTTCATGCAATGGGACATCATAAGAATACCAAAGACATTTAACAAAATCATCAAATCAGCCACATGGAAGCGTTTGGATTTAAACAATAGCAAAATTGGCAAACTATGAGCGAATCTGAAAATTTAGGTCGATTTAGGTCGAATTTTGGTCGAAATAGGTCAATAATCATGTAATCGCACAAATGATACATTTTCATGCAATGGGACATCATAAGAATACCAAAGACAATTTACAAAATCATCAAATCAGCCATATGGAAGCGTTTGGATTTAAACAATAGCAAAATTGGCAAACTATGAGCGAATCTGAAAATTTAGGTCGAAATAAGTCGATAATCATGTAATCACACAAATGTTACATTTTCATGCAATGGGACATCATAAGAATACCAAAGACAATTTACAAAATCATTAAATCAGCCACATGGAAGCGTTTGGATTTAAACAATAGCAAAATTGGGAAACTATGAGGGAATCTGAAAATTTGGGTCGATTTAGGTCGAAATTAGGTTGAAATAAGTCGATAATCATGTAATCGTACAAATGATACATTTTCATGCAATGGGACATCATAAGAATACCAAAGACATTTAACAAAATCATAAAATCAGCCACATGGAAGCTTGTGGAATTTAACAATAGCAAAATTGGGAAACTATGAGTGAATCTGAAAATTTAGGTCGATTTAGGTCGAAATAAGTCGATAATCATGTAATCGCACAAATGTTGCATTTTCATGCAATGGGACATCATAAGAATACCAAAGACAATTTATAAAATCATCAAATCAGCCACATAGAAGCGTTTGGATTTAAACAATAGCAAAATTGTCAAACTATGAGCGAATCTGAAAATTTAGGTCGATTTAGGTCGAAATAAGTCGATAATCATGTTATTGCACAAATAAAGGGGTATAATAAGAATACAAAACAAACATTCTTAAATTCATCACCTTCACAGCTTGTGTGCAAAATATAAGGACTTTTAAAATGACAACTTAGGATAGTAGTAATTTTATAAGATATAATAAAAAAAGAAGCAACAGCATAATAGACAAACAATTAACTTCTCCAATCTAGAGTGGGATTGATATGTGTTGACTAAAGGATTGAAAATAATTATCCTTTTGACAATTTCTACCTTACTATTAGTATTTTTAATAGCAATATTTATAAAAATCCAGAAATATATTACCTACTCCTTCAGACTATCATCAATTCATTATTCAGCAATCAAAATTACGAATCATGTCATATATATTAAATCCAAAATAACCAAAATTTATAATTCAATAACCCACGAAACTGAATATGAGGAAATCGAATTCAGCAAGGAAGATGAAGAAAGAGGTGTAATATATGAGGAACAAAACTGAATCAGAGGCGATATAATTACAGTATTCAAAACAGAGAAAAAAGAGAGAATAAAAGTTTTTAGAGTCACTCACCGTATGTTTTTGACTTTATGAGGTTGGAGGTTTGTTGCAGGTTGTTGCTGGTAGCTGTTGGAAGGCCGGCCGCTAAAGAGCAGCTGAGGGACGGGGAATTGAGGAGGCCACACGAGACGGCGTCGGCGATGGGGCTGGAGTTGGAAACTGAGTATTTCAGACCATTTTGAAATCTTTGGGCAGCGCAGGCACCTTAGGGTGTTAGAGTTTTTGGCGCCTCCTTTCTTAATTCCAGATAGATGTATAATACTCAGGCTTATTCCTTTACCGGCTATAAACGGTCAAAACCAAGTGAATATACTTATTTTGCAAGATTTTCAATATGGGATACAAAACTGTTATTTGTCTTCACCAAGGGTCTATTATAGACGTTTGCCCCAGGGTAAAAGAAGCGGAGAGAAACAAAGAAGATAAGCAAAGGGCAACTCAGACAAGAAGAAGGAATTATAAGACTATTTAATGGAAGTTAGAGGTTTGGAATTACCAGTAGGGTTTAGATTTCACCCAATAGATGAGGAATTAGTGAATTACTACTTGTGTAGGAAATGTAATGCTTTCCCATTTTTGTTCCTATCATCAAAGATCTTGATCTCTACAAATTCGATCCTTGGCAACTTTTTGGTACTTTTACTTTCTCCTTGTCGATCTCCATTGGAGATTTATATTTTATTATAGTATAAATCAATAATTAAAAATTAAATTTTTATCTGATGGTTTAACAATGGATGGGTTTTGATTTCTTCTAGAAATCATGCAAAAACTGCTGGTGGTGGTTTCGATATTAAATTTTAAAAAGAGTACAAAAGAGGAATTATCCATTTTGAAGTTTGAGCTATTTGATGATTTGGAGCTGCAAAATTTTACTTTATCTAATCCTGAATTCAAATTTTTTTTAATTTATGATTTGTTTGAATGCAGAAATGGTTCTTTATGGAGAAAAGGAATGGTACTTCTTTACACCGAGAGACAGAAAATATCCAAACGGTTCAAGACCTAACCGGGCTGCTGGAACCGGATATTGGAAGGCTACGGGGGCTGATAAGCCCATAGGAAATCCCAAATCGCTTGGAATAAAGAAGGCCCTTGTGTTTTATGCAGGCAAAGCCCCTAAAGGAATCAAAACCAATTGGATCATGCATGAATATCCAGTGAAATACCTAAATAAACAAGTTTAATCATCAGAGTGCTTTTATATGTAAATAGCAAATATATTGATCCAAACGCACAGTTTGGATATTACTTAAGTATTAAAATTATAATTTTACCCTCGTCGTCAATTACAATACAGTTACGCGAGCTCATGCCTCACGTCTAGTTACTTCTTCATTGCCTCCATCACGTTCAACTTCTTCTCTCACGTTTACGCTTCTCGCTCAGCGCCGAAGCAGCCAAACTCATCCCCTCATGCAAAAAACATAATTAGCGCAAACCAAAAATGCCTCTATTACATACTAACAAGGCTGAGTTCGTTCATCCATGGATTCCACCATGTCAATAGTTATTTCAAACCAAAGAGACTTTCCTACAAAAAGTAAGTGTTATATTCTTTTTCTAAAATTGATTACTCTTAATTGAAACTGATTACATTGATTATTCTTATCTGGCATTGCATTTGCTTAATTAAAATAAGAAAAAATTATATTCATGTTCTGCAATTGTTATCAACTTGAGAATCAACTTAATCATAATACATGTCGGTAAATTAAGTAGATGAGCATCGAAAACAATTAAAAATATTGTTATTGCTTTTCTGTACCAATCGATTATTAATAGTTTGTGACTATTAACAACTGCTGATTTGCTTCTGTTTCTTATTGATCTTTATGAATTTGCATTGTAGTGTTTGTATGTTCTTACTGTTTTAGAAAGCAATGGAAGTCATGTGTATGTACAGGTTACATACAACAAAAATGTGTATGTTAATTTGTTTCTGTTTCTTTGCTGTTTTATGCATTTTGATTCTATTGTTTGTATGTTCTTGCTGTTATGAACAGTTTAAGTCATGTGAATGTACAGGTTACATACATCATAAATGTGTATGTATACCTTACATTATTAATGCCTCTATACATATATAGATTTTAAACTTATAGTATAACATAAAGAAAATATGCATTTCATTTGCATGATAGTGTTTATATGTTCTTGTTGTTTTGAAAACCTATGGAACTCATGTGAATGTATAGGTTACATAAAACATTAATGTGTATGTACAGGTTACATACAACATAAAATGTTTATGTACACATTACATTATTAATACCTCTATAACTGTTTTGTACTACTAATTTTTAGTCATGTATTTTTTTGCTGTTTAGTTCTTCCTGACTTTTGTGGATCTTTATGCATTTGCATGGTAGTGTTTATATGTTTTTTTCTGTTTTGAAAACCTATAGAACTCATGTGAATGTACAGGTTACATACAACATTAATGTGTATGTACAGGTTACATACAACATAAAATTTTTATGTACACATTACATTATTAATACCTCTATAACTGTTTTGTACTACTAATTTTTAGTCATGTATTTTTTTGCTGTTTAGTTCTTCCTGACTCTTGTGGATCTTTATGAATTTTCATGGTAGTGTTTATATGTTTTTTCTGTTTTGAAAACCTATAGAACTCATTTGAATGTACAGGTTACATACAACATTAATGTGTATGTACATGTTACATACAAGATAAAATGTTTATGTACACATTACATTATTAATACCTATATAACTATTTTGTACTACTAAATTTTAATCATGTATTTTTTTGCTGTTTAGTTCTTCTTGACTCTTGTAGATCTTTATGCATTTGCATGGTAGTATTTATATATTTTTTTCTGTTTTAAAAATCTATAGAACTCACGTGAATGTACAGGTTACATACAACATAAAATGTTTATGTACACATTACATTATTAATACCTCTATAACTGTTTTGTACTACTAGTTTTTAGTCATGTATTTTTTTGCTGTTTATTTCTTCCTGACTCTTGTGGATATTTATAAATTTACATGGTAGTGTTTATATGTTTTTGCTGTTTTGAAAACCTATAGAACTCATGTGAATGTACAGGTTACATACAACATAAATGTTTATGTACATATATAGACTTTGAACTTATAGTATAACATAAACAAAAAAAAATGCATAGTATTAGGTGAACCAAAGTTATCAATAATACTTATGCATGGAGGATAATGGAGTTTTGAAGAAGGAAAGGATAAATACATAAATGGTCTCCCCAAAGGAATTTGCATAAGCAAAAATATAACCATTAAAGAACTGAAGAAAGAAATTATTGAATGTCTACAACTAAAATCAAATATCAACCTCAAGATGATATGTCAAGGAATCCATCTAGCTATCAGAATTGAGGACAATAGAGACATTGAATTTTTCTTTAACCAAACTATTGGTAAAGAAAGTGGTGCACTCCTTGTCTTGTATGTCAACCAACATAATAGGCATGAAATTGTAGATGTCATCAGTGTAGCAAGCGATTTACAAGAAAATTATGACACCAACTCCTCCACAAATTCAGATACAACTGAAGAAATATACCCGAAAAAAGTGTACAAAAATAAGGATGTTTTAAAGCTAATAGTATCCAAGTATGCAGTGAAACAAAGATTCAATTACATAACTCAGAGTTCAAACAAGACTTATGTAAGATTGAAATGATGATAAATGCACATGGAAGATGGCAGCAAGAAAGATTGGGCAATCAAATGCATTCAAAGTAACAACATACAAGTGTGAACATCAATGCATAGAAAAGTACGATCAACAAACAGATAAAAATGCATCTTACAAGTATATTGCTGACAAGATAAAAGACACATTCAAAGACACAAGTAGGAAATTGAGACCAAAAGACATTATGAGTGATATTATAAGTAAAACTGGTATGGACATAAGTTATAAAAAAGTATTCATGCCAAAAAGAGAGGCAATTAGGATTGTAAGGGGTAGTCCTGAAGATTCCTATGGGAAACTACCTTCATTTTTCTACATGCTAGAAAAAAACAACCCAAATTGTTACACATAAATAAAAATAGATACAGAGTCAAATTTTCAGTATGGTTTTATGGCAATTGGAGCATGTATTGAAGGATTTATAAACTGCATAAGACCCGTTATTGTTGTTGATGGTACGTTCCTTAAAGAAAGAAGTGGAGGAGTATTGCTAATTGCAGTAACAAAGGATGCAAACAATCAGGTAATAAATAACATCTCAAATTCTAATATGCCATATTCAATTCATAACAGTTAATTAAATAGGTACAACCTCACAATGGCGAACTTTACTTTTCTGATAGTCTTTTCTAATATGTTACTATAAACAAGTTCAAGAAAATTGTTTCTATGAATAGCCTTTTTTGATATGTTACTTTCAAAATGTAGAGTTCTCAGTTTTTATTTATTACTATAAAATTTGTAAGAATATTAAATTATATATTCTTTTACAATAGATTTATCCAATTGCTTTTGGCCTAGTAGAAGTTGAAACAAAGAAAGCTTGGAAATGGTTCTTTCAAAGATTGAAACTACTAATAGGAAAAAAAGAAGAATTGGTGATCGTATCAGATAGAAATGCAGGTATAAAGTCTACAGTCTCAACATTTTTGAGAATGAAGCACACCATTGCTATTGTTACTATCATTTGAAGCAAAATCTAACCCCATTCCATAACAAAGTTGTCAACAAGTACTTCAAAAAGGCAGCTTATGCATTCACAGATAGTGAGTTCCAAGAAAATCTAAATATGATTGAAAAAGAAAGCAAACGAGCAATGTCATACTTGAAAATAACAAACTTTCCATCTTGGCCAAGATCACAATGTCCAACACCAAAAACAAGATTTGAGTTTATGACTTCAAATAATCATGAGCATATAAATGCAATATTAAGGAATGCAAGAGACACACCTGTCACATGCTTGCTAGAAGAAATAAGATCACTACTGCAAAATTGGTTTTCGAAAAGGAGGACAGAAACATTCGAAATAGGCATATTGACAACTTGGGCTGAGAAGAAAATATCTAAAAGAAAAATAAAAGCAGAGAAGTTTACTACCATTGACATCAACACTAACTTGGTGGAAGTTAAAAAGGACATGGAAATGTACATTGTTGACTTTAGTCTTGACACATGTACTTGTGGAAAGTTTCAGTTACTAAAATTGCCCTATAGCCATGCTATTGCAGCATGCTTGCTAAGGAAGCTAGCCATACATACAAAGTGCTCCAAATACTATCACTCAAGTACATTGAATATTGCATATCAAGCATCAATCTTTCCATTGGGAAATGAAGAGAAATGGGTAATACCAAAACTAATTAAAGAAGTACTTGTATTCCCACCAATGCAACAAAAAAAGCAAGAGAAAGGAGGATCCAAAGGGGGAAGAATAACAAAGAAAAGGAAGCCTTCACTTGGAAATTTTGAAGGACTAAAGAGGGAAAGCAGAAAATAAAAAACCAAAAACAATACATCTTCCACCTAGGAGTGAACAACCTACGATTAAATGATACATTGAAAACAGCATTTGTTGGTCTTTTTTTTTTTTTTTTATTGAAGTGCATATTACAATACATTCATTCAAAAAAAGATAGTTTGGTAGAGTTAGTAAAATAGAATGCTTAATTTTTTTCTTAATGAATTAATGCATATTATATTTTCTTAATGCATTTGGGATTAGTTGATTGTTCTTTTTCTTTTCTGAATAGTAAATGTGATATAAGCAGCTATTTTGTAATTTAATATGCATATGAATTTATGTTGTGAATATGAATGTACAGCAAGAAACAGAAGCATATTACTTCTAACACAGAAGTCATGTGAATGTATAGGTTACATACATATTTATTTTTTATATAACCTGTACATTCACATGACTTCCATAAGCTATTCAATACAGAAACAACATAAAAATAGTACAATATGCAATGTATAACAACAGCAAATAAACACAAGCAGAATACTTCTAACACAAAAGTCATATGAACGTACAGCATATAAATGTACAGGTTACATTCACATTTATTTTGTATGTAACCTGTACATTCACATGACTTCCATAAACTGCTCAAAACAGCAAGAAAATAAAAAACACTACAATGCAAATGTATAAACAGCAAAGAAATAGAAGCAGATTAACCTACAGAAGTCATGTAAATGTACAGGTTACATATAATAATTTGTATGTACCCTGTACATTCACATGACTTGTAGGTTCAACTGCTTCTGTTTCTTGCTGTTTTATGCATTTGCATTAAGTTTATAAAAGAAACACTATATTGTGAAATTTTAAACAATTAAAAGATGGTTTAGCTAGTGTAGAAAATGTTTCTTTTAAGATTAACCTATAGAAGTCATGTGAATGTACAGGTTACATACAAATTTATTTTGCACGTATCCTGTACATTCACATGACCTGTAGGTTCATCTGCTTTTGTTTTTGTAAGTTTTATATATTTGCATTAAGTTTTTAAAAAGAAACACTATTGTGGAATTTTAAACAATTATAAGATGGTTTAGCTAGTGTAGAAACTGTTTCTTTTAAGATTAAATTACAGAAGTCATGTGAATGTACAGGTTACATACAAATCTATTTTATATGTACCATGTACATTCACATGACCTATAGGTTCATCTGCTTCTGTTTTTTGTAAGTTTTATGTATTTGTATTAAGTTTTTAAAAAGAAACACTATTGTGAAATTTTAAACAATTATAAGATGGTTTAGCTAGTGTGGAAACTGTTTCTTTTAAGATTAAACTACAGAAGTCATGTGAATGTACAGGTTACATACAAATTTATTTTGTATGTACCCTGTACATTCACATGACCTATAGGTTCATCTGCTTCTATTTTTTGTAAGTTTTATGTATTTGCATTAAGTTTTTAAAAGAAACACTACATTGTGAAATCTTAAACAATTAGAAGATGGTTTAGCTAGTGTAGAAACTGTTTCTCTTAATATTAACCTACAGAAGTCATGTGAATGTACAGGTTACATACAAATTTATTTTGTATATACCCTGTACATTCACATGACCTGTAGGTTCATCAACTTCTGTTTCTTGCTGTTTTATGCATTTGCATTAAGTTTTTAAAAGAAACACTACATTGTGAAATTTTAAAAAATTAGATGATGGTTTAGCTAGTGTAGAAACTGTTTCTTTTAAGATTAACCTACAGAACTCATGTGAATGTACAGGTTACATACAAATTTATTTTGTATGTACCCTGTACATTCACATGACCTGTAGGTTCATCTACTTCTGTTTCTTGCTGTTTTATGCATTTGCATTAAGTTTTTAAAAGAAACACTACATTGTGAAATTTTAAACAATTAGAAGATGGTTTAGATAGTGTAGAAACTGTTTCTTTTAAGATTAACTTACAGAAGTCATGTGAATGTATAGGTTACATACACATTTATTTTATATGTATCATGTACATTCACATGATCTGTAGGCTCATCTTGCTTCTGTTTCTTGTTGTTTTATGCATTTGTATTAAGTTTTTAAAAGAAACACTACATTGTGAAATTTTAAACAATTAGAAGATAGTTTAGGTAGTGTTGAAACTGTTTCTTAGGACCTCCATCATAATTAAACCAATTTCTATAATTGTTGTTATATTCAAAACAGAATGTAACCATTAGATTCAAAATAACCAAAAAGGTTGTTACAATTAATCCTTGTTCTATATAGGTTGTTATATTCAAAACATAATATATTCATTACATTCAAAACAGAATGTAACCATTACATCAACTAATAATAACAAAAATTTTATAGCTTCTAAAAAGTCACAAAAATAAAAACATCTACAACAAGTAATGGTAAAAACTAATAACTCGGATCAAGCTGCCCATTGTTACAAAAAAAATAAGCACAAAATCTTTGCCTTATCTTCCAAAAAGCCAAAGACTCGATCATATCTAACGACTATTCACGAATTAAGAACTCAGTAAACTTCACACACCAAACACCACAATCATATCTACAAAAAACACAAACCAAAACGTTAGTTAACTGACAAATAACAATCAAAATACACAAAACTAACCACAATAAAATAAGGAAAAAAATCATACCCATTTATTTGTTTGGGAACACCATGAACAACGTAGACAGACCAAGTAATATTTGGGTCAGATACGGTACCCTCACCATAACCATGATAACCCAAGAAATGCAAAATGTGAGGGACTATAACACCTAAATGATTGCATTTTTGTACCACATCATTTGTATTCAACGAATCAAATATTCTAATTGATTTGCTCCTAAAGTCAATCACACAACAAATTCAATGATTGTCATCTACATTCACAGGACAATAAACAACCTCAAGTTGTTCCCAATCTACAGCCAAATAATCATTGTGACCAAATGGTCCACATGAAGCAGCAAACTGAACTAAATAATCTGAATCTGTAAGTATAATGGTATCATTACTTGAATCTTCAACACGAGCAAGAATCCTTTTGCATTCATTCTATGTTACAACACAAAAAAAAATTATATTTCTTCAAATACAATAAAAATCAAATAGTCTAACATATGTAAACAAATAAGACTATTTGCAAAAATAAATAAATAAATAAATAAAACTTACACTAAAGTAAGTGTCCAAACTAGTATACTTTTTCTGTCCAAAAGTCAACGGATATCGATCCTTCCAAGCACGAAACTCGTACAAAATAGAATCAATATGCTGTTAGAAAAAACCCAAATTAAAAACTATAAAAACGTAACAGAATGTAAATATTACATTAATATGTACATCAGCATAATCAAAAACTAATTTTTACAATTGAATCTAATCAGAATCTAATTTTACATCAACATAATCAAAACAGCAACAACAGGCAAACAGTACAGTGCAAAATGCATAAAACAGCAAGAAACAGAAGCATATTAACCTACATAAATCGTGTGAATGTACAGGTTACATACAAATTTATTTTGTATGTAACCTGTACATTCACATAACTTTCATAAGCTGTTCAAAACAGCAACATACAAACAGTATAATAAAAATGCATTAAACAGCAAGAAACAGAAATAGTATCAAATGCAAAACGCATAAAACAGCAACAAACAGAAGCAACCTACAGAAGTCATATGAATGTACAGGTTACATACAAAATAAATTTGTATGTAACCTGTACATTCACATGTGTACAGGTTACATACACATGTACATTCACATACAAACAATATAATACAAATGCATTAAACAGTAAGAAACAGAAACAATATCAATGCAAAACACATAAAACAGCAACAAATAGAAGCAACCTACAAAAGTCATGTGAATGTACAGGTTACATACAAATTTATTTTGTATGTAACCTGCACATTCACATGTGTACAGATTACATACACATGTACATTCACATACATACAGTATAATACAAATGCATTAAACAACAAGAAACAGAAAAAGTATCAATGCAAAATGCATAAAATAGCAACAAACAGAAGCAACCTATAGAAGTCATGTGAATGTACAGGTTACATACAAAATAAATTTGTATGTAACCTGTACATTCACATGTGTACAGGTTACATACACATGTACATTCACATGACTTACATAGCATTCTAAAACAACAAGAACACATACAAATAAAAATGTTACAACACATGAGATATAAAATAACACATACAAATATTACAACAGATGAGATATAAACACAAAACTTACAATACTACTCAGCCATCCACGAGCCTTTCTTAATGATCCAAAGAATTCATTCTTGTTAGCCATAAAGTCATAATACTGAAGATGGATAAAAGCACTGAAAAACAATATCAAAACAAGTTATAAACGTAAAAAAAAAAAAAAAAAGACCAAAAGAAACTTCAAAACAATATAAAATACTTACGGTTCACTCTTTCCATTCAACCATGTTTCAAACGTCTTTGCCCACCCGGTAAGAAGCTTCATCTATGGAACTGCAACACACTCAAGAGATGTATCCAATTCCACAATCTCTACAACGCTCATACCATTGTTTATAGATGTCAAAGGTTGATCAGTTGGCAAAGGTTGATCAATTGGCAAAGATTGCTCAGTTGGGAAAGATTGAATTTCAATTCTGTCATGAGCAATATGAAGACTCTCCTTAATTGGACACAAATACGGACTACATAAAACCTTAGAAGGTATAATAGTTCTCTTCCCCCTTTGTAATAGAAAAGAAAGAGAACTAAATTCAAACCTTAACTTCGATCCAGATCTAAAAACTTCAGCAAGTCGATCTAATTGCTCACAAGTGTCTGAATCAAACTGAGAGGCAATAGATGGTGATATAGAAGGGGTCCTAATAATTGACTAAGAACTAAAGTCAAGCCTAAGGTCAAATGTTGGAATGTCATCCACAGTACGTTTTGGCAAAACATATGGCTTTTCTTCGATAGGAGTATCAACCTTATCATCTGCATGACCTTGTGTTGCGTTGTCCTACATACCATCCTAAAACTACAAACAAAAATGGAAACAAATTTGCAAGACATCCTTAAGTTTATATTCAAAAATTCGAATTAAATACAAACTAAAAAAATAGAAATACACAAACATATACCAGATTAGAGCTCTTTAATAAAATAGGCTCCATATCAGCACGAATACTATTCACAGAAACTTCAACAGCTGAAATTCTAGCAATCAAATCCAAGTGCACAACATTAATTGATTCTCGTAAACTACTTAGACCTGCTAGCAGTTCACCACTAAGCTTCTCAAATAAATGGACGATATTATCTGAAGACATATTTGATGACGATTCCTTCTTAGACGCAATGAACTTCTCATGCAGAACATCAGGTTCAACAGAAGGAATATCAAATTTAATCTTGAACGATTGAGAAGATTCTATATCATCAAATAGATCTTCAGGAACATGAACAATAAGAGAATCAAATAATGGTACACCCTCAATGGATATATTTGTTTTCACGCGCACCTAAAAAAATGTAAAACATTACATACATAATTAGAAAACATAATTGTAAACAATGCATATTTTGTTTATGTTATATAGGCATATATATAATTTAATGTGTACATACACATTTATGTTGTATGTAACCTGTACATTCACATAACTTCGATAGATTTTCAAAACAGCAACATACAAACACTACCATGCAAATGCATAAAGATCCACAAGAACTAAAAAGCAAAAACATGACTAAACATTACTAGTACAAAACAATTGCGACAATGTCTTATTGGGATATTTTGTTTCAGATTCAGTTTTCTAAATTGGGAAGTATTAGGAATTCATAAAGGATTAGTAAGTCATAGTCTTAGTCCATCTCAGTGATGTCAGATTCATAGATGATGAACAATGAATGTACAGGTTACATACACATTCATTTTGTATGTACCCTATACATTCACATGACCAGTAGGTTCATCTGCTTCTGTTTTTTTTAAGTTTTATGTATTTGCATTAAGTTTTTAAAAAAACACTATATTGTGTTATTTTAAACAATTAGAAGATGGTTTAGCTAGTGTAGAAACTGTTTCTTTTAAGATTAACCTACAGAAGTCACATGTGAATGTACATGTTACATACACATTTATTTTGTATGTATCCTGTACATTCACATACCTGTAGGTTCATCAACTTCTGTTTCTTGTTGTTGTATGTATTTACATTAAGTTTTTAAAAGAAACACTACATTGTGAAATTTTAAACAATTAGAAGATGATTTAGCTAGTATAGAAACTGTTTCTTTTAAGATTAACCTACAGAAGTCATGTGAATGTACAGGTTACATACAAATTTATTTTGTATGTACCCTGTACATTCACAAGACTTGTAGGTTCATCTGCTTCTTTTTCTTACTGTTTTGTGCCTATGCATTAAGTTTTTAAAAGAAACACTACATTGTGAAATTTTAAACAATTGAAAGATGGTTTAGCTAGTGAAAAAACTGTTTCTTTTAAGATTAACCTACAGAAGTCATGTGAATGTACAACTTACATACAAATTTATTTTGTATGTATCCTGTACATTCACATGACCTGTAGGTTCATCAATTTCTGTTTCTTGCTGTTTTATGCATTTGCATTAAGTTTTTAAAAGAAACACTACATTGTGAAATTTTAAACAATTAGAAGATGGTTTAACTAGTGTAGAAACTGTTTCTCTTAATATTAACCTACAGAAGTCATATGAATATACATGTTACATACAAATTTATTTTGTATGTAACCTGTACATTCACATGGACTTCCATAAGCTATTTAGAAAAGCAATAACAAACAGTACAATGCAAAATGCATTGAACAACAAGAAACATAAACAGTACAATGCAAATGCATAAAACATCAAATTAACAGAAACAGAATGCATATTTACCTGAGATGGATTGTTAAGAATACATTGTTTAATTAATGTGAATGTACACATTACATTCACATTAATTACTATGAAAAACTTGCATAAATAAAAAACTAAATGTACAACTTACAACTTACATGGATAAAATAAAGGTAAAATGTATATATTACATTAATATGTCAATAGACATTATAATATGAGACAAAAAAAATACAATCATATTGTTTTTAAATACATAACATCGGATTACATCACATTACATACGAATTATAAATATCAATGTACACTTTACATCAATGTGTTGGGACATGTACAGTAAAAAAAAAAGGAGCAGTTCAATAGAAACTGAATGTACATCAATGTGTTAGAACATGTACAGTTAAATAAAAAACACAAAAAAAAAAAAAACAAACACAAAAAAAAGAGACTACAACGTGGTTCAACAGAAGCTGAATCTACAGCTTATATACATAAAAAAGAATAAATATACATATTACATCAATGTGTTGGGATGTGTACAATCAAATAAAAAACACAAAAAAAACTACAACGTAGTTCTTGATAACTTACAGTTATTTATTTACACAGAATGTACATCTTATATACAAATTACACACATGTACATATGTTGGACATGTACAATCAAATAAAAAACACATAAAAAAAAAACTACAACGTAGTTCTTGATAACGTACAGAATGTACATCTTACATACAAATTAAAAATAACGACAAATAATACATACAATATCAGATTTCATAACATAATCTGAATGTATGCAAAAAAAAAATGACAATATACACATTACATTAATGTCAACACATGTATAAAATATTACAAAAATGAATACATCACAAAACATTAAAAAATTACAACCTTGTAAGATGCATCGTCAATAAGCACCTTGTTCTTCTTACGCTTTTTTGGTAATATAGAACCCTCATTTTTTCTCTTACCCACCCTACAAAACATATAAAAATTAAACAAAAAATTACATATATTATGCACAGGTAATATATGTAAGGTATACATACAAATGTATGTTGTATGAAACCTGTACATTCACAAAAAAATCAACAAAATAAATATATCTAAAGTGTACATACACATTTATGTTATATATAACCTGTACATTCACAAAAAAATCAACAAAATAAATATATCTAAAGTGTACATACACATTTATGTTGTATGTAACTTGTGCATTCACAAAAAAATCAACAAAATAAATATATCTAAAGTGTACATACACATTTATGTTACATGTAACCTGTACATTCACAAAAAAATCAACAAAATAAAATATATCTAAAGTGTATATACACATTTATATTGTATGTAACCTGTACATTCACAAAAAAATTAACAAAATAAAATATATCTAAAGTGTACATACACATTTATATTGTATGTAACGTGTACATTCACAAAAAAATCAACAAAATAAATACATCTAAAGTGTACATACACATTTATGTTGTATGTAACCTGTACATTCACAGGTTCATACAAAAAATAATCTCTAATTTTACATTACATTTTTTGTAATATGCTTACAAGCTAATATACACAGGTAATGTGCTTAAATTTACATGTATCAGTGGCATGACTTAACTGTTAGTTTGAATAAGTCACTAAGTCTAATTGCATAAAACTTAACTAATAAATATCTTAAGATTAATTACCAATTCAATAACTGAATTAATATTATGTAAATAAAGTCAGCCCATGCGATATATTAAGGTGTACATACACATTTATATTGTATATAACCTGTACATTCACAAAAAAATTAACAAAATAAATATATGTAAGGTGTACATACATTTTTATGTTGTATGTAACCTGTACATTCACAGGTTCATACAAAAAATAATCTCCAACTTTACATTACATTTTTGTTGTTAACCACCAAAAAGTATGTCATCTCCCATTTGACAATTTCAACTAGACACACAATAACAGAAAAAATAAAAACAAGAACACATAAATGCAATAATCTTACAAACCTGTTTTTGCTTAGGAATTGAACGAATTGAACGATAACTACAACACAAAAAATAGAAACACGAATACTTAAAAATGAACATCAACAAACAAATGGAACAAGAAAAACAGAACAAAAGAACATTCATAACTTCATACAAGCTTACAAGCTAATATACACAAGTAATGTGCTTGCAAGCCTACATTTTTTAGCAAATGTAATGATTAGATAAATATGCACAGGTAATGTGCTTGTAAGCCTACATTGTTTAGGAAATATAATGATTAGATAAATATGCACAGGTAATGTGCTTACAGGTAATATGCACATGTTTAGGAAATATTGCCTTGCCAACATGGATTGTTCTGCTCGCAAAAACAACAATTCCAGGGTACTCTCAATTTTTAAACTAATAATAAAATATAACTACAATTAAAGCTTCTTTATTTATTTATTTCTTATTTTACTAAGCTAGAACTAGTCAGGGGCGGACTTGTAAAGGGTCTGGGGGTGCTGGAACCTCGGCCGCAGTTTTGGTTTTTTTTCTTTTTTTAAATAAGTGAAATTACCATTTTATCCCGATCTAATATTAGTAAATAACCTCAACCCAACTCGCGTCGCATACTCGAATATCAGATTTCTAGCCGTCTCGCGCCTCGCGTCTCCTTTCCAAATTTTCAGCTCGCCGCCTGCCCGCCTCCATTCGTGCTCGTTTTGAGTCTGTCCATCGTTTCACGCCCCCAGGTTTCAGGCTCATTTTCAGTCCGTTCAATGCCTCCACAGTCCACTCCAGGCTCTAGGCCTCCAGCTGTCAACTCGCCACCGCGACATCGCCCAATAGCCACTCCACTCCAGTCAGGTTAGCCATGCGACGCGACGCCCTCAGCGGCTCAGCCCCTTATGCCTAGTAGCCGGTGCACGGTAACTTATAATTTATTAAATATATTATTTTTTGCCTTGATTAATATGCTTAATATTAATAATATTATTGGATAATTAATGTGTATTTTATATATGTGCTGAATCTGCTGATTGGCTTAAACATGAAATAATTTTTATTTAATTATATATTTACATGTTAATAATAATAATATATTGTAATACAATGTGCATTTTATATATGGGCTGATTGGTTGAAATAATTTTTATTTAATTATATATTTACATGTTAATAATAATAATATATTATGATACAATTGTGGAACTGATTTATAACATATAGGGATGGATAGGGTTGATTGGCTGGAATAATTTTATATATGTTTAATATTAATAATATTATTGTATAAATAATGTGCATTTTATATATCACAATACTATATATACAAGGTCAGAAATTATAAGCATAAAGAATAAAATTGAAACCAACAAATCAAGATAGGGCAAAGATATTACCCAGTACAAACTAAAAGCCAACCAAGCAGAATAATTGTGAGACTCCAATCTTAATTATTATTTTTTTGAAAATAATTTAAATTATGTATTAAATTTAATATTTTAAATTGTATTTTTTTAATTAACTTTAATAAATACTTTGGTACTAAAAAATTTAAAATGGTTTAAAAATAATTTATTTAATTTTTATACTGATTTTTAAAAATTTTGAAAAAAATTGTGTGAAATTACCAAATTGCCCCTACTCTTTTAAACAGCCAAGGCCAAGGGCAGTTTGGTCATTTTACCAACTGACCCTTTTAAACCCATTTTCCTTCTCCAGCCACGCGAAACATTAGGGCTGGTGCCGCCGCGAGAGAGAGAGAAAGGAAGAGAGGCGTTGCCGACGCCGTCCTCCTCGCCGTTCACCGACGCCGAACTCCTCGCCGTCGTCCTTCCTCCTCCACCCAAGAGTTCCACGCCAAACCTTGTGAAGAAATCGCGTGGAAATAGCCAGTTGATCACGACACCCACCATCCAACCACCTTCGTTCGCCGTTTCTTCTGCTGTCGTTTATGACACCAGTCGCGCAACCACTAGCCGGCCACCTCACGACCACTGTTTATCCGTCGCCATTGCGAGCGCCGTTAGTAGTTTTCCAGTGTTTTCGTCCCTCAGCCATCGAATATACCATTTTCAGCCACAATGGTACATTTTTTTTTATATAATTTGTTCTCCTTCCTAATCTTGTTCGAATTTGTTACATTTAAATCATTTTTGGGTTATTTGTGGTATTGCTTTTAGGTTTTGATTTTTCTGAGTGTGATAAGAATGCTGTTATTTATCTTACTTATATTCCTGATTATGATTTGAGAATTCTCAGTTTCTTGAGGTATCCCAAATATGACTCAATTTGATTTGCTTTCTGGGTCTTTGTTTTCTGATCAAAGCTTGGGCATTTTGTTGGGCCACAGAATGTTTTCAGTAAATATTGATTTTATCTATGTTTTTCTCCTTAAGCTCGATATTAATAGTTTATCCAGAGATGGGTATTATAAATATTAAAGTGTCATGAGCATATGATCATTTATTACATGTTGGTCAGTTTGGTTTTATAGCTAAGCATTTAACATAGGCTATATTTAGTTTAATTGCTCTAGTTTAATTGCTGAGTAATTCATGAATTGGAATTTATTTAATTTTCTTACAAAAGTTAGAAAAATGACAAGTTTTGAATAGTCAGCTTTGTTTCTTTAGTTGAATATATGATTAGTTTTGCTGGCTTGCATTTTTAAACTTTTCTCTTTGATTATTTTATCTTCTTTTTTCTATTAGTCTTTTTCCCTTTCAAGGGTTTTACAAAAGTAAGAATTGGTCTTGTTCTGTTATCATCCTTAATCTTTTTACCGCTTGTGTAATCGTGTCTTTTGCTAGAGTTATACTAGTAACTCTACTCCAATGTTTCCCAATAGGAGCTAAAAGGTTATAATCTTCTTTTAATTGTTCTTCCGTTAATCTTTCATGTTATGTTTTAGGCTATGAATCAAACGAGTGAGAATCGTTAGCCATTTTTTACCTAAATAAGATCTTATTGAATGACTTAATGTTAAGACTTTTGACTTTCTTCAAATTGCAATGACAGATTTAAGCTCTCGCAAAGAAGAGTCGAAAAGGCAAGTAGGTAAAATTTTTAGAGCAACGGTTCTATCAACGAGGATTCGAGACGTTATCTGATTTAGGAAGTACACTGTTAGAATAGTTTGCCCGTAAAACTTATTGAGGTAGGGGTTATTACTCCACTTTTTCTTCATGCATTATTTTTATGAAAATATTATGCATCATTATGGATAATTAAATGACTGAAATTGATGCCATGTTTATAAATATTTTTATAAAAGTGTTGATAATGATGTTATAATTAACATACCCGTTTGGAAACATTTTATATGTATATATGAGATTATGAAATATGGGTATTAAAATATTTTATATGGCATTTGAGTTTTATGCATGCATCATAAAATTATTTTATGGGGAGTATTACCTATATAATGTCTTGCGGAGATATGGTACCCCGGAGCTACTAGTTGTAGCAGATTATTTTTCGATGGACTACAGGTACGCATTTCATTTCACATGTATCTCGGAGTTGTTCATATATGGGTCTTGGTATTAGACCGCACATGGGTTTCGGAGTTGGACCCCCATTGTATTTTGGAGTTGTCCGTCTTGAGTCTTGGTATTTGTTTCCGTCTATGGGTCTCGGAGTTGGACTGCCCATATGACGAAGACCCTTAAGGCGAGGACCCATGTACGTTGGAGTTAACCAATACATGTGCCATATGTATTTTGGAGTTTGACCATACATGAGGTCGGAGGTGGACCTATATGCGTCTCGGAGGTTGACCGCGTACGTGCCCATGTATCTCGGAGTTGACCAATACATATGGATTTGGCATAATGCTTATATTTATATTTGTTTTTTTTTTTAATACCAAATGGGTTCATTATATTTATATTTGTTTTTTTTTTTTTTTAATACCAAATGGGTTCAAAGGAATGTGAGTATACACGAGACTGCAAAGAATTAGGATACATATGTTACTCCAGATTAAAAGCCAAACAGAGAAGAGAATTGTTTGCTCTGCCTTGCTATGAACAATTGTTTTAAGATGTATGATGGTCTTGTTGCACTGAATGCACTATGTCCTTATGACTAGGCCTTTGTAATTTTATCCTGATAGTGGAGTGGTCTGGTCTGGAAATGTCTTTAATAATTTGGCTACTTTGCCTTATGCTGATAATATTTTTGCAATCTGCTAGACTACTATGAGCTTATAATATTTGCTCTTTAGTATTCTTTAAAGGTCTAATCAATTCTGAAGGAGAGCATAATTATTTTTGTAATCAGGTTGCTGCTCGAAACCAAATTATTCGGAGGGTTATATGAATTATGTCCGTTGTTTAGGAATATTTATCAGAAACATAGACATAGTTAAACACAATTTTAAAATATTTAGCCAGCTCTTTGTTTTATGTTAAAGATCTGTTATTTATTCACTGAATACTTGTTGTAATCAATGAATTGGTTGTAAATTTCTGCCTTGTGACAGCTGATATCCGTGTTCATGAGTTTTTTAAGACACCATTATGAGTTTACTCTTCAGACGATTAAAAACAAAAGGTGAAGTTTGGGTATGCTTGAATTATATTCACAAAATACATGAAAAGAAAGGCCATCATTTATCTACAAGTATATCTTTTACCAGTAAAGTTTATCAGGATGTGAATGAATAAGAATAAGATATATTTACAAGGATAACATTTACATTTTACAAAAATATTGTTCCGATTTTAGGTCAACCTGATCATAAACGTGTTCGGATTTATAGTGTTTTGGTCGGGTTTAGAATGAGTTGACTTGAAAACAACTTGAATGACATGAATTGCCACTCCTATCTCAATCCTATTGTAAACAACATATTTCATAAATACATGTTCAAAATGTTCAAATGAACATATATTTATTATGATCGAAAAAAGAATGAAAATATATTAAAAAATATTTTGTTAAAAATACATATGTTCAATAATATTTGTTCTACAACATATTCTTTCATGTATGTGTTTGTAATTTTTTTAAAACATATTTGTATCATTTACAAACATCATTGACCACTTCGGATAAAATTTAAAACTAAAGAAATTTAAATATTATTTATATTTATTATTAAAACATATAAAATTTTCTCAAAAATAATATAAAAATAAGTTGTAATAATTGAAACTTAATAGAACGTAAAAGAATAAACTAGGAAAATAAAATCAGAAAATAAGCAAAATCGGAATTGCCCACATGTATAACTGTATATTTTCGATTCCACATACCCTAATTTCTCTTTCTCCCTTTTACACACCAATACTGGCCTTTGAGCATCCTCCAACTCTATTGCCGCCGGCCAATATTCTCCAAAGGCCACTCTCCTAGTCCCTTTCCGTGAATTATTCTGCTTGGTTGGCTTTTAGTTTGTATTGGGTAATATCTTTGCCCTATCTTGATTTGTTGGTTTCACTTTTATTCTTTATGCTTATAATTTCCGACTTTGTATATATAGTATTGTGATATTAGCTAGTTTAGTGATTTGATATGATGATTTATGAACTTTTCAATCATTCAAATGTGTTGTTCTCAACTTTTCAATATATTTCAAGGGCCTGACAAACTCTTGAGCTGCCCCTATTGTATATTAGCTAGTTTAGTAATTTGTTACGATGCTTTATGTACTTTGAACCATTCTAATGTTTTATTGTCAAATTTTCAAGACATTTTCAAGTTGGATTTTCTGTCTCGTAGAAGATGAGAAAGAGGTCAGGTGGAGGAGGAGGCGGCGGCAAGTCTGTATCCCAATCAATAGTGAATCTTCTTCTTCGTGATTTGGAATCCATTGAAAATAGGTCCTCTAATGGTGTCCACCAAATTATGCACACTCTTTGCACTAATTTTCGCCACCGGCCCTATAGCCGCCTCACAGACTCCGCTTTGACTAGGTTTCTTCAAAAATCTCTAAATATACTACCGCGGCAAGCCAGTCTTGTAAAGAAGCTGGGCAAAGTGACTTCACTCATGGTACAAAGTGACATTGATGATGAAGGTGATGGGGGTCAAGGCACACCCTCCTGTAAGAAGCTGAAGAGGGTTGTGGATAAGAGCAAAGAGAGGTTGCAGCTTATTGAAGAGGCACATATTCATAGGATGCGGAGGAATCATCATCAGGGACATTCATCACCGTCATCGTCATCACCATCGTCGGAAGAAGATTCTGAAGAATCGGATGATGAAAAAGATGGTGCGGTGTCCACGTCAGAGAATGCTATATATGGAGAGAAATTTGAACCAGAATTTGACCTTACAAAGTCAATGTTGCGAGCTTCTTATACAAAATCTACTAGTAGTGCCAAGAACAAGTTTCCAGAATTGAAGGAGGAGGAGAATAATATAGAACTAGAAGTTTCTAGTCACAATAAGATTGAGTTACTGAGTGGGGGTGGAGGTCGAAGAAGATTGCCAAATGAGTCAAAGAATGAAGGCAAGAGTTTGGGTTCAAGTTCTGATATTGTTGAAGTGAAAGGGAAGGAAGGGCCATAGTTTAGGGATATGGGTGGTATGAAAGCTGTATTGGATGAGCTGATAATGGATGTGATTGTGCCGCTTTATCATCCGGAAATTCCAAGTTTGCTTGGAGTGAAGCCTATGGCTGGCATTCTCTTGCATGGGCCTCCTGGATGCGGAAAAACCACATTAGCGCATGCAATTGCCAATGAGACTGGTGTACCATTTTACAAGATTTCTGCCACTGAAATTGTCTCTGGTGTCTCAGGTATGAATTGTTTCTACTTGTTATGGTCAGTTGATAGTTTTATAGGAAGTATATTTTGTGAAGTATGGCATCATAAGTGGATGAAAGAAAGTTTGTTTATTGGAGATGTTGCTTTGGAATATGATGTTGTTATGAATGAAACTTGCATGGTATTATTAATGCACATGCATTGCTTTGTTTTTACACATGCAATCTGCATTTAAGTTTGTATTGCATTGTATATTGTGTAGCTTTCTTGAAAAACTCATTGTTGGCAATATTATTACCATTGTACTTTTGGATATACTGATGCTGTGTATTTTTTTTTTACTCGTACTTGCGTTGTTGGTGGGCTAATGAAGTCTTCATTTGCTGTACTAACCAATGTTTTGAGTAATTAAATTGTGTGATCAACTTATATTCCTACATTTGAGCAACAACATGAAAATTTTCACCTATGCCCACTTTACACAAAGTTGGACAACTTTTCATTTGTACACTTGTACAAGTAGGGTATTTAGCTTGTGCAACTGAGTGGGCATGTGAAAGGAATAATTTTATTTCTCTTCTAAAAAGTAGTTATTTAATCTAATTTTCTCTTAAACGTTTATTTGAAAATTGTTTAAGGTGCATCGGAGGAAAATATATGAGAACTTTTTCTGAAAGCACACAAGACTGCACCTTCAATAGTATTTATTGATGAGATTGATGCAATTGCTTCAAAACGAGAGAACTTACAACGAGAGATGGAGCGGCGAATTGTGCCACAATTGATAACCTGCATGGATGAATCCTGCAGGCTTGTTAAATCAACGGATGCAAACACGAACTTAGAAGATTCTGATCACAGACCTGGTTATGTTCTTGTCATCGGAGCCACTAATAGGCCAGATGCTCTTGATCCTGCACTTCGGAGACCTGGACGATTAGAACGGGAGATTTCTTTAGGTGCTCCAGATGAAAATGCTAGGACTCATATTCTTTCTGTGCTTACACATAATCTAAAGCTAGAAGGCTCACTTGATCTTATAAAGATAGCTAGGTCCACACCAGGTTTTGTTGGAGCTGACTTGGATGCTCTTGCTAACAAGGCTGGTAATCTTGCCATGAAGAGGATAATAGATGAGAGAAAGAAAAAGTATATGTTGTCTAGTGAATCCATGATTGGGGAGCACGTGGTGGAGTGGTGGAAGGAACAATGGTTACCTGAAGAAAAGGAAAATTTTGCAATTACTATGAATGATTTTGAGGTGATTTTCAGGACATTCGTACTTCACTTCCCCTTTTTTGGTTTAGATGCTAACTTGATAACTTAGTTCCAACTCACCAAATTTTTTATATGAAGATGCTAAATTATTATTTTATATGCATATTATGCAGGAAGCAATTAAGATGGTCCAACCATCCTCCAGAAGAGAAGGGTTTTCTGCAATTCCTAATGTAAAATGGGAAGATGTTGGTGGCCTTGATCCTCTAAGACAGGAGTTTGATCGATATATAGTCAGGCGGATTAAGTATCCCGAGGAATATGAGGTAACTTTTCAGGTCATGACTTGGAATAACAATGCATAATGGTTCTTCTACCAGTATTAGCTTGTTTGACTTTTAATTTTGATTGCCATACTAGCCTGAAAAAAGAATTACATCTACTAGATCTGTAGGGTCTCGATGTTATTTATTGGATTGGGATTGGGATTGAAATTGTCTTCTATAAACATCAAGTTTTCATGTCTTGTTTTAATAATTTTCTCTTCATCGGAATTGAGATTAACATTGTTATCTATAAAATTTCAAGAAAAGTCTACGCTGTAACAAAAGTCATGTATCAAGTTACATAAAGTAGACGAAGTTATCATAGGGGCTGAAACTAGGACAAGATCAATGAGCTTAAAATAATTTGGAGGCTGTACACAAAGTTTTGGAGGCTGTTATCATAAGGCAACAAAGTTTTGTTGATTGTGGCTGTTCACCTTGAAAATATTTTAACCTTAAAGTCACTTAATGGAATCTAACTTGGCCAGGCTTGCAACTGTAATAAACATTATGTGATCATGATTGCTGCTTGAGATTGATTATAGGAATAGATCATTGGCGTCAGAATCTAAATGGCTTATATGAGTTGTTGAATGATTTATAGGGGTTTGGAGTGGATTTAGAGACAGAATTTTGCTCTATGGACCTCCAGGATGTGGTAAGACATTGATAGCGAAGGCTGTTGCAAATGAAGCAGGAGCTAATTTCATTCACATAAAGGTATATGTTTGATTGATATTTTTATTTTCTTTATATATTGTCCGTTCCATATTTATTTATTTTTCCATTGTGAAATATTTTCATCATGGTACTTGTTTATTGTTTAGGGCCCTGAACTTCTGAATAAATATGTTGGTGAAAGTGAGTTGGCTGTTCGGACATTGTTTACTCATGCAAGGACATGTGCACCGTGCATACTTTTTTTCGATGAGGTTTGCAGTCTTATCTTTCCCTGATCAATGTTTTTTTGAATTGGTGTTGTGATAAAATCTTTATGCAAACTTTTTCGATTAAGTTAGGGGTAAGTCGGTTCGAGTTTCCTGTCAGTTACACTGGGTAATATTTTTATTCTGATAGGGTATTGTTGTGTGACTCTAATTTGGTATTTTGCTCTTGTGGGAAGATTTTTGCTTTCATTTTTTTTTTTTTTTTCCTGGGACAGGGAATTCTTCCACATTTAGTAAATTTGTTGCCGTCAAATTTGAACACAAGTCATTTATTTAGGTAGAAGAGATGGATTTAGTAGATCTTATTTAGTCAATCTGTGTACTCCATGATTTCTGATATTGTCTTTAGCGACAAACATAACAATAACCACATTGTTCGAAACATATTTAGTTCTTTGTAGGTATCAAGTTTTAAAAACCACATGCACTTTGTTATGTCTGACAAAATATGTATGTCATGTTGTCAATGTGATTTGTGCTTAGATCATAAGTCAGCTGCTTCATAGTCATGCCATGTAAGATGACAATCAAGATTCTTAGGTTAGAAGCCAAGAAACATGGATGTTCTTTTTCTTTCTTTCTTTCTGTCTTTTTCGGCCGCACACATGGAAATTCTTGCAGTTAGGCTCATATTTGTTTAACTTTCAACTTCATTGTAGCTTTGAGGACTTAATTTATTATCTCTTTTTCTGTTACTTTAGGTTGATGCCTTGACAACAAAACGGGGACAAGAAGGGGGTGGGTTGTTGAACGGCTTTTAAACCAGGTCATATTATTAGCATCTAATTCATGCTCCTTCCGTCCTTTTGTTGTCATATGAGCAACTAAATTATATTCAAGAAAATTGAACCAACACTTATCTTGCAGTAACTTATAGAGTTAGATGGTTCAGACCATAGGTGAGGTGTATATGTCATTGGTGCCACAAATAGGTGACATTTTTTTTCTATGATTTGTTGTGGCAGTAGAATACTGTATTTTTTGTTTGTTTTTGTTGTGTAATATTTGTTGAGCTCTTCTGTGCAGACCTGAGGTAATGGACCGTGCTGTTCTGCGTCCTGGTAGATTTGGTAAACTTATTTATGTCCCACTTCCAAATCCCAATGAACGTGGTTTGATCCTAAAAGCCCTTGCAAAGAAGAAGCCCATAGACGCTAGCTTGGACTTGACAGACATTGGACAAATGGAAGCTTGTGAAAATTTCAGTGGCGCGGACCTCTCTTCACTGGTTTGTCTACATTAAAATAGAATTCTTAAATATTCCAATAAATACTTTTTAAAATCTATAAACGATGTTAGGAGTGATTACTAGTATATTTAATTTATTAGGTGCCAAGTGTGGCAAAAATAGTTTGATAAATACAACGGGGACTAACATTGTAATTTGTGAGCCAGATGAATGAAGCTGCAATGGCTGCTCTTGAGGAGAAACTAGCATTGGCAAAAAGCAGCAGCAGCTTGGATACCTTTGCTGGTACCATCAAAGCAAAGCACTTTGAGCTTGCACTGACTAAAATGACACCGTCTGTGTCAGGCAAGGTATGGTTTGATTATGATTGTAATATCTTTTTGCACACACGAATTGACCGATGCTTTCTCTTAAAACATTTCTTTCGTTTTGAAATTCGTATTTCCATTATTTCCTCCGGGTAAGCAGCAAAAGCAATACTACCAGAAATTGTCAGAGACCTTCAAAGCTGCATAAATGAAATATACCATTCTATAGTTCACTTGGGCAGAGGTTCTAGTGAATCCACAATGCAATCCCACAAACAGAGCCGAAGCAACCCGGACACTCTCTTCCTTTCAAAATGATAGTGAATCATGATTTTTTTCTTCATATGAATACCTATTTTTCTGGTTATATGTATAATGTTCGTCTTTTAGTTGGTATGTATTGAATTATCAAGTAGTTTTACTAACCTACAGGCCTTGTAGAAGAGAGAATGATTTCAATGAATTATTTTTGTTCACGTTCTGATCTGATCTGATCCACATTGTCAAATTCAATACTGATTTAAAAAAAACAAAAAACAAAAAACCTCCACTTCCACTTCCACTTCCACTTCATCTTATTAATAGGATTTGGAAAAATATAAATGCATTCCCATACAAAATGAAAATATAATGGGACTATAAAACTAAACTAATAAAAAAGGAAGAGCAAATTAAAAACTAAGTCCCAAGAGTGAAAGGACAAAGAAAGAGGAAGATGATAACGATGATGATGAAATTGGTGTTGAATAGACTCTTTCTGAATCTGCCATGTTAGATGAAGAAAGTTGTCGACAGAACAAGGAAGCCTATGTGGACCAGTCGTTCGATGCCCATAAACATCATGAGCTTTCTCCAAAAGTTGGTTGAAGAGTGGATGATAAGGATATGTAATTGGAATTCTAAAACATTCAAACCCATGACCATCTTCTTCTTGTTCTGAGTTTCTGCTTGCTTCTTCTGTTAGTCATCCCTTCTTCCTCTTCATCTTCTTAATTTGCTTTCCAAATTCCTACACAACATAAATAGACAAAGAAAGCTTGTTCTGGAATCTGGAGAGAGTCTGCTGGACAAATAATTCAAAAGGGTTTATAAATATACTACTTTTGGAGGTTGATATATATTAAATTTATTTATTAAAAGTTATTTTAACATGTGATAAAAAAGTTATTTCAATAAATATAAAATATTATATATTTATTCATGAATATTAATTGAAAATGCCACAAAAAGAGCGTATAAAAAAAGAGAGAAAATATACCTAGAATAATTTCATGATAAAAATCATTAAAAAAAAAAATTGTCATTTGTTGAACTAAAAACCTAAAACATGACTAAAAATTAGAAACATGTGAATACAAATAGCATCAACTCAAACTAATCTGGCTGTGAAGAAGGTATGTTTCAATAAAGGTAGTTGTCTTGATGCTTGAAAAAAATAAGACATATATAATAACAAAGCGGTCATTATTTGTATACAAACTGAACCAAAAATAAAAATATAAATGAATAAAATGAACAAGAAACGCAAAGCAAAACAATATCAACAACACGTCTATGTAACATGATGCCCATTCATAATATTTTAGAATTTTTCAAAATGTAAATGGCTCGTTGAAGAATGAAAAAGGATAAAAATATCTTATCATTACCTATGAGAAGAATATACTTGCTATTAAGAATTCATTTGAACAAATAAAATAATATATATTTTTGTTTAGATTTATTAAAAAGAACCGACATAGGAAACCTCCATTTAAAATTGCTTTATCACTTATCTGCTTTACTCATTCATTTAAAATTACATTTATCTAAAAGCATTGCAAGAAATTAGCAGTCATTAATGGCACGGGGGAAAAGAAGAAAAAAGAAAATTAAATATCAAAGTTCCTAAAAAAGAAACCAACAACTACAATTCTTTTGTTGCTTATATTATATCGTATCTCCTTTCCACCTTAAATAGCTATCAATTCAATATTTGGCTCCCTATCACATTCAATGAGGGAGAGAATTCTTTACATCAAAGCTTTTTTCTTTTATTTCTGGCATTGGCATTGGCATTGGCATAGTACTTTATGACTTCTTTCTCTTTGCTTACTTTGTTACTATAGTAGTTCTACCTGTATAATAAAACTTTTTAGGTATTTCAAATCTATGATTGTACAAAATACATGTTATTTTTGTTTCTTAAAGATATGAGCTTCCTACTTATAGAGACAACTTTGAAGAGATTTTTTTTAATATCTTAATTCTCGACCTTTTATGAAATATCAAATTATAAGTTGTTTGTGTCATAAAAAAATCATAGATTTGGTTCATAAAAAAATAGAGGAAAAAAATCATAAAAAAATCATATAAATATAAATATGGGTAATAGAGGAAAAAAATAACAAACAAAATATTGTCAAATAATAGCAATAAAGAAAAGCAACTCCACTTCTATGATTTTATATAAGAGTAAAAGCCCGTTCCCTTGATAAAACTTGTCCATTCTTTAATTTCTTATTTTTTTTATTTTGGTTTCAGTCCTACATATATGGCTAATAGAGGGAAACTAAAACTATCACACAAAATATTGTCAAATAATAGCAATAAAAAAAGTAACTCTACTTCTATTATTTTATATGAGAGTAAAAACCCAATTCTCTAATAAAACTCACCCATTCTTAATTTCCTCTGTTTTATTTTGGTTCACTCCTACATAGCCTATGTTTTTGTTTGGCTTCGGTCCTACCTACATAGCTTAGATCTCGCATTGATTTCCGCTGATTCATCAAGGCTCCACCCTAATACTATATAACGTTAGGTAGCTGAAGCATAACAAAATGAGGTATCTCATATTTCTCTTTTTATATTTATTTACATATAATATAAATATCAAACAAAATAAAATCCAATAAATATTTTTGTTTGAGGGACAACTCCCTTTTTTATATAGAGTTAATAGATAAAAGCCCGCTTCTCAGATAAAACTCTCCCATTCCTTAATTTCCTCTATTTTATTTTGGTATTAGTCCTACATAACCTTTGTTTTTGTTTAGCTTCAGTCCTACATAACTTAGATATTGCATCAATTTCTATTGATTCACTAAGGTTCTACTCTAATGCTATATAAGGTTAGGTAGCTAAAGCATAACAAAATGAGGTGTCTCATATTTCTCTTTTTATTTACATATAATATAAATATCAAACAAAATCAAATCAAATAAATCTTTTTGTTTGAGGGATAACTCCCTTTTTTATATAGAGTTAATAGATGTAGGAAGAAAGTTGGGAATAATATATAGGAATAAAGGAATCACTTCCAATTAATACAATTTGTTAATCAATGATCAAGAATTAATCGAGGTTGCTCGTATTGACACATTTCATGATATAATATTATAAAATATATAAATTAACGTTAATAGTAAATATTGGTATAATATATTTTGTGAGTTTGCAATGCTTGTTTAACATATAAGATATAGACATGTTTAGCATATATATATATATATATATATATATATATATATATATATATATATATATAAGAGATAGATATGGACAAAAATATCAATATTGGTGAAAATATCAAGACTTTAATTTTACAAAAATATTAAAAATATTATTGACATTGATAGATATTTGAAATTTTTTTATCGAAATTATAAAAATTATATATATTTTTAAAACTACTAAAGCAAATAATAAAAACTAATTTTTTTTTTTTATTTGTGACTCAAATATATACAATACTAGAGTATTACAATTAAAATTATTTTTTTTGTGAAGATAAAATGAATTTTTAATAAATGATATTAAATTAAATAAGAAGGTAAATAAGAATAATATAGAATTATTTTAAAAATAGTAATTATATAAATCAAAAGGCCTGTATAATCCCTACCTAGCAGCTTAAGGGCAATACTTTTGTCTCCCTAATGATTCCCACATACTCCTTTATGGATTTCTAATAGTACATACTCCGCATGTTCTAAAGTTCGGCATCCCAAGTAAGGTATGTTAAAGTTGCGTTGGTAAAGAAACTTGTCAATGGTGCAAAAATGTGTGGCTCGAAGGCAAATAGCTTCCTTCTTATATTCTAGAAGAGTTCCTTCTAAGAGGTATTGCCTTAATGTTGGGCTTCGCCAAATGATGAATTGATATTGTTTTGTCCAATTCATCATCAATGGTTAAAGCTAAGAGTGAGCGTGCATAAGCTTGTGTGTTCTTTTCCCTCGTGGTGTGGTTTAGAGTCTAGGAGTGTACCTTTTCCATGAGACTATTGGTCAAGGTCCAATACTCTTGTAGGTTGGGGCCCTTCACCTAATACTCGCTAGTTACTTGTTTCACTACCAATTGCAAAAGTTGATGTGACAGTCAAATTGCTCCACTCCTAATGCAATAGCCAAGTTTAGACTTACTATGAGAGCCTTATACTCTCTTTCATTGTTGGAAGTTTTGAAATTGAATCAAAGATCCATATATAAGTTGTACCTTTTTGGTGTCACAAAGATTAATCCAACCTCACTTCCACTTTGGTTCCTCCATTGGGTGTTCTTCTGGGATAACTCGGCAATGAAGTCAGTTAAAAATTACCTTTTGATAACAGTTGCAGGACATACTAAATGTCGAACTCACTGAGTTCTATTGCCTATTTTGAAGTCTCTTTGCCCATTTTTGGGATGATAATAGTATGAGCCTGAAAGTAAGGGCGTAGCTTTCTAGGTGAAACTATCAGTGCGAAAGTCTTCTTCTCGATTCTAGGGACCTTTGTTTAGCGCCTTGACAAGACTTTCTAAAGTAATAGACTAGCCTCTGGACCCTATCCTTTTCTCATATGATGGCAGCGTTGACTCCTAACTCCAACACAACTAAGTACAGCGTGAGTTTATCCCCTGGTTGTGTAGTTGCTAATAATTGTGGTCTACTCAAGTTAGGTTTGAGTTCTTAGAAGGCTTGCTCGCATTCTAGGTTCGATTCATATGTGTACTTTCTTGAAGTATTTTAAAAAAGGGGAGACACCTTTAGTGGCTTGAAAGATAAAGCAATTTTAGAGCAACAAATCTACTACTTAGCCTCTGGACTTCCTTGATTTTTTGGATGGATACATGTCTAAAAGTTCTTTGATCTTTTCTGGATTGGCCTCAATGCCTTTCTGGCTGACCATGAAGCTAAAGAATTTTCTAAATCCTACTCGAAAGAGACAATTTTTTGGGTTAAGCTTCATCTCATATTTTCTCAAGATTTTGGATGTGAGTCCTAGATGTTCTAAGTGATCAGTAGGACTTTTTCTCTTAGTAATCATGTCGTCCACCTATACTTCTATAGTGCAGTCAATAAGTTGGGCAACCATTTTGTTGACTACGTGCTGGTACGTAGCCCCAATATTCTTCAATCCATAGGACATTACGTTGTAACAAAACAACCCTTTATTTGTTATGAAGCTGGTCATCTCCCTGTCTAGTTCGTACATCTTAATATGGTTGTATCTTGAATAGGAGGCATACATGACAGAGAAAGTGGAATGCCTTATTGTGGCATCCATTAGTTGATCATCTTGGGCATTAGGAAGCTATTCTTGTGGCAAGTTGATTGAGATCTAAGAAGTTCACACACATCTGCCATTGCCCATTGGCCTTTTTCACCATTACCATATTGGCAAGCCAACTTGGATAATATACTAAGGTGATGTAGCCAGCTTCGAGGAGCTTGTCGACTTCCTGTTTCATACCTTTGCACTGATCATGGTTATAAGTCCTTTTTTGTCTAGTTGGTTTGACATTTGGGTTTGTATTAGGAAGATGGATCAAGATTTTTGGATCTATTTTTGGTATATCCTCATGTGACCAAACAAAAACATTGGCATTTTACCTCAAAAATTCATCTAAAGCACCTTGGACTTTGTAAGACAAAGTGGTGCCAACCCATACAATTTTGTGTAGCTCTAGTTCTCACAAGTTGATAAGTCTATTTTTTTTTCCATTGGCTTAGTGACTGCAGCATGCCTAATTTGTGGGTCTTGTTCCTGCTCGGGCACTTCAGAGGGTGCCATTTGGAGGTTGGTTGTCTAACCGTAATTTGAGTGGCCAGTTCTCACTACTTAGAAATATGCAAATTTGTCTCTTTTGAGGTATTTCCACTCTTCTAAAGTGTGTCGAGGGCGGATGGTTGATTCCAAGTGCTGGCTATGCTATAATTTGCTAGGAAAATGGTACAGCATAAAAAACACATTGGGAATCCATTTGGAGATTTTGGCAGATCGAGCGAGGTCTTTTAGGAGAAAACAGATGAAGAACACGATCAATATGACAAAAAATGTGAAGAACATGATGAATGTTCTTGGGTTGTTCGTAAGCTTATATCGATTAGAATAACAAATTTCTTTTCTACAGTCTGTATCAGATGTTGACGCCAATTTTTGTCTTCATTGCATTCTTGCCACGTCGATCCTAAAATGGACTAGCAAACAATCAGAAGGAATGACACTGGGGCAATGTTGCATTTACTTCGATGCTTAAGTCACTTTTCAAAGGATTTAATTAAAGAAAGTCAAAAATGATAAAAGATTGTGGCTAGAAAAGCATACATTGCAAGGTATATAAAAGGGGCCTCAAAATGGGACAATATTGTAATATTGCCTTGTTTTATAATAATAATAATAATAATATATTTTTTAAATATTAATCAATATGTTAATGATCTTTCATATCCAAAGATATCAAATTATTAATATATTCATTAATTTTAATTTAGAGGATAATTATCATAAATACTTTCTATTTGAATTGAAACAATTGTTGATTGTTTTAGTATCTAACATATAATTTAATGGTGATATAGACTAATTAAAAGATATCATACATATCTAATTATTTTACTAACACATAATAAACAGTGTTTTATTTTGTATAATTAGAAAACTACAAGTGTTATAGCTAAAAAAGAATATCTTCTATTTTATATAGAACCAATATTTGAACATGTGTACACTAGGGTTGTCCAAGAAATTGTGCAAATTAAACCCAGCAATTGGACCCCGTAACATAGAAAGCAGTCTTCCACTAGACCATATGTGATTACATATTGAAATAAATATAATTAAATATATATTGTAGATAAATGTTTTAAACCATTAATCGGACTAGACTGTACAATTTAATTGGTCCAATCCGGCTTTTATTCTTAATAAGGTCCGATCTGAATTTACATTTTTTTTTTAAATTAGATCAAATCGGACCGTGCACACCCTAGCGTACACAAAAAAAAAAAAAAAATTGAATAAGGTTATAAAATGTAATTAAAAATAAAATAATATGATTAAAGTCGGTGTTTATATTGATTTAACAGACTGTATTTTTTACTGACTAAAAATTAAAACGTCATTTTTTGTTTGTCACTAGCTAAATGGTTATGTCTACTCGACATGGCCCTTCATTAACATTGCTATTTATGTGTAACATCACTCAGCCTCATTAGCTCAGCTTTGGAATATCTTTTCTCGCTCTCTTTTTGTCAAAAACTATAGCTATCATAATCTCATACATGCAGTACTATTTTGGGGGTATTTGGTACAAGCTCTACGTGTCTTTATGTCTTTGGTTATTTTGTAAAAGTAGTAGTGGAGTGAAGCTTCTGATCAAGCTGAGTTAGTCCGAGAGAGAGAGAGAGAGAGAGAGAGAGAGAGAGACTGTTATTATTTCATATAAAAAAAAAAAATCTCTGATTTGGGTGGAGTGGGGGTGTCCGACACAACCCTCTCTCTTCTCCCTCACACAACGTTCAGTCTCTGCTCTGAGACGGCTATGAGACGAATTAAAGGAGGAAAGTGCTACCACTTCTTGTCCTTTCTGCCAACTCATTCCAATGTACGAACAATCTCACGCATTTCCATTTTTACCCTCGCCCACTATCTTTTCAATTTTTTTCTTTCTTTCTTTATTGCAATTTGTTTAACAAAATTCTGTTGGTGATGAATGGTGATCCGAGAATTAATATGTTTTCCTTTATACCATTAATTTCTTGTGGTATCGACACGTGTCAAATAATTAACAATGTATAATGATAAGCTCAATATTGTCTCCATATCTCAAACATATATATATATATATATAGGAACGAAAAAATAGTTATTAAAGTCTTTTAACTTTTATTTTAAAAAGTGTATTATAAATTTTTACTTATTTTTAAAATTCACATGAATTTATTTTACATAAATTATTTTAATTTATCTATAATTTAAATATATAAAAAATAAAAAAAATATTATAAATAATAGATAAATTCATCCTAAATAAAAATAATTAATAGTTGTTAATTTTTTGAGGAAAAATAAATATTTTTTATCAACAAGTTTTTCCTTATTTATGATATAACATTATTTTTAGATGTTTTAATAATAATTAAATTAAAATAATTAAATTAAAATAAATTTATGGGCATTTTTATAATAAATAAGAGACTTATAATATATATTTTAAAAAATTAAGAATATATTTTTTAAAAAACCCCATATGCTCTAGACTCATATAGAAACCTCATGATTCATGAGCAATAAATATATATATATATATATATATAGATAGGAACCCATACCCCTCTAACTCTAATCAAATCAAAACAAACCAAACCAATCCTAAGGTCTAAGGTAAGTTACCAAATAGTTTGGTGAATTATTGCAATTTAATATATATCAAAATATTGGAAGCATTGTAGCAGTAGTTGTTGTTGTTTTATAGGGTAAGGCCATAAAGCGGCCTATATAGAGAGAGTAGAGAACTACCAAATGGATGAGCCTTCACGAAACAATATATATTATAATAAAGTGAATTTTTTGTTTTTTTTTGTGATTGTTAAATTTAAAAACAAAATTCAAATTGAATTTTCATAGGTGATATCAACTTGAAAAAATCTTATGAATCAAATTAGATGAACACATATGTATAGATATACACAATGTATGCATATAGGGTAAATATCAATAGCACTCTCAAAGTTTACACAAGAGATCCTAATAAATTTTTTTATATCACATAACATCAAAGAAATTCTACCTTTGGGAGCTCTTAACTAAGAAAAATAATTTAGTCAGTAAATAATTAGATAAAGTAGAATAACTAAAAATAGAATAATTTAGCAATAGAATAATATATCACTCAGTACTTTTCTTGTCAATTAATGGACTTTAGTGATATTATAATTAATATTTTATCATTCATATGAAATTTTGAAAATGGATTTAGCAAATTGTTTTTGCTAAACCACGTATAGCTTTCTTAAAGCATGGGTTACTATGAATATATATGATTTCCGAGGAATTGAAAACTTGGGTTTAAAAACACAAATTAAATTGTATTATTAGCAAATTAGGATTATAGTATAAGTGACTCTGAACAAAATTATATCCATATATGTGCTAATAATTAATTATCTTAAATTATATATACATGTATTGCAATTAATCAATTAAGATATTATTAGGACCAATAAAGAAAAATGGTTATACTTTTATATGATTTTTAATTTATATATATTTTTATTGATCACGTTAACATTATTAATCAATCCTCCATGAATGTAAAATTTGTGTCGTACGTGGGGACAAAGAGATGAGGGGTAACCTCGTAAATAGAATAAAAAGGCAAATGATGATCGTGAAAGTTACTTGTTTTACAAACAGACAGAAATCCCCTTATAAACCCCCTGCCCTCCCCCTTCCACAAAACCCTTTCATTATTGATAATCTCAACTCTCTCTCTCTCTCTCACTCATGAATATTCTATTTCTCTCTCTCTCGTTCTTGCTAGCTAATTAGTAAATCCTCTTTTTAATTTTACTAGTTAGTTTCTGTTTGTTAGAGCTACAGCTAACTATTGACAATATATTAATTAATTAAAATGGCAGACGAAGCAAGCATATATGATTTCCTGAACCAGACGACGCAGCAGAAAAATGGTTATTCATCATCGTCGTCCTTAAGAGTCGGAAACAGATTAAGGTCGCAGCAAGGAGGTGGTAGACTATTCCCATGTCTATACTGTCCTCGCAAGTTTTACACTTCTCAAGCACTCGGTGGCCACCAAAATGCCCACAAGCGTGAGAGAGCTGCTGCTCGTAGAACGTCCCTCCCAGTCCCACCTTCTTCTTCTTCTGCTCATGACCACCAACAGCTTTTTGGTCAGCCTTGCTGTGTTGATCAAACCAATGTCGACCCAATTGTTTCTTCTCAATCATCAGCTCCCAGCAGCTTAAAGATAGAACAGTATTGGTTCGACCCACTTCATGAGTCAAGTACTAGTCATCACAATATTAACTACTACAATGCCGGCCTTGGATCCGTACCTCCTTCTCTTCCTCAGCGATATCAATTTGGTTCTAATAATAATCCAGATGTTTTCTCAGCCACCACTGACAACAACCTTGATCTCACACTTCATCTTTGATAAACTAATCTAGTCTTTCTCATCCATCTTTTTAAGTATTATATCCTCTACGTAGCTACTCTCTGTTTTACTTTTTGATATCGATCCCAATTTTTGTTTTTCTATATTAAATTTAGTTATTTATTTATGGATATTGTTAAAATGTTTTTGATATATATATATATATTCTTAAGCAAACTCATCAAGTAGATATAACTAGCTATAGAAATATATATGAAATCATAATATGGTTGATAGAGCTGGCATATGTAAACAAACTATTACAGTAGTTAGTTTGTGTAAGTTACCTTAATTGCGAGTTTGGTTTCTATTAATTAGTTTTCAGATTCTAAATGGTGTATATATATTCCTAACTAATTAATAATTTTAGCAATCATACATACATACATACATACGTACAACTTCAAGTTATTAATTATATGCCGTTTTATTATGTAATGTAATGTAACGTGTCTATCTTAAGTCCAAATTCCAAATGAAGCTAGCTGTAACTATTATATCAAATATTCGGATCCAATGCCAAGTATATATAAATATATACGAACTAATTAATTATTTATTTGATTAGATACTACTTTTCTTAATTTCTTTTATATATTTAGCTATTTTGTTTGACAATAGTAAAGATTAATTGTAATTTACAACTATTTCCCGTATTAGCGTGGAAGGAAGTCTAGAACTTGGCTTTGGCCTAGTTTAATTTAATTTGTTTTTATACTAAATTAATTCATTGTTATTTAACCAAAAAATGCTTCTGAAAAAATACCTCATGATCCATATTTGCGGAAACATTAAAAAAAATATATATATATATCAAACATGCTTTTCAGTGATTTTTTAACTTTTTTACTAGACAATTGAAAAAGAAAATCTAAAGAAATCAAGAAGTTCTGTAAAAAATATTCTAATAAAATTATTAACTCATGAGTTGTGATTTCTTATTTTCAGAGATTTTAATAAAGAATAATTTTTTTTTATACAACTCAAAATAAAATGCTCATCGTCATAACTAGAATTTGAATGTGTATTGAAGGTTTTTTTAAAAAAATAAAAAATAAAAAAAAATAAATTATAATTTGTACATGAAAATTCAAAGGAACAAAACAAACAAATTCCATTAAATTCCCCTTGGATTTAATTCAACAGCTGCTTAATTGTTGTTTTACTCCCAGGCCTCATCTTTATTGATCCATTTTGTTTTTGACTTTTTGTTCTATGTAAACCGTTTAAGTTACAATAATCATACAAACAATAAGAATGTTTCCAGGGTTGAGATCTCAATAAAAGCTACTGAATATCATAAAGCTACAACCTAATACTTGTGATCTTACCCTAACAAATTAAACAAAGAAACCTGGATACTTGTTGTGAGGACCAGACATAAATATAGTTGGCATGGAATTAATATATATATATATATATATATAAATATATATTAAAGTTCGAAGGTGGGAACTTGAGATGAAAAACCATTAGTTGCCTGATAAATTAGTCGAGGCAACAGATTTCTGTAAGGATCACTTTCTCTCTTTTCCTTCAAGTAAGCTATGCAACTCTCAACCTCTGTCTTCACTTGTTCATATAATTCATGAGCTTTCTCTTTGTCTCTTAATTCATGCTTCCTCCCTACACATTCATTTATTGTTTACAACTTCAATCATCAAATTAAATTATCTTAATCTTATATGCAGTGAAAACATTACTTCAAAATACAGTTAAATTGATAATATTAACTCTACTCATCTTCTAAAATGAGCTTATAAAAATTACTAGCTAAATGAACTTGCATTATACGCCTGTGCACAACCAAAAGAAGGCAAACGAATTAACATACCTTCTGTTTCAATAGGTTTTCCGAAATAATAATAAAACCGACCAGGAAGCTTGGGTAGAATCCCTGGTAGGTGCAAATCTTGGTTAGTTACCTCCCCATTTGCATCAGTCCTGTGACAGGGAAGGAAATATCAAGGTTGCTCAACATAACCATTAAAAAGACAATTGACTCCATTAAAAAACAGAATAAAACAATGTCAGGGTACCTCAACTTTATAGTATCTCTAGTGAGTTGCTCTATCTGATTCCTGAAGTATGGAATCTTTATCTGGTCGTTATAATCGAAGAACAGCTGACAATAATAAAATTTCTCATGAGAATCGTGAATACAGCTTTCTCACACAATTCATCTATATAAAACATATTTAAAAATGATGGTCAATGTTTTATGGGAGAAGGGGGCCAGCGGTCCCGTAGCGCTTTCCAATAGCTTTTAACTTGAGCATTTTAGTTTAGTAGCGCTTAAGTCCAGTAACTCTTAATTAGAGTATTTAAATTTAAAAAAAAGTGCACCTGAAGCTTAAGGCCTTTAAAAACTAAAGTGCACTTTTTTTCGAAGTTATAGAACTTCAGTGCTCAAGTTGAAAGTAATGGAACTAAAGCACAACTTCGTGTAAAAGGTAACCCGCTCCCTTGACCCTTTATACTATGAAGTCTACAAATATTTTAACAGCTTACTTCACCAATATCATCTTCTCCTACAACTCCAAAAGGTACAATTTTTGCTCCAAATCTAGCTGCCATTCGCACAAACTCTGACTGCTCAGGCCAGAATAGCTTGTATTCTTCTCCCTGGAAAGTATGATTACATTATGAAGCAGCTTCAACCACAACCTTATGAATGAATCACAAGAGACTATTTGACGCTTCCACCATATTATACTCACGCTTAATGGGGTCTTCTCTTATGCTAACACTTTGATCAAGCACATGACAGTCTTTAAAGCACATACATGAATCGCAGTAAGGAAGAGCAGGCAAAATGTACTGCATAGTCACTATTGTGTTATAAAAGTTTAACTTAATTCATTTTGGAATTATTTTTTATGATTATCTCAATATAAATTAAGGCTCAGCTAAACATAAGAAACTCTTACCTTCCTATGAAGAGCCTCACGCACCCCACCAGGGTAAAGTAGGACATGAGATTGTGAAGAGAAAAGTTTGTAGAAGTTAGTTGCAGAGACGGGTACTGCTCCCATAAGGCTCATTGTGTCGAAATGCGGCAAATGAGGTAATCCTCCTTCCCTAAATTTTTTAAACATCATTGGATGTGCCATTCCTCTCACAAGGATATTTTTTTGCATCAAAATATCGCATACGAGAGGTGCTAGCTCAAATCCCATTAGCATGTGATATCCAATAAGCAAAACTGGACCCTTTGAAGGTATCCCGGCAAGGCCTCTCACAATTTTACCGCATTCCAAAGTAGAGAGAGCTACCGGGTTTACAGCCACATATAGCCATCTAGAAATATCATAATGAATAACCATGAGATAGTAAAATTAAAAACTAAATCGGCCATTTAAAATCCCTGACTATGTGACTGTAGCACACTACAGAATTTTGTTGCCTAACATCATGATTGGTGGTAATGAGAAAGGTCAACAGTCCCAATTTCTATAGCAACTTTTCTATTTTTAACATATCAATGAATTAGTGCTAAAAAGAAATATAAAGCTAACCAATATAGCTTAATTAGAGGTGTTAATTGAGATGGGATGTTCCATTAACTCATGGTTCAACTCATTAATTTTGTACCCATCCCATCTTGTCCCGCTTATTTTTTGGTGGGTTGGGATGTTAATTCCCATTTGTCACAAATAAGCCTAAATAAAACAAGTGATCCTAAATGAAACAAACAAAATTACAAAAATAATAGAAAAAAAGGAAACAAAATTATCTATAATAAAAATGAGTTCATTAGGGACAACTTTAAATGGATAAGATGGGATGAAATGAGACTTAAATGGGATGGAACAACTTTAACCCATGAATCTATTAGATGCATTAAATAGAATAGAGGATGGGGATGGTACAGCCGACTTTACACATCTAAGCTTAACAGTGATCCCTTTATAAGATTGATAAGTTATATCCTTCACCACATATGATGCTAGATCACTGCTAAACAAGAACATATAATAGTAGAAACTAATATGATCAGTAAGTTCTAGGGAAAAATGCTTGCCTGTTTGAGTCGTATAGTTTTTTGAACTCGTAAGGGGTTGGTGGAATATAATCAAAAACAGAATCAAAGTATTGTGAGCGACGATAAAAAGCAGCACCCTTGATGACAGTTGCCATGTCAACATCACTTTCCTGCCATTATTACTTGGCATAATTACTAAAACATCCAACATAAAATTCACGAGAAAACAATTTTTGAGACCATTCTAAACAGAGATGGACTTCAAGGGAGCAAATTTTTAGTCAAATGAGTTCCAGAATTGGTAGAAACTAGAAAGTAAAATATATCCTAGAAAACGACTTATGGTACAAAAGAAATAATGATATCTAATAAAGAAAGTATGAAAGTAGATTATATTTCCAAACTTCCATGATCCCTTATCAAGCCAAACATGAATTTCTCAATTCATTTGGCTCTCACACTCAATCACTTGCGGGATTTCCCATAATTTTTTATTTTATGAAATGGGCTATCCTCTATTCTCTATTTTTATTTTTATTTTATTTTATGAAATGATCCCTTTCCAAACCAAACATGAATTTTTCAATTCATTTGGCTCTCACACTCAATAGATTATGAGAATTCTCATATATATATATATATATATATATATTTCAAAAATATTCATTAATTTAGGAATATAATATTCAGAGGACTTCAAATAAAAGCCAATGTTCCAAAAAATACCTTGAGGCCTGCCTTAAGGCGTGGGAGCCTTGAGGCTAGCACCTTATCTCCTTAATTTGAGGCTTATGCCTTTTAAAGTAAGGCACATGCCTTGAGGCAGCAAGAGGCTTATGCCTCTCTCATGAAACTATAAATCGTCAAATTGTATTGTTTTAAGTTAGGCACAAATTTTTTATATAAAGTCCAGTAGCTCATTAAATACAAAAATAAAACAAAAAGACTCATAGACTCAAAGATGAAGAAGAAACAAAACATGACATCATATTAAAATATGTTTGTAACTTATTTGTGGTTCATTTTTAAACTTATTTCGTGACTTTATTTAAATCTTAACTTGTAATTTAGACGTTTATTTCTATGGTTTGTAACTTTATATCTAAACTATTCATTCTTACATTTTATGATTAGTGTATGAACTTTTCGTATATTTATACTCTATATAATAGATTAATAATAATTTTATGCATTCTTTTTTTTAGATGAGGCTCACATCTCACACCTTGATGCTTATGCCATGCCTCATTTGGGGCAACCATCTCGTTACCCGTTTCTGTCTTTTGGAACCTTGATAAAAGCACACTGAAATTTTCTTCATAGAGTTAAACTTGAGTCTTTACTTTTATGTTCACACAGATAATGGTCTTAAATGATTTGTTTCCCATTGTTTGAAGAGGAGGTAACAACTATTTGAATTGTTTAATGATTTACCCTAATGAGGCCAATTAAGTCATTTTATTCTCAGATCAATACTAGTTCTATTTTCTATACTTATTTCGTTCATTTCACTGTTAATTAGATAAGTAAACTAGCTCATAAATAAAGTATGAATTGGTCAATATTTTATAGTAAAGAAAAACGCATGCAAGTATAAAGCACATCACAAGTTGAATAGAAAGAGAGTATGAGAGATAAATATCACTCTACCAAGAAGAGAAAATGACCACTCTCTTCGAAAGTACGTGTCTCAGACTTTAGAAGAATTTTCGAAAGTCTTTCAGTTTCTCCCCGGCTAGGAAACAATTGATCATTTCCACTGAAAGTACAAATCATGAATTGAAGCTCATCATTATGAAACATCAACTTGAGCAGAAAAGCTCTTTATTTATATATAATAAAACATTAGTCATGCACCAACCTGTACTTTGACTAATGGATGATAGTTTAAGCACAATGAAACCTCAAAGTTGACTTTAAGTAGAAAATTTCTTGGCAATTTATATGTCATGGTCATCGTCAATGCTTAAGATTTTACCCATATAATCATATATTTCTAAATACTTCAACCATAAGTATATATTAGCAGATCAAGATTATTAACATGGTTCCATTTGAGAGGTAGGAGAAAAGTTATCTCTGGCATAAACAACGTGCAATGGATAATGTCCTCAAAGTTATATGTTAGACCTCCAATACGCATTACATATGCGCGCAGGAAGTAGGGCAGCGGCTTCAGAGATATGTGATTTCTTTCCTTTATTTGTTATCTTTATTTTCAGCATTATGTATTTTCTTTATTTCTATTTTTAGTAGTCTGTTATGATAGTGGGAAGAGTTTGTCCACGTAGGATACGGTTAGAAAACCCTTGTGGCCAGGGAGAGTATTTGTATGGTCTGTTAAGGAGAGAAAGGCATGTGAAAAGTAGAGTCTCATTTTCTTTGGGAGAGAATCAAGCCTCTCGAATAACTTGAAATCAGAATTGTTCCAGTTTGATTAATAGAAGTATAATCCATCATTTCTGGAGATTGAAATTTGTTTTCATTTCAATTAATTTCCTAGTTCATAACAAAATTGGTATCAGAGCAGTGAGGTTCCTGGGCAGAAAATGGCTAAGAACAATACCCAAAGACTAGACACGATGGAAGAAGTGATTGGAAGAATGCAAAATGACCAGGAAAAACTTGGAAGAGAAGTAGGGGGATTAAGAGAAGATATACATACCTTAACCCAGCAAATATCTCTGCGCTTCGAGCGAATTATCAAGCTGCACGAAGATGGCCACAGACAATCAACGATGACCTCCGAGAAAGACAAGGAAGCACAAGGGGGTACTCCGGTATCAAATTACCACAACGGATCGTCGCATGGAATCGGTGAAACGAACAACATTGTGAACCCGAGAAATGACTTCAGATTCCGCAAAATGGATATGCCACTTTTCGATGGCCATAACCCGGATGGATGGATAATGAAAGCTGAGAGATACTTTGCCTTTCACCGGATGAGCATGGAGGAGAAATTAGAAGCAGCCATAGTCAGCTTTGATGGTGATGCGTTGCTATGGTTTCAGTGGGAGAATAAGAAGAGGGATTTCGCTACCTGGGAGGAGATGAAACTCTTAATTCTTAGGCAATTTCGCACTACCCAGAATGGAACAATTCACGAGCAATAGCTAGCGCTGGTTCAAGAGGGAACCGTTAGGGATTACAGGCGCAAATTCATTGAGTTGTCGGCGCCATTGGAGAACATCCCAGAAGAAATCGCGTTGGGTAATTTCATCAACGGATTGAAGGCAGAGATAAAAGTGGAGCTGCGCATATTGGGCCCCAACAATTTGGGCCGGGCCATGGATTGGGCCCAAATGATTGAGGAGAAATTGAATTTGACCTAACCCATGAGGAATTACGCGAGAAATTCTGGGCTGAGGAGTTCGACAGTTTCGCGAATGCCATTTTCTTCTTCGCAGATCCCTCGAGGAAGCTCAGAGCCAGCAGCGATGGCAACAACACCGACGAATCACCGTGACTTCTCCGTCCATGGGGTATCAACGATGAGACCGAAGGCTGAGGTGCGCCGGCTTAGTGATTCCGAGCTGCACAGGAGACGTGAGATGGGACTCTGCTACAAGTGTGATGAAAAATGGTCCCCTGGGCATTGCTGTAAAAAAAAGGAGCTCAGTTTATTAATAACCAACGATGAGATAGAAGAAGTTGAGGAAATGGTGAATGAAGACGACAAAGAATTAGAGGTGGCTGAGCTTGACCAAGAAGTAGAAATTTCCTTGAACTCAGTGGCAGGTTTAACGTCACCAAAAACAATGAAGATGGCTGGGTGTTTGGGGGAACAAGAGGTGGTGGTATTAATCGACCCAGGAGCCACCCATAATTTTATATCCATTAATTTGGTGAATCAACTCAAGATTCCAGTAACAAAGACAGGGAGTTATGGGGTCATCTTGGGAGCTGGTGGAACTATCAAGGGAGAGGGCATTTGTAAGGGAATCAATTTGCAGTTACAGAGTATTACCATTCTGGAGGATTTTCTACCTCTTGAATTATAGGCAGCTCTGATATTATACTGGGGATACAGTGGCTGGAAACTTTGGGCACTACTCAGGTAAACTGGAAGTTGCAGACCATGAAGTTTACGATGGGAAAACAGGTAGTAACTCTCAGAGGTGATCCATCATTAAGGCGGACTCTGGTTTCACTGAAATCTATGATGAGAACGTTGAGGCAGGAAGGAACTGGGGTGCTGATAGAGATGAATCAAATGGAAACTGATCAAGGAGAGTTGGAAGGTAACTTGAAAATTCTGGAACCTATATTGCAGAAATACAAAACAGTGTTTGAGATGCCGGAAGGGTTGCCACCCACAAGAGAAAAGGAGCACACTATCATCCTCAAAGAGGGTGCTGCCCCAGTGAGTGTTAGACCATATAGATACCCTCACATTCAGAAAGATGAGATTGAAAGATTAATTAAAGACATGCTCAGAGCAGGAATTATTCAGACCAGTACTAGTCCTTTTTCAAGCCCAGTGCTCTTGGTTAAGAAAAAAGACGGCTCCTGGAGGTTTTGTGTCGATTATAGAGCTCTAAACAAGGTTACTGTCCTTGACAAATATCCTATTCCAGTGATAGATGAATTATTGGATGAGTTGCACAATGCTCAAGTTTTTTCCAAATTGGATTTGAAATCTGGGTACCACCAGATCAGGTTGAGAGAGGAAGATAGGCACAAGACTGCTTTCAGGACACATGACGGACATTATGAATTTTTGGTGATGCCATTTGGTCTCACAAATGCTCCTGCTACATTTCAGTCTCTCATGAATGAGGTATTCCGACCCTATTTGAGAAAATTTGTACTTGTTTTCTTTGATGATATCTTAATCTACAGCACTGATGAGATCACTCACCAAAGGCATTTGGAGCTAGTACTAGACTTATTGAGTCGACACAAGCTATATGCTAACAGGAAAAAGTGTGAGTTTGGCAAGAGGCAGGTGGCTTATTTGGGACATCTCATTTCGGGAGAGGGGGTTGCTGCTGATCCTAGTAAGATCAGTGCCATGCAGGCTTGGCCACTACCCAGAAATCTAAGAGAACTTCGAGGTTTTCTGGGACTGACTGGGTACTACAGGAAATTTGTGTCAGGGTATGCCCAGAAAGCTTGGCCTTTAACGGAACAGCTCAAGAAGGACAATTTTCATTGGAATGCAGAAGCCACTAAGGCCTTTGAGACACTTAAGGTCGCTATGACCGAGGTTCCCGTGTTAGCCATGCCTGACTTTTCTAAGCCATTTATAGTGGAGACTGATGCATCAGGATATGGGTTAGGAGCAGTGCTTTTACAGGAAAAGAGACCGGTCGCATATTATAGCCAAACATTGGGCACTCGAGCCCGAATGAAATCTATTTATGAAAAGGAGTTGATGGCTATTGTTTTTTCTGTTAACAAGTGGAGGCCTTATTTGTTAGGACGACATTTTATTGTGAGAACTGACCAACAGAGTCTCAAGTTCTTACTTGAGCAAAGGATCATCAATACGGAGTATCAGAAATGGGTGGCCAAACTTATGGGATTTAGCTTTGATATACAGTACAGAACGGGTTCAAGCAATAAAGTAGCTGATGCGTTGTCGCGATTACCCGAATCAGTGGAATGTGCGGATATTTTTATTCCTCAGTGGCTTCATTGGGAGGAATTGCAGGAGGAGTTAATGAAGAGTGAACACTTACAGAAGCTCAAGCAGCTTATTGTGGATGAATTACCTTCTCCGGCTGGATTTCAGGTACATAATGATGTCTTATACTATAAAAGGAGGTTGGTGATACCAAAAGATTCCAAGTTCTTGAATGAGATTTTAAGAGAGTATCACTCTACACCTATGGGGGGTCATTCCGGAGAGACCAAAACATACAAGAGGTTGGCTTCAGAATTATTCTGGGAAGGAATGCACAAGGATGTGGTGAAGTTTGTGCAAGAGTGTGGGGTGTGTCAGCAAAACAAACACCAAGCCGCCTCTCCCGTTGGACTTCTGCAGCCAATTCCAGTACCTGACAAGATTTGGGAGGATGTTACTATGGATTTCATTGAGGGACTCCCTCGGTCAGAGGGATTTGATTCCATTTTGGTGGTAGTAGATAAACTTAGCAAATATGCCCACTTTGTCGGACTTAAGCATCCTTACACCGCTTCCAGTGTGGCCACAATTTATGTGAAGGAGGTGGCCAAGCTCCATGGACTACCTCACTCCATAATTACAGATAGGGACCGGATTTTTTTAAGCCAGTTTTGGAAAGAATTGTTCAAGCTCCAAGGAACGATTCTTAAGCGCAGTACCGCTTATCATCCTCAAAGTGACGGCCAAACCGAGGTAGTTAATAGGTGCCTGGAAACCTATTTACGTTGCTTCGCTTCTGACAAACCCCGAACTTGGGGAAAATGGCTACCTTGGGCTGAATATTGGTATAATACTTCCTACCACAGCGCAACGGGAGTTACACCGTTCAAGGTGGTTTATGGAATTGACCCTCCTCAATTGATCAGGTATAATCGGTATTCCACCAATGTTTCGGAAGTTGACTTGTTGTTGCAAGACAGGGATGCTATATTGGATGACTTGAAAATGCATTTGATTCGTGCCCAACAGAAAATGAAGTTTTATGCTGACTCTAAACGACTACCAGGGGAGTTCGAAGTGGGTGATTTGGTGTTTCTTAAGCTCAGACCTTACCGACAACAATCATTGGCAAAGCGCAAATATGAAAAATTGGCCGCTCGTTTTTATGGACCTTTTAAAGTTTTGCAACGGATAGGGCAAGTGGCCTACAAGTTGGATTTACCACAGACTTCGTCCATCCATCATGTTTTTCATATTTCTCAACTCCGCAAGGCTAAGGGACAAGAATACTCTTCCTCAGTGTTACCAGCTCAACTTACACCTGAGTTAGAGTTAGTGGTGGAACCAGAAAAAGTACTAGGAATGCGTCCTAAACAGCCGGGTCAGAATAAAGATGTGGAAGTGTTGATTAAGTGGAAAGACCTTCCAGAATTTGAAGCCACTTGGGAGGATTTCTATATACTCCAAGAGCAGTTTCCTGCATTTCACCTTGAGGACAAGGTGCAAGTGTGGGAGGGGGGTAATGTTAGACCTCCAATACGCATTACATATGCGCGCAGGAAGTAGGGCAGCGGCTTCAGAGATATGTGATTTCTTTCCTTTATTTGTTATCTTTATTTTCAGCATTATGTATTTTCTTTATTTCTATTTTTAGTAGTCTGTTATGATAGTGGGAAGAGTTTGTCCACGTAGGATACGGTTAGAAAACCCTTGTGGCCAGGGAGAGTATTTGTATGGTCTGTTAAGGAGAGAAAGGCATGTGAAAAGTAGAGTCTCATTTTCTTTGGGAGAGAATCAAGCCTCTCGAATAGCTTGAAATCAGAATTGTTCCAGTTTGATTAATAGAAGTATAATCCATCATTTCTGGAGATTGAAATTTGTTTTCATTTCAATTAATTATATCTCCCATTTTAGGATTTTATTTAGTATCTTGCTTTCATTGCATAATGCACTACCAGAGTACAAGATGTTAACATGAAATTAATACAAATATCAAAACTAACAATTAAAAGTTATATTTAAGCTCAGTAATTATCATACATATTCATTATCTTTTATTCCATTTGCAAGGATCGCGCATAGTGAAAGTTAAATATCATGGTTAGCAAGTAGATTCTCTCAATTGCTAGTAAACGTTGAAGGGTCGAAGCTACAAACCTGGAAAGTATTAGAGTTTCAGCTTTTACAGCATGGATGCGGGAATTGGTGAATCCAGAAGCTGAGCTAAGCATTCGTAACTTCCAAAATAGCGTCTCCCTTGGTAAGATATTGGCAAGAACCTGCAACTTGAGCTATCAATCCTCTTCCAAAAATCAAGACTTCATAGGAAAAATATTGCAGATAACTGACATGAAATATATACAAGGCCAAGATCTCTGTTAAGTCCATTTCATTCCATTCACAGCAAAGCAATGTAAGCATAAATCACAGTCTTTTCAGGTAAGTTCCATACCGCTAGATATGCTGTTGCTGCAAGTAAATCACGTGAAAGCTGCCCAACCATTTGTTGCGCAGAAAATCCCTTATTTATACTAGATGTTACCATCTTTAGCGAATTGCCTGTATGGATCAGCAGTATTATGAATTCATTGACATGCACATATTCAAAAGAAAATATAATTCACACATTTTCTAAGCAAGACTAGAAATACAAGTTTTGAAGATATAGGAAGTAAACCTGTCATTAAACTGAGTATATAGGGGAGGCTGAGTTGGGGCAAGTCAGGCAATAATTCTAAAAAAGGTACCAGTGGTTGAAGTTGTGACCTGTTGAAAGACGTTGCTGCCATAAGAACATCAAAATTAACTCGATGAGCAAACATTTTTTTATAATGGAATATCATTAACTATGAATCTAATTTGCACAGATATTTAAGCAGTCCTTTTTTCCTTTATTTTAATAAGAACTCAGGATGGCATTTTTCTTCTTCTTTTTCTTTTTCTTTTTCTTTTTCTCTTACTCTTCTCTTTATTTTCCCTACACACCTTTTCTATATAAGTAAACATTACACTAATGTTGCCCAAACAGTATGTTATCTTGTGAAAATCCTGATAGACAAATCAAAAAAGCAGTTTCCAATTTGAACACTAGGCTATGCTGATGAAGGTTTCAGTACCTAAAAATCTCCGAATACTAGTTAGATCAAGGGAATAATCAACATGATCTGAAGCAATGTCTTACCCGGATTGGCTAAAATAAGGATAAGGTCGATATCAGGGTTAAGGGCTGCCACAGAAAGTGCAAGACATGCTCCAAGAGTTTCTCCAACAAGGTATATAGGCCTATTCGGTGAATGATGATATTCTTGCCTGATTGTTCTTGCAACCATCTTCACCAGCTCTGAAGATGACAAATAAAGGAAAAAGCCCATATTATTGAAAGAACCAAACTTTCTTTTACTCAGAACAAAATCAACAAGGCACAAACAAATTGCATGAAAGGTCTCTTTACTGAAATGTTACACTTTATCATTGACACAGAGTAAGATCATTACACTTTGTAACAATGGTAATCTTAAATGTAGTATTACACAAAAGACCAATTCTTTACATTGTAAATGAAACATGAACCCGTGCACAGAGAAAGAAACAAACCCTTAAATGGTGTACGATCATTGACTGGGATGTGCAAGCACCATATGTCGAAAATCCTTGATACAATTAAAAAAAAAAAAAAATTAAATGAGTCAGTATAGCCAATAATAACCAACAATAATGGCAGGTAAACAATTCAACCAAGGTCAAAGTGGTTGAAAATATCCTTAAGATTTCAATTGAATCCAATATGAAATTGTTACGATAAAATACAACTTTCCAGCAAAAACAATAAAAATAGGTGACATGACACTTTCGTCACTTTTTTTATAAATTGAACATATTTGTCACTTTTCTTTAAATTGGTTCACATTGATCACCTAATTATTACAAATATGGATAATTTAATCAATTATTACAAATTTTGATTTTTGGATCATTTTTTAATGAAAAAACTTAAATTTGATCGAACTACACCATACTAACAAGGAATAGTAAACGTTTGAAGAGAAAAATTTCTCAAAAATTAGAAAAATGAAAAATAAATTGATTAAAAATTTAAAATGATAAAAATTGGACTAAAATGACCAAAGTGTTCATTTCTGTAATAGTTAAGTTGACTAATGTGCATTAATTTAAATAAAAGTAATCAATGCATTCAAATTTGTAAAAGTTAAATCATACAAGCTGCACTTTTTTCTAAAAATAAAATAAAGAAACAAACGACAGAATACAATCTCAAGCATTTTGCTAAGTATTCAGTACTCACTTTCCAAGACATTGGTGATGCATTATAAGTCCAAGGCCAGTGCCATCAATTCCTGCATTTTGAAGACCAATTATCAGGCACCACAAATGGTGAAAACAATTTGGTAAGTGGACAACTCTTGCAGCAACCACCCAAGCACTGCAGAATTATCGAAAATGTAAGCTCAAGTAATATGAGCTTTACCAAGAAGAAATTTATTTTTCTAATTATTTAAATAAAGAAAAGTTATACTATCATTACGATTAAAACTGACAAATTTCAGACGGCGGCTTGGGGCAAAGTAGAATTGAAACTTTTGCTGATAGTAATGATTTTTTTTTCATCATCAATTACTTTAGTCTACTTTCTTATGAGATATGGCAATAATTGTCAATCGCGAAAACCGTAAAAGCCCAGAAAAGCAATTCCAAATTACAATTATACCATGGCATAGTGCAGTTCATGATAGCCTGGAAAATCGTTCGCTATGATAAGAATTCAACAACGGAAGTGCATCATATAAAACTGGTAGGGGCTATAAAAAAAAAAAAAGGAGAGTTGAAAGTCTGAGATATTGATTGACCAGGCAAAAACAGAAGCAGAGGCGAATTAGTCAAGCGACAACCACACTCCAAAGGCGAGAACCAACGAGGAGGACCACCGTCCGGTCTGATAAACTCCTTAGCTTGTTCAAAGTAATCCTTGAGACTCAGACGCTCCTCCTCCTTCAACTCCTGGATCTTGGCGTAAGGTCCGCTCTCGTTACCAGCCGGCAAATTCGTCGTATGAACACCATCAACCTGGTGTTTCTTTTCGAATCTTTTATTATCAGAGACTCCGTTAATCGTCTTCGTTGCCGTAACTTGGTCATTGGACAGAGCCAATCGCTTCGTTGATATCAGAATGGGTTGTGAATTAATAGTCGGCCATCCGAACATTTCTCGACGACAGATCGAGGATAATCCAGCAGGAAGAAGAAAATTTCCGACGCACGCCATTGGGAGTAATAGTGTGGTCGACCAACAGTTGCTTTGTAGACTTTGTTCTTGTCTTCCTCAGGCGAGTGCAGAGAAGTTGCTGGTATTTTCTGGCGGTCTCCGGAGTTTTAAAGGCTTTATAATTATTATTATTTATTTATATTATTATGGAAAATAATATTTAAATAAATAATAATAGTGTACGTCACAATTATTATTTTTATTTGCTTAAATAAGGCTGTTTCATAATACATCTCAGAATTACACTTATAATACATTTGTTAATGTAATTTAAAAAGAATTAAAATTAAATAAATCAAAATTAAAATGAACGAAAATAAAATGAATTAAAATTAAATTATTTTTATTTATGTTTATTGTGAAATTAGAATAAAAATAATTATTTTTAAAGAGATTAATTTAAGAAGATAAAATTAATTTTTTTTTCCATAATTTAATTAAATTTTTTTTTAAAATAATCAAGAAAATCAATAACTTAATTCCTTATATTTATATAGAGCCTTAATTATTTTAAAAACTTAATTTATAAATAAATAAATTAAAAATAAATATTATTCATAATTAAATTTTTTTTTATCCATAAATAAACATGCTCTGGATAAATATATGAGCAAGCACTATAGAATGAAAGATAAGAGTTCAAACATTAAATTTATTTCTCTTTAGATAGTTAAAGTCTATAATACCCTCGTTTCTAATGATAAGACCACCATACCCACTACAAACTTTTCATGTCACTTTATTAATAGTGTGGTAGTTTATATATTTGGAAAAGAAAGAAGAAGCTCACAAATCAAAATCAGATTTTGTAACTGTATAAACTATTAATATCATTTCATGCTAAATAAATGCTTTTACAATAAGTTCTTTTCTATCTTAATTAGTTTGTGGAGCTTAAAATTCATATGTATAATTTTTAATTAAACTTGCAAAACAACAATCCTCCTACCAGTAAAGCACCTAATTAATGGAAATAATTGAAATCCAAAATATAAATGTAATATGGCCAGTTATTATCAATTATCATCATAAATTATAATTACCATTAAAAATCAATATATATCAACAAAAGAATATATAAAATTGTTTAATGAAAAAACGAAACGTCTTTTGATAAAAGAAACAAAATTGGCATAAAACAGTTAATTTGTATGTTCATTTTTATTAATAAAAATAAAAATAATATTAGGTCCTACTTATTTAACTTTGTACATGTTGCTGCTATAAAATATATTTTTAGGATATGCCATGGAGGACTGTATTATGATTTTTGAAACTTAAAAGACGACTGTCCATTATATTTGCAACCTTGGTTCCGAAATAATTTCTCCCTCTCTTTTGATTGTATGGTTCTGGCTCGAAGATGAAAAATAAGGCTTGCCATTTAGGAATTTGATGTATTGCTTTCATTGTTTATAGGAATGGCAATTTTATCCTCGAAACATTTTTTTTTTTAATTTAATTTAATTTAAATATATATAAAAAATTATTTATAAAATTTAGCTTGCATTTTTGGAGTGTCAAACCTAGGTATTTTAAATGCCACCAGCCCACCTTTTCAGCTTATGCCATTAGACTACTTTTGTTTTTATTTACATGATAACCTATAAATATATATATTTATTAAAATTACTTATTACTTAAACACTCATAGAAAATAAGCAAATGCTAAGTGCTAACTCTAACACTTTTGCTTTCTTTCTTCCTTCGTGTTCGTGCAGCTCGGCGTCGGCGCTTCCAAAGTTCCAGTCTTCCACAGCCTTCGACGAACGACGGTCCAGCCCTCCACTTCTGCACTGAAGATAGTTGCAGGTAGCGTTATTTTCTTTGGGCATTCACTCTTCTCTCTTCTAGTCTTCTTCATCGCCTAATGACCATGAATCATAATCACTTAGAGATTAGATTTCTGCTTATTCAAGAAAATACTTTCCTAAATGCTCATCCTTGTGAAGTTGGGACAAAAATTTCTTTGAAAATGTGAAAAATTTCTACCTTTCGGATCATATCAATATTAAAGTTGTTTTATTGATGTCAACTTTCCTTTACCAAACAAGTTATTTCATTTTCAAGAGCTATTTTAATTTCAATGGATCTCTTATTATTCCAACTTTCTTTCATTTGCGTTGTATATATGTGTTTATTATTTAATCAGATCTGACTAGGCAATTGTTTATACTACTAGCAAGTTCAGAACAGCTAACACCTTAGAAAATATGAATTAGGTGTTCAGTCAAAGAGATTTTTGAAGTTAGCTTTGCCTCTACTTTTATGTAAATAGAGTATAATTATTCACGGGTTTCTCTCAAACCTAGATGAATCTTTATACTCTTAATATAGAAGCCAACAAAAGGGTGTTTTTAAAATTCCCATTTCTAGTAGCCACATGTTTTATTTTAAGTGAACAAGTGAAGTAATCATTTATCTGGAGTGTGTTTAAATATCTATAAATATTTCTAATTTGTTTTTCTTTCAAATTGGTTGTGAACCAAGAAAGTGTATTCAAGACTTTGGATTTAGAAGTTATTATGATACAAAATTATGTAACGATTTTGATTTTTCTAGAATAATATTATTGTCTAAATTTAGTTTTCGCAAATAATTAAATAAATTGTCCAATTTAGATTTTTTTTTATTGCTGCAAATTATTTTAATACTAACTTTATAAATTCTTTACTTTCTATCAATAATAATAAATATTTACGTAATTACTTTTTTTACGGAGTTGTTCTTCACAGTTTTACAAACTTCACGGTTGTATTACCATGTCCATGTCAAGTAAGAAGGTAAATAATAGCGCTTTATTTTTTAGATTAAAATTTATACTCTTACTGATAAATATTTATTATTTCTTTTATCTATTTTCAATCTTACATGAATATATTAAATTTTAAGTTGAACCTACTACTCAATCATCATAAGGAGGAAATGAGAATAACATGGATATTGAGGTTAATCTTTTGGGTAATGTGGACGTAACAAGTGGTCGGACTTCTAGTATAGCAGGTGAACGTACAAGTATTAATGTATCGACACCAATATGACCAGATGAGACTACAACGGCACAACCATTACATGAAGTTGTTTGTGGTGAAGATGATGATGATGGAAAGTCTAATTGGAATGGAAGTACTTTGGTAGGAAGAAAAGTGATGGGATATGGAAGATAATATGTAAGTATTGCGAAAAGAAGTTAGGAGGGTATACAAAAAATAAGACATCTCACTAAAGAGCTCATCTAAAAGAATGCCCATTCAAGTGAAAGGAAAGAGATATTCATGTTGTTGAAGATTGAAGGAAACATGGTAGCTATTAAAGACTTGTGGTTGCATTGTTATTTTTAAGCCTTAATTTCTTATTTTAAATTTGTGGTATTGAAGACTTGTAGTTGCTTTTTGAAAACTTTAAGTTGTATTATTATTTTAAGTTTTATTGTGATTTGTGAATTAGGATTTATGAATTTTATATGATGGATAATTGTATTTTGATTTGCTTGATAATTGATAATTGTTATGGCAACAGCAGGCAGCAACACTAAATTTTCCATAAATCATATCAATTTTTGTGTATTTTAAAAAAAGTTGATAAATGATATGATGTAAAGATGTGTATATTTTCTATTTGTGTGGAACTTCTGCTATTTGTGTAGAAGTTCTGATTCTGCTTTAATATGTGATTTTTTTTTTTAATCGGATATTGGGGCAGTTTTTTTATTATACCCGATCCCCGCCCGGTTATAACTGTACCTGAATTGGAGCAGTTTCGATTATATAGTTAATTGTTTGATTTTAGAGACGAATATGACAAAAATCGTCCCCATGTCCATCCCTAATTGTTCATATAAGTAACTCTTCTATTTGTTTTAAATAGCTTCATCTTATATCAGTTTTATGGTTTTACTTTGTATAAACATTTACATTTTTGGTTTCAAAAAGTGCATTGTGAGATGGTAGAGTTGACTTAAGCAGTTAAAAAAATAATAATCAAAGAATGCTACTTATTCAAATATGCGTTCTATAAATCATTTGGGGAAGTCAAAAAGGGGTTTTAATTTTTTTCTAAAATGCTATGAATTTAGTTAGGTTATCTTTTATTTATAATTTCTTTAATATTTTTGAATAAATCAAAAAAATATTTTGTATTTGTCCACCTCGATATTAATATAAAGTGGTGTTTGCTTCATCTAAATATGAAAAATTATAATGTGAGAGAGATAATAAAGAAATCAAAAAGTACACAAAAATATCTATAATAGTTCGATTTTTTAATATTTAATATTTTACATTTACATTTTGTTGGGTGGAAATTAAATCATGTATGCAGGGTACTATTTAATTGATCTACATCAGCAAGAGAAAAGTTAAATGATACAGTTAGCGCATAATCAAATAAATTTTTATTAAATAAGGTGTATTAATGGTTAAGATATTTATATTATTATTCAATAATATAAATATTAATTAATACGGTTTACCCATCCATTCAAACGCATTAAATAGGGCCTCAAAACTTGAAAATGTATACGTAAGCTCTTTCTCATAACAACTAAACTTATCTATGATCTTGATTATTCTCTTAAGAATCTGACTTAAGCGTCAAAGAGGATATGACACCCCACAGTGTCGTACCTTCTAATGTGGTTTGTTAATGTCTTGCAGCTCGACATGGTAGGAAACATAGGCTGGACAAAAATTTGATCTAATATTTGGCGCTGTCTGTGGGAACGAATGTTCATGTTTGATAAATTGAATTAGTGAAAACTCAAGAATATTCATTTTGTTATTCACGTTCTTCATTCGTTTCCTCTAGAAAAGACAGCTCAATCTGTTTCTAGCAAAGATGAGCTCCTAACATGTTCTTGATGATAATATATTTTCCCAATGGGATCATAACCAAGCTGGCCCCTAGGACCACCAACTTGCCCTCATCGTGCTTTCAGAGAATGGGCACACCTAGAAGGAACCTAGTAGCCTTGATTCTGGATCGCTACCACTTGCAATCCAGACCTAAATCAGGCTGTAGGTTTTCGATGGGAAACTCCAAAAAGCCTTGAGTAGGAACTGGACCCTAGGCTGAGTCACGCCCCATTCATTAACAAAGTTGAGGAAACCAGACTTATCATCTTGGGAGAAGGGCAACCACACTTGGACTTGATGTGCACTACCAGCCAGCCAAGCTAGCCACACTTACGAAGCATCCACTGGCATTGAGCTCTAGAAACTTCTATCATCCACTACAGTGATCACCATCTGTCCCGTCATTTGCAGTCTGGACCAGATTTACTTGGCTCACCCTGGGTAACCACTCCTAAAGTTAGTTAACCAGGGCAGTCAGATCAGGATAACTATGTCGACGATGTGGCTGATCTTGAGATGGATGACCATGGCTACAGCTGTTGGATAAACATTGCTCTAAGAGAACATGAATTCACACCAGAAGGATGATCAATCCTTAGTAGGGTAGGTTGCATCCTAAGGAGCTATGCCATCTAGAACACCACCTTGAGGTTAACATTTTCTAACTAGCCGCCATCTAGGCCGCATCAAACTTGATTGATGGCTACCTATTGGGATGTGTTGTTTAGACACGCTACCCTCTAAGCTTACCATCTTTTGAATTGTTGAACAAGATTGTGGATCCAAACCACATCAAGTGATAGAGGCCCAAGCTACACTTGGTGAGATACATACATTACCTTTCAAGACAATGACGTATGGACTCAACAAACCCTAAGACGAGAAGTCTAGGCTGCCACCATTCAGGCTACGCAAAGTTAAGAACAAAACTCTTGGAAGTAGCATAGATATGTGATCAACATTACTTCTAGAGAAAAGTAACTTAGAGTCTCAGCATCTAGAGAACAAGAATACTCTCATTCTCATCTAGGTATACGCCTCAAGGAAGGTAAAGCCTTACATATTGAGGAACTTGGAAAATACTTCTATAGCAAAAATGGAATCCTAAAAACAAGTTCTCACTGCACAACCGATTCCAAACGTCCATAGTGTGGGGGGACCTAGAACCTTATCACATACAAAACACTTGGCAAGAAACAGTCCCAAAAAAGTTGAATGCATGCATATCAGCTCCAAATTGTTTCTTTTTAGGCTATTGCCTCCCACCTTAGGGAAGCTGGGAGCAACCTCAACTCCAAGAAAGCAAGATCTATGGATACTTTTATTCCAACTCAGGTACACTCAAAAAGTCAGTGTTTAGATTTCAGGTTGATAATCAGAATGGTACATTAGAGGCATACTCAAAAAATTCACTGACTCTTACACTTAGGAAACTTGGAAAAGCCATATTGGCCTACCAGTTCTACTCCTAAAGATCTAAACTTTTAGGCCAGGATACCCAATATCCACTTGGGACCCCATAGTTCTCAACTTATAGGCAAGGATTTCTAATATCCAATTGTCTTATCTCACCATTGTCTTAATGGATTGCATTCGGTTCGGCATCGAGGCAATGGCTCCATTTGCTACAACATGGGAATCCACCAAGGTTAGAAGATGTAAGTAGGGAAGCCATTGGTGTTAGTAGAACATATGGCCTTGGGAGTTTTCTTTGTCTTTTCTTTTTTCTTTGTAAATTATTTTTCAATAAAGTGTTAGGTGAGGTCTTGCGCAACAATGTCCACACCAACACCAAAAAAGAGAGAGAGAAGAATTAGAAATGAAAATAAAGAACAATGTAGCCGACTTAGCACCCATATCACTTGTACTTTTACTTTTCAGTAAATCACCACCACAGCGTGACCACTAGATAGAGCTTCCAACATCTACCTTGGACCCCAAAGCAACAAGTCACCAGCAAACTTGGCCAATCTTGGCTTTGTGCCCTTAGGCACTACTATGTCTCAAGAGCGACTACTTACCTTCCTTCAAACTTAGCAGCAAACTTTTTCCTTAGCTTTATAACTTCAAATGAGCTTTAACAATTCATTCAACCAATCTTAGCTTTGTGCCCTTGGGCACTATAATGTCTCAGGAATGAGCACTCGCCCTCCCCCAGGCTTGGTAGCCAGTGCTAGCCTCAACTAAGATCCAGGTGCTACAACTACAAATGAGCTTCAAAAACTAATTCTTCAACTCTTACTTTGTGCTATTGCGCTACTATCCTAAGGGAGTGAGTCTTGGGCCTCCCAAGGATCTGATAGCTACGATCAACTGGAGTCATGATTAAGAAGCTTTATTACCCGAAGTTCAGGTTTGAACTTGGGACAAACATTCAGCTTGGGTAGAGCCTCGCCTCCCTTAACCGAGGAGCATCGAGGATGAGAACTTAGAACAAGTAGAAACTATGACCAACTTATCTAGCATAGGTTAGGAAGGTCACTCTCTCCCTAAATTCATGCATTGAACTTACACACACACCAGGGCAGGAAGGAACCACAACCATTCATATGACCAATACATGTAAAATGACTAGGAAAAGACTTGAGGTACCACAGCCCTACAATCATACTTGGAACAGTAGGAACACCTACCTAGGACCAAGTCATGATCAAGTCTTACCTAGGAAGCTAGACCCTATGCCTAATGACACCATCATCTTAATGGAACTACTCATGATTTAGGATCTAGACGACGCTAAACTAGCATTTCAATGGACCGAACCTTAAGTGAAAACAACATGGGATGCACACCTACTGGCACCTGCAAGGAGCTTATCAAGGATTAAGACTTAGTTGGATCCCAATGGTAGTTTACCAGGCTCTTTGGACTACTTTACGTTACTTTTTGTTGGGCGTGGATCAAGAGAATAGCACACTTTGTTAAGCCATGCTTCGTCCACTCGTCAAGTAGTGCCAAATCATCCACTAGGGCAAGAAGGTACCACAACTTTTTGTGAAACCAATGCGTTGAAATGTTCCCCATTATGGAGACTTAAGGCCCCCAAAACCCCATGCCACGCTTGGATATAGTAGGAAAACCTACCCAAGAACAAGTACAGGTCAAGTCTCACCCAAGAATAGGGTACTGTGACGACTGCCCCTGTGATGCAACGATTAGCCAGTGGTCAACCTCCGAGACCGACCTTACGGATCCACAGGCATCGATTTTTACAACTCACAGGAATATCCTCTCTGGCCTAGAGAGTTCCTTTCGCCTCCCCAGCTGCTCGAACCCATGACCTAGCCAATAGTCAAATAGATTCCTCAAACAAAGCTGGTACTAATTGGAACCGTAAGGCCAGTCTCGGAAGTTGACCCCCGGCTAATCGTTGCATCACAGGGGCGATCGTCACAATAAAAGGCGCCTTTTATTGTAATTCCACTCGTGATGCATCGATTAGCCGGCGGTCAACCTCCGAGACCGGTCTTACGGATCCAATGGCGTCGATTTTTAAAACTCACAGGAATATCCTCTATGGCCTAGAGAGTTCCTTTCGCCACCCCAGCTTTCACAAAGTGGATGCTTTAGTCACTTTGCTTTCACAAAGGACACTTAGGTCACTCTTTCTATAAAAATAAGATACTTTAGTCACTTTTTGAAGAGTAAAATATTATTTTATTAATAAAAAAAACTAAAATAATAACAAATATAATTTAATATAGACAAATTAGTTATTTTTTTAACAATTTAAAACTTAATTTGAACAGTACAATATTTTATTTTTTATTTCTTTGGTCAATTTTATATTTTTAGAATTTTTTTGTATGTATCGTGTTTGGATCGAAATTATAGACTTTAAAGTATCAAAAATAGGAGCATCATAAGTCAAAAAATTAGAAGATCAGTAGCGTTAGAACCATATGAGCTCTCTCTGGTCCATTATTTTCAGAGACTAGTACTATAAATTGAACTGTGCACCTCCATTGTGTTGCTTAAAGTTGGACAGCGATTTTTTCATCTCTGTTTTCTCTGACGATGGTGAAATAGAGAAAACTTATTTGTGTGATTACAACGTCACTAATCTTGTAATTTTTTGATATATGTAGCTCCTCTGTTTGATACTGTAAAATATACAGTTTCAATCCAAACATGATATATATAGAAAAATGTGATGCAGAAAAGTGCTAAAAAAATACATAAAATATAAAATTTATAACAAAATTGACTAAAGAAATAAAAAATAAAATATTGTACTGTTTAAATTAAGTTTTAAATTGTTAAATTAAAAAAAAATTGTTTTAAATTATCTTTATTAGTATTTCAGAATTTTTTATAAACAAAATTATATTTTACTAATCAAACCATGACTAAAGTTTCATATTTTTATCGAGCAAAGTGACTAAAGCGTCTACTTGACACAAGTAAAATGACTTCAAGGATTATCCACCTGCTCAAAAAATTTTCTCAATGTACTCAACAAAGTTTTTAGTTTTGATTCAATAATTTTGACTATGAATGTAGTTAAATAATTTTTTTTAGATTGTATCTTTTGATTTTTAATTAATAAGTTTTATTTTCTTTAAAAACATTTATTTAAAAAATTTGTTAGTTGTTTGCACTCTAGTTAATCTCAAATAAATTAATGGATGAAATTTTCAAATTAATTATTATGAAAACGAAGACAATCAGTGGCCCGTGATGGAGCTTAATTGAGTTTTTTATGGCTTGTTTGATAATGATTTGAATTTTTTTTAAATGATTTTTTAATCAAATACATTTAGTAATGATTTCTAATTTTGATTTTTACATTTTAATAAATCACTACCAAAATATAGAGCGATTCATAAATCTTAAAAAAGAAGATTTTTGAATATGATTTCTAATTTCTGATTTTTTCATTTTAACAAAATATTTTTTCTGGAGGGTATATCAAGTCTTATAACTTTTATATTTATTAAATATGGGAAGAAAATGATTAAAAAATTAAAATTTGTAAAAAATTACCAAAATTTTGATTTATTTTTTTTTTAAAAAAAGGAAGTATTACCAAATAATTTGGAGATGATTTTTAATTTTTTCTTAAAAATTACTAAGTAGAAATTGTTATTAAACATATTTAGTGATTATTTTTATAAAAGAATCAAAAATTACAAAATTATTTATTTAATCATAACTCTTAAATCAAAATCGTTATCAAATATGACCTTAATAAAATCATAATCACATAATAAGTGATATGTCATTTTTCATACTCCTGTAAGATGTACCATTCAAGTACACAAAATATTATAGGTCTTATTTGTTATATGTTGGTTCAGGTATCGTAGTTTAAAATAATTAATGTGTGAGTATAAGGAAAATGAATATAAATTTTTTTCTAAGGGAGTTAATGAAACCAATTGAATAACGGCCATAGTAACCACCTTTTTCCTACCTCGAATCCATAACATCATACATATAGCCCAATTGCGTTATCAACTGAGCTATCCCACTGCCTATTACTTTAATGTAATATAAAAATGGAAAAATATCATGATTATTATTTTGAAGTTTTACACATAAAAAAAAAAACAAAACAACTTAGCCTTAAAAAATGAAAAATGACTAGATATATCAAATCAATAGGACCTTTTGGTCAAGTTTTGCATGCAAATAAAGACCAACTTAACCTTATAAAAATGGATAGATAACAAACCAATAGATCCTTTTGTTCAAGTTTTGCAGACAAAGACCACCTTGCCCTCACATACTTATAAAAATTTAAGTAGGTTGGGAAATTGTGGCACAAACAAGAACATGAGTACATGTGTGATTGTAGCGTGGCTGGAAACAACACGAGTTGTGAAGCCATGATCACTTCCGACATCCAAATGCGTGTTGGTTCAAGCGTTGGAATCCCCTTTTTTTTGTTTAGAGTTAGGTGTAAGCCATAGTGAGCAATATCCATTAGTATTCTCTAAAAATGGGGGTTGTGTTGGGTGTTTATTTGGTACTTTGCAATCCCTTTTTAAAAAAAAAAAACACGAGTGATCAAGCCTTCATATTCAAAATATATCACAAAATACAAAGAAAAATTAAATCAAACTTTTAAATTGATATTTTATTATACTCCAAATTAATTGCACGCTAGTTTTTTTTTTTATCAGAACTTGTATTCCCAACAAATATCTAATGTACAAAAAATATGTTTATCTAGTGTGTTTAACTTTAGTATTACCCTGTTGCCTCTCTCTAGGGTTTCTTAAGTGCTACCAGTGGTTGGCCGACAACGGGTCATTTGGCCATCGACCAATCCTTTGTTTAAGTTCTCTTTTCTCTGTCGATTGTGTGGACTTGCTTATTTGGTCAAATAAGGTTCATTGACATTGGTTTTCTTCTACCATTTGTGTGGACTTTCCTCTACCATTTTAGCTTTCTTTCCTCAACCTTTGTCGTTAGCTGTAATGGGCTTCCTCAACATTGGTTTTTTTCTTCCAAAGCCTGGCGATTCTAAGTGTTTTTTGGGGTTGTTGTCTTTGGTGTCCTCGTGAGTCTGACTGTGGGAGTTTTCTTGTGTGGAGGCTTTGTTGTGACTACGATGACCCTTCACCTCCTATGTTTCTAATGCTGGTGGTTTCTTCTCTATTAATAACATAGCACATTGGTGGGAGGTGGCCAATGGTGGTTGATTTGTTTTCTGCCCTATTTTTGCTTTGTTTTGTTTACTATTTTAAATAAGGTGTATATGGTTTTCTGTTGTGTTTTCTTTACACTGTGTGTGGTGGCCAGTGGCGGTTGGTGGTCTGATGTGGTTTGTGGTTAGTGTTCTGATTTTGTCCTATAGCCTTGGTTGTTTAGAAGCTTGTAGGTAGTAGAGTTGTTGTTTTAATTTCAATTATTGTTTTTGGTTGTGGTATTTTTGTTTTTGTTGTGGTCGATGTGTTTGTAAAAATGTCTCAAATGATTATGAGCTATATGGGTGATCAGATTTTGAAGGATATCAGAAGGTTTGTGATTTATTGGTTTGACTACAAATCTTTGCATTAATTTGGTAAATTATTACTGACGTTAAAGGTTGGTCAGTTGAATGAACTTGCTTTGATTGCTCTACTACTATTGTATGACGTCGTTCATGGTTTTTCTCCTAAGGATGTAGTGTTTATTTTCCTATGCTATTTTGATGGTTTGATGTGTACTTCAAAGTTGAATTCACTACTTGATGTACTTTGGAGATCAGATTAATGAGATTTCAATTATATAAAAAAATACCTTTAGTATTACAAAAAATTATTTAACTTTTTACGAGAAATAAAATAAAATTTCATTAATAAATATGAAATATGTAATTTAGATCAATACTCATTCATATAAATAAATCTATAATCGAATTTGATAGACCAAAATTTAAGACATTTATGAGCACAAGAACAACTTGATACCATTTAATTGGTCCATGTGAGCAGTTGAAAAGTCAAATAATACAATCAGCACACAGTCAAGTAAATCTTTATTAAATAATTAGTATTAATTGCTAAAGATATTTATATTATTATTAAATAATATAAATATTAATTAATATGAATTATTTACTAAAATGTTATCCAAGTAAACCCTATAAATAGGGTCTTATAATCTGAAAAGGTACTCGTAAGCTCATCCTCAAACTCTCTAAATTTCCTATAATCTTAATCATTCTTCTCAAAAGTTGGCTTTAGTGTCAGAGTGCATACGACCTTACGGTGTCATTCCTTCTGACATGGTTTGCTAGTGACACGTAGGGCCAACGTGCCAAGAAACGCAATAGAAAAAAATTGGCTTCAACATCTAGCGTTGTCTGTTGGAAAGAAATTTGGTGTTCAACTGATTGAGCTAGAGAAAACTGAAGAACATTTATCATGTACTTCATCCATTTTCCTCCTAAAAAGCAAGCTCAATCTATCACCAGCTAAAATGATCTCTCAATCAAGTTCTCTTAACTTTCTTCCTCCACCACTTGGGATTTTGCCCCCACATATCAACTCCACCAAAAGCTCCAAAGACAATAGTAGGATTGAAAGAGCAAAAGTAGCATAAAATGCCACTCATATAAGATCTATATGGGACAAAAATAGCATCCCACCATGATGAAAGGATCAATAATTTCCACACTAAGAGGTACGTACTTTTTGTAGGGACTTAGGCCACGTATGTTGACACTTGAGGAATTCGAATAGGATGGGGGAAGTCCAAATGACAAAGGGACTGAGATGTACAAACTACAAGAAGTTTTCCACCAATATCCTCTAGGTTACATCTTTGATAGACCAAAGACCAAAATGACCCAATAGGTGCATGCTACGTCCTTGGAACGGGGGTCCACCATCGTCTATAGAAGATGGCATCTATGGTTACTGATAGGATTCATCCTTAGTACAACGTCCTCAATCTATACTAAAACCAACATTATGAGCACCTTAATAGGCACTCTATCTCCTGGGATGATAGATCATGACAACGAGCCTTGACTAAACTATGAATAGGTAGAAACGACTCCCTGGGTCTAAGAGTTGCTACAACTTCTGCCCCTCACCTCCTGCAAACTTAGGTTTGTAGACGTTGGTTCTTCATCCTGGCCATTAACAAAAATTGGTATAAATGAATAGAGTACAACGACACTCTCGATAGGATGGAAAAATCCACCAATCACGACTTAATTTTTCTAAGTATAAAAACCCATATGCTTGGGTGATTTGATCCATTCAAGCACACCAAAGAGGGGCCTTGTAGACCCAAGAACTCCTTAGTTTAAACAAACCACCCTAACTTAGGAAAAACAAAAAACTCAAACAAATGTGGCAAGGTCCAGATAGAACCTCATGTGAGCATGACCACATAACTCTGTTTGGTCAAAAAAAATTACTGGAAAAGCAAATATGTAAGAGATTTCTACAGTCACGTTTCGTATATCCTGGTTTGTGACAATAGTAACACACAATTCCTCCTGGATCCTGTGGTCGAGTTTCAAACCCTTGCGAGCCACCTCCTTTGTTTTCACTCATATAGGTTGACCTTCTAGGCTCATAATTATTATTTCGACTAACCAAAGCACCATTTAATTGAGCAAGTAGAGTGCCTTCTGTACGAAGTACTTGACTAAATACTTCTTGTAAAGAGGAGATCTCAGAACCAGAAAGAACCTGTGACTTAGCAGTCTCAAAGTTAAAGGAAAGACCAGCAAGAAAACTCATGACAGCCATTTGCTCCCGTTGGCGTCGCTGAACCTTCACATCAAGGCTAAAAGGCATCAAACTATTGAGCTCCTCATAAGTCTTCTTAAATTTCATAAAATTATTCGTGAGGGACTGATCTTGTTTGTCTACACGGTAAAATGCCTGCATACCTCATACATGCGAGCATCACTTTGAAAGTAAGCTTGTGTATTGTTTGTCGAATACTTGTTAATACCGGTAGTTCGTTCGATTTGCTCTTCCTGTCCACTCTCCATGCCTTAGGATTGGGAACCGAAGACATGATTAACAATGAAATGTCCTTTATAGGGTTCAATAATAGCACTTCCCTATGCACTGGGCACTATCAAGCTGCCTATTGATGCTCCACGGTCAATGTTAATGTCCAAGTTTGTGGTAGTCGATTGTCCTGCTCATTACAACATAATCCTGGGACGACCTTGGATCCATAAAATGAGAGCAGTTCCCTCAACATATCCCCTAGTCGTGAAATACCCCACTGATAACAGTGTTCTTGAAGTTCAAGGAGATTAAGGTAAAGCTTGGAGTTGTTACAATGCGACCATGAAAGAAATTTAGACCAAATAGCAACTATATAATAACTCAGTTAACAGGTCTCAGAAACATGGTAACTGAGTGGGAGTCATCAACTCCGAAAAAGTTGAATTAATTCCTCTATAGGAAGGGAGTGATCGATTATTAAGAGTGAGTGTCGATCTACCGAAAGAATAAAAATACAACCTCTTCTTCTTCTTAAGAAGTAACATTGACATGTTTTCTTGGAATTCGGAAGATATGCTCGGAATAGATCGGGGATACATCACCCACCGGTTAAATGTTGATCCCAAGAGTAAACCCATCCAACAAAAGAAGAGAAAGTTTCCCAGAGAGAAAAATGAGGTCATTAAAGCACAAGTGGATACTTTGATTCGCACGAAAGACATAAGAGAGGTGCGTTACCCCATGATAAACACAATTTTTACCTATATTTTGTTACGTTTTTAAGCATTTATTTTATGTTTTATTTTATTATTTTATCCAAAATAAATATATTTTGATCATTTTTAAGTTTATAATTATTTGGAAAGAATTTACAATTTTTTGGAATTTTTATGGATTTTTTATGAATTTAATTAGACAGGTGAATGTATAAAGAAAGAAATGTGGATCTGTATAGTAAAGCCCAGTCAAAGTCTACTGCCACGTAATCATCCACGTCAGCGAACACTCAGCGTTGATCAGCCAATAACAGAACGCCACGTGGAAGGAATCTCATAATGGCTTGACTGACACGCGTGTGTTGATCAGCCAATAACAGAACGCCACGTGGAATCACACTCACATCTGTCCCCACTCACGTTGACCGGACTGACATGCGTGTACTGACGCACCAATGATGAGCTGACACGTGGCAATCTGTCTGAATTTATTTTCCTATAAATAGGGGGCATCCGGGACAGTTTTAACAGACATTTTCACACCATTTTCACTCGTTTTTGCAGAGGAATTCTCTCCTCAATTTTTGTTTTAATTTGTGTTAGTTTAATTTTTAATTTTCTCTTCTTCTATTTTATTTCTGTATTTGTTATATTTTGTTTCTGTATTTGTTATATGTTATTTTTGCAGTATAATTTTACGATATTTTAGAAGAAGAAATATTATTTTCCTTTATAATATTTTCTTCTCTATAATTGAAATATTATTACTGTATTTGTTACGCCTTTTATAATTAAATTTACGATAGTAAATTTAATTATGTGTGGCTAAATTTTTATATGGGATTTTTAGTTATGTTACCATGATTATTTTGGATTAATTATTATAGAAAAGTTTGATATTATTTCATGTTCATTTTTCTTAATAGCTTTAATTATTAATAGGAGATGGATCAAATCACTATTTATAGTTGAAGTAAATATCTTTGAATTATTTTGTTAGACACATCATATGCATCTAATTGTGCCATCTTGAACATGAATTTAAATTAATTACATGATCATTGTGTTAGTTTAAATGATTATAAAATTTCCTTATACTCATTCCAATTATTTAATTAACGGTCCGGATCAAAGAAGTTAATTATTTAATTGTAAGTGAAGGTTACCATGATCATTGGGATTTTCTAGCTTTAGTGGAAAAATCAATAATATCAACTTATGAACACATTAAATTTAACTACATAATCCAAAATATGATTGGTTAGCATACTAAAAATTCTCATTATTTATTTCATCTTTTTACTTAAAATTCCTCATTTACTTTTAGTTAATTTACTTGTTTGATTACTTAGTTACTTAATTATCATTCATTCACCAAAACATTTTTATTTATTTTATATTATGCTATTTTTGGAAATAAGTAAAGAATTTAAAAACCACTACAATTCCTTGAGAGACGATCTTGGGAGTATACTTATCACTTATTACAAGTGATTCGTGCACTTGCGAGCTTTTTATAAATACAAAATTTGACTATCAAGTTTTTGTGCATCACCCCACCCGGCTCTCAAATGTTGTCCTTGTCAAAAAGTTGAATGGAAAGCCGAGAATGTGTGTCGCTTTCACCGACCTAAATGACGCTTGTTTGAAAGACTGCTATTCATTGCCACGTATAGACCAATTGGTTGATGCTACCTCGGGCTATAGTTTGATGAGCTTCTTGGATGCATACTCAGGCTATCATCAAATTCATATAGACAAAGAGGATGAAGAGAAAACGTCCTTCATTACTGAGGCATGTACTTTTTGCTATAATAGAATGCCTTTCGGTCTGAAAAATGTAGGTGCAACGTACCAACGGATGGTAAATGATATGTTGAAGCCTATGCTTGGAAAGAACATGGAAGTATATGTTGATGGTATGGTGGTCAAAACGACGAATAAGAACGAACACATAAAAGACCTAGGGGAGGCATTCAGTATCATGAGGCAGTATGGGATGAACTTAAACCCAAGAAAATGTACTTTTGGGGTCAACAACGGAAGGTTTTTAGGGTATCTGGTATTAGCTCGGGGAATTGAAGCCAATCCTGACAAAATAAAGGCATTGCTTGAAAGGGTTCCAACAACTCAACAGGAAGATTATAGCCCTTGATCGTTTCATCTCAAGATGTACACACAAATGCATGTCATTTTTCAAACTTTTGAGAAAAAAACCACTTCATTTTGGAACGAAGAATGTGACCTGACATTCATGAAGGTCAAAGATTACCTTGGGTGTTCCCCGGTCCTCATGAACCAGTTGAAAAATGAGATATTATACCTCTACCTAGCAGTCACAATACAAACTGTTAGCACTGTATTATGTGGGCCAAATTCTGACCGAAGCACAAAGAAAGTATCCAATGTTAGAGAAACTGGCTTTTGCTCTCAAAGTAGTGACAAAGAAGCTGCGGCACTACTTCGGAGCCCACACTGTCATTGTTCTTATCTCCAGTCTGTTGAATAGTGTGCTCTCTAGGTCCGATGCAGCTAGTAGGTTGGCGAACATATTTATCGAACTAGGAGAATTCGACATCAAGTTTCGACCCTGAACATCCATAAAAGCTTAAGCAGTCGTAAAATTTGTGGCTGAGTTTACTGAGTACCCAGAAAATTCACAAGGGTCAGAGATCAATAAGATTGAGAATTGCCAAGACAGTATACTCAAAAAATGGCGCGCTTGTGATAACGGGGCCAATAACTTTAAAGAAGCCGGCATCGGAGTTGTCATTATCGATCCAGAGGGAAACGTTTATGAATACTCCATCAGAATAGCAGTTCAAGTTACCAATAATGTGGCTGAGTATGAGGCCATAATTTTTGGTGTTATGACTGCTAAAAAGCTCGGTGCTAGAAAATTGGACCTACTTAGTGACTCGAGACTAGTTGTTAATCAATTCTCGGGCTCATTCAAAGCCAAAGATGACAAGATTAAGAGGTACCTAGAAAGACTAAAACGGGAATGTCATGATCTTGAAGAGATACAGGTCCAACAATTATCCATAATCAGCAATAGTCATGCCTATGCATTAGCAACTTTGGCTTCCGTACACAATACGTGCGAAAGTAGAGTCATCAATTGTCCGAAGCCAGTCCATTTGAAGCCATGAAAGCGATTAGTGAAGTCAAGCAAGACGACGAAACTTGGTTCACCCCCATCTTGAAGTATTTGAATGACGAGTCTCTATCAGATGAGAAGAAAAATCAGGCAATTGTTGTTAAGAGTGTCAATTACTTTATACGAAATGGGTTGCTTTACAAAAAAATGCCCACATGTCCTCGATTATTATGTGTCAATGAATAGTCTGCAAAGCAAATCCTCAAAGAAGCACATGAAGGAGAATGCAGGTCGCATTCCAGGGATCGTCAATTGTCGCAAAGGATAATGCGACAAGGATATTACTGGCCAACTATACGAAGTTTTCTCAATGCTGTGACAAATGTCAGCATTTCGGCCCGCTCACTCATACCGCGGCGACCCATATGACCGAAGTCATAAGTTCGTGAGCTTTCTACAAATGGGGATGGGATATTGTTGGACCCTTACCACAAGCAATCGGACAGAAAAGGTTTCTATTGGTCGCCACAAATTATTTCACTATATGGATTGAGGCGGAGGCCTTAAGTCGAATTCGTGAAACCGAGATCATCAACTTCCTTTGGAAGTCCATAATTTACTAGTTCAGTCTTCTTAAAGAACTTGTTACTGATAACGGGAAACAATTTGTTGGGCAAAAGGTAAAGGACTTCTGAAATACGAAATAAAGCTCAACCATTCTTCACCCTATTACCAACAAGCCAATGGTCAGGCCGAGGCCTCGAATAAGTTGATACTCACCCTCTTGAAGAAAAAGCTTGCGTTGACAAAAGGAAAATGGGTTGAAGAATTGCCTAGTGTATTGTGGTCAATCCAAACCAGCCCTTGAGAAGCAACAAATGAATCCCCTTTTGCTTTGGTCTATAGGACAGAAGCGGTAATACCCACAGAAGTTATTTTCCCCACACCTCGGTTCAGTATCAATAAAGAATAGAACAGTTCGGAACGAATGCTAGATTTGGTTTTATCTGAGGAGCATCAAGGTAAAGCTTTGTTACTAATAGAAGATAACAAATAAAAAGTTGCGACCTTTTACGACAAAGCAGTCCGGTTCAAAGCGCTTGCAATAAAAGACTGGGTCTTACGAAGAGTCCTCCTTAGTCACAAGGAATGGAAGGTCGATAAATTGGGGGCAAATTGGGAAGGCCCGTACGAAATTGAAGACAACACACCTAGAGATGTTTTTGTCCTCAAACGCCCTACAGGCGAAATGGAATCACAAAGTTGGAATGCTAAACATTTGAAGAAGTATTATTTCTAGTTTTCAATTTATGTAATTTTAAAGTGCGATTTGTGACAAGCATTTTATAATGAACATAATGTTCCTATTTTGTAACTAATGAACGTACATTTGTGTGCAAAAACATGTCATTTCCCTTTTTTGCAAGGTCTACAATTAGGCTGTGCGAGTTGATCACTTGTTCTCATAAGCAACCAGTATTAGCGGGAGATCTGTAAGAGCTCAATATTTCAACATCTTCCCTAACCACTGAAGTGCCTGCCAATACCTCAATGAGTCATTTTATCTCTTTACTGGCCATTTTGTAACAAACTACAATAAAAAGACTTAATGCAATGAAAATCAAAAATCAGATATTATTACAAAAAACGTAATACCTATGTATATAGTAAATTGAAAGAGGATGCTAAGAACATACCGACCTGAAAGGAAAAGAGCCTAGTAGCTGACTTTAAAGATGATTCTTAAAAAGAACAAATTCACAAGCAGTAGCGTTCAAAAAGAAAAAATCACGCATTTGAATTATAAATTTAGGGACAGTCGAGAATTATTCGTTGAGAAGCGGCACAAGAAAGGAAATCACTCAAGAAAAGGAAAATTTGAAAAGTAGAAAGGACCCCTATGTGCCTCTGTCTTTATATAGTAGAGGGCGTCCCATTGCCCATCCAACACGTGGCATTCAAAATACAAAGATTTGAATAGCGAAATGTTACGAAAAAACTTTTCGTTGCCCTTCGAATTCGAGAAACATCGCAAAAATCTTTCACTGTCCTTCAAGTTCGAGAATCGTAGTAAAACCCTTTAACTGCCTTTCAAGTTCAAAAAATGTTATGAGAAGCCACTTGATACTCTTACAATTCGTATCTGCCCAAACTATAAGAGTGGGGAACTTGATGTTTAGACACCGACCTGGCAATCGTCATGCACGTTCAACATGTCGACCTTTAGCTCATTTGATAAACTACATCAAACACCATTTAGATAGGTTTTTGTCTACTCGACTGAACTAAGGACAAGTCCGGTCCCATTACAGATTATATTTAATGTCATATATATTTTTATGTATAAATTACATATGTACCCCCTTTAAAAATGTAAGACCTATAAATATCCAATAAAAGGCCATTGAGCCTCAAGCATGGAATACATCATTTATTGCTTTCTTTACTCTCTCTGTACTATCTCTCTTAAACCTAATCTATCTCCCAACAGGCCCAAAACCCCTTCAACACTCACAATGATTGTGATCCATGATCAAGATGATGGCAAAGCTCAACACTACAATCCTCACTAGACTCAGCCAATCATAACTTTGCGCCTTTATGCACTATTGAGTCTTGGGAGCAAGCACTTGCCCACCCTTGAACCTAGTAGTTAGACTTGGCCTAAGCTAGGATTTGGATGCTATAACCAAGAATGGGTCTTAGAAAATCATTTAAACAATCCTAGCCACCATACGCTATCTAGGGTTGGGAGTGAGCACTTGCCCTCCAATGAACCTAGTAGCCATGCCCTGCTAGAACTAGGACTCAGGAAACTTCACTACCCAGAGCTCAAGTTCAAACTTGGGACTTGCAATGTGAATGGAGTCACGCCTCTTTCATGCCTAAGAACACATAAGGCTTAGAACTTAGAACTAGTAGTGAATGGAACATGAAGGCCACTCCTTCCCTAAGGCCATGTAGAGTTTGGAATAGGGAGGCCCTTCCTTCTCTAAGGCCATGCAAAGTGTGGTTTAGGAAGGCCACTCCTTCCCCAGAATCCTACAGCAACATCTAGTCCTACATGAAACAGGAAAGCCACTCTATCCCCAAGGTCATGTAGTGACGACTTATCTTACTGGACATGGATTAGGAAAGTAACAAGTTCTGCAAAAACCATGTATTGGCTACTACTCGACAGGGGTATGGAGCATACCTCCAAGCCACTCGCATTGGGGTTGGAGGGAACCACAACCTACCACGGAACTAATGTTTGGTGTTCCCTAGGAAAAAATGTAAGGCTGTTCGTCACAATTGGAACAATAGGAATACCTACCCAACTTCCAATGTTGATTTAGTCTTACTTAGGAATTGGGCACCATTGCCCAACTTGGCCATTATCTTGATGGAACTGGTGCAATACAGGATCAAAAGGACAAGCGACCCCTTATGTATCCACAGCACTAATAATCCAGGATCCAAAAAATGATCAACTAATGTCTTAATGGGTGAAGCATATTGGAAACTATGAGGAATTTGGCACCTGCGATGAACTCACCCAAGATCCAGACATTAGGCTATGTCTGGATAGTTATTCAAGTATTGTTACTTGAGAACTCCCTGTCCATCCACCAAGAGTGACACTTAGGACCACCAAGGGTTAGCAAACATCTCTAAGAGTAGGGTGGCTTGCATACTGCTTCCCTAAGAAAGGACGTAGGCAACTCCTCTAGCAACTTGGAATTTAGAGAACGGTCATTACTTGTCATACTCGAAAAGCCTGCCAAACAAGGGGGCTAGGAGATTGGTTGAATAGACCATCAAACAAAATTTTCAACACCTTCTTAAGGTGCTTGGGGAGATCATCTAACCCTCGGGAGGACCAAGAAAACTTCCAGACTTGGGAAACATCCCATAGCTTGGGAAAAATTTGAATTAGGAAATTGGACTCAAGAAAGTTAAATAAAAATGGAACCAGGAATTTGAAAGTTCAAAAACACTGCATGACACTCAGCACAAAACTTAGAGTAAGTCATGTTAGAAAAAGTTGTAGAACCAACAAGACGAGATCGCCGGACTTTGTCATGGGATTCGCAACTACAAAAAATCACTTGTGTTTGGTAGTAAAATAACCAAGTACGCGTTACACCATTTGATTACTCCATATCAGTAGTTTAAAATTCAAATTGTATAATTAGCGTACAATAAAGTAAATATTTATTAAATGATTCATATTAATGACTTGGATATTTAAATTATTAAATAATAATTTAAATATTAATTAATACAGATTATTTACTAAAATTTCATCCAACAAAAACCTATAATATGTCATCATAACACTACAAGAAAGTAGTTCATTGCTGACAAAATTCTTTCCTAATAAAGATGCACCCACTTATATTGATGTCAGTGCAGAGGATGGAGAACAACCCAAAAAATTTGAGGTTGAGATAGTGAAGAATCATCTGCCTCATTTACGCTAGAGCCATATGGTTGGTGGTTATCAACCTTCTACAGCTTCTACTAGAGCTGAAGCTGTGCATCAGGAGCTGCTAACTATCATTCAAACACAGGATGAGCATATTCAATCTCAAAATCGAAGAATTCAAATTCAAGATCAATGTATTGAGATGATTAATCAAGAACAAAAAATCTTGAAGAATTTTTTGCAGAAACTTTCTCCTGACTTGGTCTCACAGTTATCGAATTTGGTTTCTCATGCAGCATCCACCTCACATAATCCTCCAATTTCTCCACAGTCTTCTCAATGAAGAATCAAAGTATGTCTTACACATTTTGCTCTATGATAAGTGGTATTTAGCATTTTGGTATAATTTTAAGCATTTAAGTATTTTATATGTAGCTAGGACAAACTAAAGGTGGCTTGTCATATTTTTAAACATTAGTACTGATAGATTCATATTTTGGAATATTAAGTGGTTTGCTTAGTATTTTGGAAAAAGAAGATAGCTTTTTATGCATCACAAAGTATATATATTTTAGTCTAGCAGGTTATTGTAATTTGGCAGGATTATATGTCACGATTATGTTACATACTTTGGTATTAAATGTAAAATTAATTTTATTTTGCTATTGTTACTTTCAATGTTGTAAATTTTATTGATTTCTAAGACACAACAATATCATATGCTATGTTATTTTAAAAACAAATTGCATGTAATATTATTTAAATATTTATTATGAATACCTAAAATAAAATAAAATATTTAATGACAAATATTTATCATATTCGCGTATGCTAATAAGTATTAAGTAATGATCATTAACAAATATCATTAGTAATTAATTTATTAATAAAAATTGTTACGAAAGTATCTATTGCTGACAACAAATCGTCAGTGTATATTTAATTTATAAATAAAATTTTTCACGAAAGTAATTAATCCTTGATGCTAAGTTGTTAACGCTATGCAGCTTTCCAACCGACAGGGGAACATCACTCTAAAAATTGACATTCACAAAGCTTTTGATACTATGCGTTGGGATTTTATTATAAAAGTCATGCAATGTTTTGGTTTTGACAACATATTCCTGGGCTGGATTCGAGATATTTTTGCATCAGCGAGAATCTCAATCCTGGTTAATGGTTCACCCAGGGGATATTTTTCTTGCTCTAGAGGAGTCCGACAGGGGGATCCTCTGTCCCCACTATTATTTTGCATAGCTAAAGATTTTCTCAGCAGATACCTTAGAAAATTAGTTGATATGGGAAGTTTAATCCCAATCTCTTCACCTAGAGGAGCTCGTGCACCAACACACTTTTTATATGCAGATGATCTTCTTATTTTTGGTCGTGCAAGCGAGAAAAACATTCGAGTGTTAACTGAGGCTTTTTCCTTGTATAGTCGCCTTTCGGGCCAAATGGTGAATTTAGAAAAATCTTTTTATCTATTTTGGAAAAGGTGTTACACAAAGCAACATTTCATCACTTCGGAATCTATCTGGCATGCGCACTGGAGCAGCATCCTTATCTTACTTAGGCATCAATCTCTTCCAGGGGGCCCCGAGAAAGTGTTGGTTTCAAAGCTTAGCTGACAAAATCCGTGTAAAGCTTGAGGATTGGAATGGGCAGACGATTTCATTGGCAGGACGGCGTTGCTTGATTTCTTCTATCATTCAAGGAACATTCCTCCACTCATTTCAGATTTATAAATGGCCAAAAACAATCCTTGACGACTTAACAAAAATTATTCGTAATTTCTTTTGGTCGGGAAAGATAGATACAGTTAAAAAGGTACAAGTGGCTTGGAGAGACTGTTGTCGTCCAATAGATGAAGGAGGCCTTGGTCTGCGGGACCTTTGTCTCCTAAATGAGGCCATGCTAAGAAAGTTTGCATGGAGGCTAATCACAGGAAAATCTAACATTCTGCTTTACTTACGTAGCAGATATCTAGCAAAAAATGGCTATCCAAAGAATTATTATGTCTGCTCATCAGTCTGGCCTGGTTTGCGCCCTCACTATTTAACCCTCTTGGAGGAATCTAGGTGGTTAGTTGGAAGAAATTCTATAGTAAAGTTTTGGACAGACAATTGGTTGGGTACACCTCTAATTGATATGATGGATAATCCCCCAGTGGACCCCCCGATACATTCACTAGTGGGGGATTACCTACAGGAAGATGGTTGGCATTTACCTCAAACTTTCATGGTATCCTATCCAGATATTACCTCAGAAATTCAATCAACAGTTGTTGGAATTGGTTCGGACATCAGAGTTTGGACACGCTCAATTAAAGGAGGTGTTACAGCAAGTGAGGCTTATGACTCACTACGTGTGGTTGGCGAACGCAAGATGTGGGGTAAGGCCATCTGGGCCCATTATATACCACCATCAAGATCTATTTTGCTATGGCGTGCTATCCAAAATAAACTTCCAACGGATTGCCAGTTAAAAAGGAGGGGACAATCGTTTCCTTACCGTTGCTCATTATGTGGATCCAAAGAGGAAACTATTTCACATCTTTTTTTAAGTTGTCATTTTGCAGGTGCTCTCTGGGACTTCCTATGCTTCTTTTTTGGAAAACGACCATGTACAGACTCCTCTATCCTAAACTTATGGACAACCGCAATGGCGATGGAATTTGGATCACAGCTCGCCAGCTTATGGAAAGCAGGAATTATTTCAGTCATCTGGGTGATTTGGACCACTAGAAATGATTATCGATTTAACAATAAGAGGACGACGCTGAGCTCGACCTTTGCAACAGTGTGGCGTTTTATTCGTGAAGCGAGTCTCTCAAAGAGTGGTTGCATGCAAAATACTGTGGATGATCTACAGGTTCTTAGACGACTTCGAATTCAAGGCATCCCACGACGGGCTCCAAGGGTTATAGAGGTTAATTGGAAGGCACCACCTTCGGGATGGATAAAGGTTAATACAGATGGAGAAGCTTTTGGAGCACCAGGATTATCGGGTTGTGCAGGCGTTTTTCGAACTTCTAGATCATTTGTTAAGGGTTATTTTTGTGTCCCGCTTGGAATATCACATGCTTTTGAAGCAGAACTAGCGGCAGCCATTTATGCGGTGAAATATGCATATACATTTCGGTGGAGGCGTCTTTGGTTGGAATCAGACTCGACATATGTTGTTGCTCTACTACAGAATCGGTCTTCTTCAGTTCCTTGGAAATGGCATTCGGCTTGGACAGAATGTTTAGATAAAATTACACACTTGAAATTTCACTGCTCACATATTTACAGGGAGGGCAATGCTGCAGCTGATAGTTTAGCTTCTAGGGCTCCTAGTTCATGTACAGCGACTTGGTGGTGGAATGCCCCACCTTTCGCTAGCTCTTTTATTTATTCAGATGCTAACAACAAACCTAATTACAGGTTTTGTTGAGAACTTTTATTTGTATGTTCAATTTTATTAAGATTTAATAATATTAGTGGTGAGCGGTTTAATGAAGAAGGTGCTAAGGAGGTGCCAACCTAGTTGGGATATTCCGGTGCACCCACTGAAAACTGCTAGCTACAATCTTTTATAAAAAAAAAAAAAAGTTGTCAGCGATTATTTAATTTTAATTTATTTTCTTGACAAAAATTTGTCCGAAAATTAATTAATCATTAACAATAAGTTGCCAGCGATTATTTAATTTTAATTTATTTTCTTTTACTTTCCTAACAAAAATTCGTCAGAAAATTAATTAATCATTAATAATATATCATCAGCAATTATTTAATTTTAATTTATTTCCTTTTACTTTCCTGACAAAAATTCGTCAGTAAATTTAGTCTTTAATGACAACAAACTTGTCAAGAATTCTTATAAAATTTATTGAAAACTTTGGTTAGTTCATTGAGTAGAGATTCATCGACACATTTCTCTTGACAATGTTCTGACGAATACTTTTTGTCATAAATTATTATTTCCTGACGAAAGGTAGTCATCAGGAATGATCTAGTCTATTGTAATGTACCCTAAAAAGGTACACATAAGCTCATCCTCAAACTCTCTAAATTTTCTTTAATCTTAATTATTTCTTCAAGGAATTAACTTAAGTATTAGAGTGGATACGACATCTCACAGTGTCATTCCTTATTATATAATTTTTTAATGACTTGTAGGGTCAACATGCCAATAATGCAGTGAACACAAAAATTGACTTCAATATATAATAAACAACAAAAATATTTTTATTATAATTTAATGTATATATCAAACACATGATATAATTTAATTAGTCCTTTATTAGTAATTAATCATAATTATTTTATCATTTTATATTATTAATTTTTTATTTAATTAATAATTAATACGTAATTTAATGTAATTTAATATAAGTCAATTTGCCCACTTCATAGTTCTTGTATGTTTAAATAGTGTTGAACTCAACTTTTTTTTAATAATGAAAAAGTTGATAAAACAATGTATTTAATAATAATAAATTTACATGTATATGAGTTTATAAATTTTATTTTTATTGAAGTGAAGCGATTAAACTTAATAAAGAAAATAATTATATAAATTAAAATCAAGACATTACTCTTTCTTTATACTAAAAATGTAAATTGTAAAAATAATTTTTTTTTTTAAATAGTGGCATTAAAGTTCCTTTCTTTTTTATTAATAAAAAAAAAAAAAAAACACCCATACATACAGATGACACCGTGTTAATATATTTTGTATTTATATCATATAATAAATATTAAGTATAATGTAATATTTATGTCATGTACCAGTGCTTGGGTCGTGTAGGGCTATATGAATTTTATTATTGAGTTGTTGGTCATGCGTAGGTTTGGTAAAGAAAGAAATAAAAAAAATAAAATAATAAAATAATAAAATAATTTTGGTCAACATATAGTTAAAAATCTCTTGTAATTTTAGTAAGATTTTTAACTCTTTTATCAATAACTTAAGTTTGAATTTTACTTAAATATATTTTTTTTTTATTAATAAAAAAACGCTTTAACTTAATTTACATTCAATTAATAATTAATACATCTTTTATAGATAGTATAAGGTTTATGTGTGTTGATAATTTTCGTGAACAAAATGTTTGATTGTAATCTAGTATCTAGACTCGTTGTCAAATTAATTAATCAATCAAAACTGAAGAAATTACTGAGTTCTCAATACATATATATTAGGTAAAAATATATATTTCATGCATACACCATCACACTAATACACATACATTTAGAAGAATTTTTGTGCAAACAATTAGATAGATCGAGATTAGATCGATCAAGCTTAGATGAATCGAGCCTCAATCGATCAAGCCTAGATCGATCGAATATCAATCGACTTCAATCTAGTTGCTCTCGGGTTTAAAAAATGCATGGTTAGATCGATCGAGAATTGGGTCGATCGATCGAGGGTCCTTTATCGTTGGTAGATCGATCAAGCGTAGGTTATCGATCGATTTGGCTAGATTGATCGAGACAGTCTTTCAGTTTTACAACAACTCTTTTTTAATTCGGCCCATATGTTATTTTTATCAATTTGATCCTATTTAATTGCAAAAGCTGAGTCCTTGCATGAGTACAAATGTACTTTACTATTAATTCTCATTTAGGTCAAATTGGACTCTATATAAACAACTTTTATTGGAGAAAAATATATCACACTGAATATAATATTTTTTACATCTGATTGAATTTTTAAAAGAAAAATATTCTTTTCTTTATCTATTAATCTTAGGCACTTTTTTGATTTGCATGTTCAAACATATTGTGTGGTTATGTTTCAATAATTCATATGCCAATTTGGTTTTCCTGATATTGAGCTCTACATGATCGTCCAAGAGTTTGCTAGTTGATTTAGTTTTTACATTATATGCTCTTGAATTTGCAAGTTAAGGTTTTTGGTTATTGAATATATTCTAGGACACACTTTGCACTTCAATTATTTGTACTAACGTTTCAGGTACAAAAGTTGACGTGTTCAATATTTCGTGTGACTTGAAATTGTAGTAGTTGACGGGTTAGATTGATCTTGTGAGACTCAAGTAGATCGGAACGTTTTTATCCATAAGGACATATGGACCTGGCCCTACAGTACGAGGTATCTAACCCAGGCCAATCTGACAGGCATTTTTTATTTCTGAACATAAACAAAATAAAAACGAACGTTTAAATAATTACAGATGCCCAAAATACTTGCGATAATTGAGCTGCAACTTTCTCTATAAGAGACAACATTGTACCATCGCAGTCCAACTTATAAAAATCCACTTCAAATTTTCCCCCAATCACAGCACGCCACATCGCAGATAAAAGAGGCACGGGGTGGCCCTGTAATATTATAAGGGCCACCCCCAAACCCCTATATATGTCACTTCAATACTCCACCAAATGACCATAGTTTTTTTGAGCTCCTCTTGGAGTACTCTCTCGTTTTTTCTCTCAACTAGTATTCTTATCTTTAAATTAGGGTTTATATACTTTATATTTTTCAATTCTTTATTCATCCATAAGTTTATCAATTTTCTTCCCCTTCGAAAAAATCCACAACATAGATCAGATATGGATATTTCAATTTTAGATGAAATTTTTGGAAACTACACATCCTCGACTTTACACCACCCACATATTTTGGGCATCTGTAATTATTTAAACGCTCGTTTTTATTTCGTTTATGTTCGAAAATAAAAAATGCCTGTGTTTGTTAATTATGCGCAGATTCCAGAGAATAGTGCAGATACAACGTCTAAAGTAGATATTCCTAAGCTTAGAAGGCATAGTGAAGGCATATGCTCCCAAAAATGCATAGTGAAGGCAACGTCTAAAGTAATTTATAGTGTACAACGTCTAAAGTAGATGTTGTGTATGACGCTGCACTTACCACCAATGATAAGGAAATCATCATGGGAATTATTAGGAAAGGCGATCCTAAGAATTTTCTAATCCATTACGACAAGATTAGTCATAATCTTGATCATATTTTTCACAAAACACCATAAGCATACCAAAATAATTTTTCCAATTTCCAACATGTGCCAACACAACTACAAGATTGGGCACATGAAAACCCCAAACCAATAAATGAACGTCCACATAGGCCCATTAGCCTTATTATTGAAGGCCTATCTAGAATTGGGAAAACATGTTGGGGTAGAAGTCTTGGGCCTCATAATTATTACTGTGGACATATGGACCTAGCTCATCACAACGACGAGGCCCATTATAATGTTATAGACGACGTGCATCCGAAATTTCTTAAACATTGGAAGGAATTTATTGTGGCCCAAGGATTGTAATTCAAACTGTAAATATATAAAGCTCAAAAAAATAAAATGTGGTATTCTAGCAATTATTCTCTACAACCCTAGGCCAGATTCCTCTTGCAAAAAGTATCTAGAAATATCAAATAATAGTTCCTTATACGAGTGGACAAAAAAATGCAATCTTCATCAACATCGACAGCCCACTATACCTCACTGAGCACCAATCTACAACGAGCAATATCCAAGAGGAGCAAGCGCAGGAAAACATTTAAGCTTTCTTGTGGGTGCACATTATTGCACATCAATGGATGCCTTGGACATCATAGAATACAACAGACAGATGCGTTTCTGGGAGCTTATGCCTTCACTATGCCTTCTAATCTGAAGGGCCTGGGTTTGTAAATTACTTTAGACGTTGTACACTGTTCATTTGACAAGGAAACACCTAACTTGTGGACGCTATGAAAGGAGCGACGACTCGTAAGTTAATTACATAAGGGGGGTTTATCTGTGAAGGGTAGTCTAAGACCTGAGCTTGTAATTGAACATTGATTTTCATAGTGGATAGTTAGGTGGTCCGGTGGACCGATCGTTTTCCTCTTAGGTCATTATTGTGGCCTAGGTTATTTTCACCTAAAAATCTCGTGTATTATTCTTAGGTCATTATTCTGACCTTTGTGTTTAGTTACATAATTAAAATCTGTTAAAATTGAAAATAACCTATTCACCCCCTCTAGGTATATTTGGTCTGCAACTAAAAACTTTCAATTGGTATCAGAGCGGGTCACTAGAAAAACTTAGTGTTGCCTAGGACCTTGATGTGAATCATTTGAGAGAGGGTTCTGTAAGGTTTACAAGTGTAGGCAATTTTTGTGGTCAAAATGTTTGATTGTAATCTAGTATCTAGGCTTGTTGTCAAGTCAATCAATCAAAGTTGAAGAAATTACTGTGCTCTCAATACGTATGTATCAGGTAAAAATATATGTTTTATGCATACACCATCACATAATATTGCACATATACTTAGAAAATTTTTTGTGCACACAGTTAGATGAGCCAATTTTTCAATCTCACAACAACTCTTATTTAATTGTGAAAGTTGAATCCTTGTATGAGTAGAATTGTCCTTTATTATTAATTTTCTTTTAGGTCAAACCAATTTGACCCTCTTTAATTGTGAAAGTAGAATCCTTATATGAGTAGAATTATTTTGAAAGCAGAATCCTTGTATGAGTAGAATTGTCATTTATTATTAATTCTTTTTAGGTCAAATTGGACTCTATATAAACAACTTTTGTTGGAGAAAAAGACACCACACTGAATATAATATTTTCTACATCTGATTGAGCTTTTAAAAGAAAAATTTTCTTCTCTTCATCTATTAATCTTAGGTACTTTCTTGATTTAATTATTTAAACATATTATGTTGTTATGTTTGAATAATTCATATACCTAATTATTCATCATGGTATTGAGCCTTACATGATTGTCTTAGAGTTTGCTAGTAGATTTTGTTTTTACAATATATGCTCTTAAATCTGCTAGTTAATGTTTTTCATTACTGAACCTGTTCTAAAACACACTTTACACTTGTGTTATTTGTGCTAACGTTTCAAATACAAAAGGTGACGTGTTCGGTATTTCGTATGACTCAAATTTACCGAGGTTGACGGGTTCAATTAATCTTGTAGGACTCGAGTAGATTGGAAAGTTAGTCCGGATTCAGACACATAGCTTGTGGAGGCTCTGAAACGAGCGACGGCTCGTAAGTAAATTACAAATGGGAGATATATCTGTGAAGGGTAGTCTAAGACCTAAGCTTGTAACTGAACATTGATTTTCATAGTTAATAGTTAGATGGTCTGGTGGACCGGTGGTTTTCCTCTTAGGTCATTGTTGTGGCCTAAGTTGTTTCTACCTAAAAATATCTTGTGTTATTTTTTCATTCTACATTTTATTTTTACACGCTATTGCAAGTTTGGCTATTGTGTTTAGGTTACATAATTAATATCTATTAAAATTGAAAATAACCTATTCACCCCCTCTAGGTATATTTAGTCTGTAACTAAAAACTTTTCGCTTCTTCTACAACCCATCCACCCTACTTTGAGGGGTCTAACTACCCATATTGGAAAGCTCGTATGAGAGCCTTTTTATGCTCATTAGATGAAAGTGTATGGAATTCTGTGTTTTATGGTTGGGAGCCACGTAAGGTTACCAAAGATAAGTAGTCACACTTAAGCCTATGATTGAATGGACTATTGAAGATAAAATTGGTAGTTGTTGGAATCAAAAAGGCATTAATGCCATATTTAGTGCTGTTGTCGGATGAATTCCAATGCATTTTTATGTTAAAACTGCTAAAGCTACTTGGGACACTCTAGAAGTTGCTCATAATAAGACGTCTCAAGTTAAACAAACTAAACTCCGCATGCTGGCTACTAAGTTTGAAAATCTTAGAATGGAGGAGGATGAAATGTTTTTTGAATTTTATGATAAACTGTGTGATATTTCTAACTCATCTTCAAATCTTGGAAATAAAATTGATAAACACAAGTTAGTTCAAAAATTTTTGTGCACATTACCAAACCGCTTTCAAGCAAAGGTCACCGCCATAGAAGAAAGCAAAGACATTGAAACCATCAAGATTGAAGAGCTCGTTGGTTCAATTCAAACATTTGAGATGAACCTTCGAACACCCAAAAGGAACACAGGGGTTGCTATCAAAAACACCAACACTGATGATGGTGATAGTGATGAAGTCATGGAAGATGAAGAACTACTCATCCTAGCTAGAAAACTAAAGAAAATGTTCAACAAAAAGGATTTATAAATTAAAGAAAAATCAAGCCATACAAGAGATCGTAAGAAAAGAGAACTCATGCCAACAAGTTCAGAAGGTAAGAAAACTAAACCCAATGGACCTAAATGTTTTGAATGTAATGCTTTTGGCCACTATACAGCTGAGTATGCCAACAAGAAGAAGAAAGTAGGAAAGGCTTTCAATGCTACACTTAGTGACTCAGAAAGTGATCAGGACCAAGCTAGTGGTTCAGATAATGGTAAAACTAATTACCTAGCTTTTACTACAACTATTGATGGATACTCCAGTAAATCTGACCTTGACACAAATGATGAGGGAAGTAAATCTATTCTTGCTAAATTTAATGTGAACAGTTTCGAGAAACTCTTTATAGATTTAATTGGTTGTAAGAAAGAAAAAGATAGACTACTCATGACTGTAACCAATCTAAATGATCAGATCAAGGCACAGAGACTAATTTTTCCAATCTAGAAAAAGAAAAACTTGAGTTGTTTGAACATATTAATATGTTGAAATCTAGTCTTGTAGGAATTGAACAGGAAAATGAAAAGCTTGTGCAGGAACTTGATAAATCAAAAGAGACAGTCAAGAGATTAACTATTGGAGCTGAACGACTAGACAAAATGTTGAGCATTGGTAAGTCATATGGTGAAACACATGGTCTTGAATTCTTAGATGAAAACTGTACACCTTCGACCTCAAAAATTACATTTGTAAGGTCTTCTAACTTTACTCCTACATATATTAATTGTGCACAAACACCCACTACAACTATAGTAGCTAAAACTGTTAAATTTGTGCCTGTTTGTCATCATTGTGGTAGAAAAGACCATATTCGACCTAAGTGTAGATTTCTAATGAATACTCTTCAATCTAATAATTATCTTCATGCTTATAGTAATAGAGCTCATAATTATCATCGTGACATCTTCATTTATGATGAATTTGAATAGAAAAGCTAAGTCCAAGAATATGCCTACAAAGCATAAGGCAATTGAATCTCAACCCAAAGACATAAAGAAGTCAAAATTCATGAAAATTTGGGTTAGAAAAGATTGCATGTTTCTTGTCACCTAATCATTATTGTTCGTCCACTTAGGTACTTTTGTTTGAGTGCTTAAATGACCTTAGGTGAGTAATTTCGTAGGCTTATTTTCTTTCTGTTCCTAGAATTTTTTTATTGCTAAGATTTAAAAAAAATTAAAAATAAAAAAATCAGCCTACAAGGTAATGGACTTAGATAATACTTACACATATACAACCTTGTCTTTAGTAGCTTATCTTATTTGGATTCTCATTATATAGATGACGCTTCAATTCAAAATTATACACATACTTACATCATTCACATGTGATGACACTATTAACTGAACTTATTCACACACTCATTAAACACACATGTATGTCATGTTTAAAATTTATGATTAATTTTGAAAGATTCTAAGACTTGAGCTAGACTTAATTGTAAAATTGTGTTGAGTTCTATTTCTTGCCTTTTAAAATATTCCACCTTAGGGAGATAACTAGTATTAAGAGGGTTACCTACTGTGATGTGTGCAGCTATCGTAATGAGAGGAGAGGGCTACCTCATAATTAGTGTGAAAGTCATGATATTAGGTTTATGGCTCATGCATGTTACAAAAAAAAGAATTTAAAAAAAATTAATTAAGAAATTTTATTTGGCATGAACAAAAAGAAAGAACAAAAAGAGTTAAAAAAATTAATTAAAAGTTTCCTTTTAGTAGACATATTTTATTTTATAAGATTGAAGACTTAATTGTAATTTAGCATTATATGTGGCATTATTTTCTTTTGGGTCTCTTATGATTGGTCATAAATGAATTAATTAAAATACTAGTAGAGTCCCAACTGTATATCATTCTGAGTGAATGTCAATATACCGTTATATGTGTTAGTGTGTTTGTGTGACTTATCTACTTTACTTGCTAATACAATCAATGATCAAAATTTAAGCAAAAATAAATTTTCAATTGGTTGTATGCTTATTCGTTTTAAATGGGTTTATTTCTTTGTGTGATCATTTAAAAAAATCAATTTTTTTTGTTTTCTTTTATTACTACTTCATGTTATTTAGATCATATTAAATTTGTTTTATGTTTAAAGATTCATAGAACATAGGAGGAGTCATTGCATACATATTTCATTATTATTCTCTTTCACTTGCGCAATTTTTCCTACATGCTTTGGACATATACATGTGTAATCATATGCATTGCTAACTTACTTCGATAATTGTTGAACCTTGGGGGAGTGTGATCCATGTCATTTTCACTGTTTTATAATTTGTCACTTTCGTATGTAAAGAAGGGGAAGAGAGATCCATGTCATCATTTTCACTATTCATGTTGCTATGTTATTTAAGGGGAGAGATTAGTTTCAAGGGGAGAGATTGGATTCATCAATTATGTGCACGTACTACATCTCCACACTTCTATGTACACTGTATTGAGAGAGTGGTTTTTCCACACAAAAATGCAAAAGGGAGAGATTGTAAGGTTTATGAGTGTTGGCAATTTTCATAGACAAAATATTTGATTGTAATCCTAACTTCCTAGCTAACACACCATTAACTCTAACTCTTTATTCTATCTTATATTAAGATTGACTAAGTTTGGTCTTTTTGGACTGGAGGGAAGGGATCTATCTCAAATCTGCAATGAAAACGAAGCAGAGCCTAAACGTTTGACTCGACACAACCTAACGATTCATCCAATACCAATGCAACCCAACATTAAACCATAAAGAAAATAGGGGCTCCTTCATAGGGCCTTCCATTTTCGTCAAATGACCTGACCTTCCTTGGCTCTTCCATCGCCTCCTTTTCTGGAAAACCCCCCAGCGCAGGCAATGGCGTTTTCTCCAGACGGTCTTTGCCAGTAGTGCCATCCTCCCCGCTGGTTGTATGGGTTGTCCCATTGGCTATGGATTACAGGAACAAATTTAGTTGAATGAGATAGATTAATGTAACAAGTAGGCGGGTTACATGTTCCACTGTGCCGAGCGAGATATGAGGTAGGTGGTGATGATCACCCCGGGGTAGGGTATGATGCGGTAGTTAGCCGCCCTTGTTAACAGGCACTCTAGGACCCAACGCTCATTCATGAAAACCTGGTCCTCGTCCTCCGAATAACGAGGCCACCTTCACAACCTTCTAACATTCTTGCATTATATCTAAATAAACCTCTAAATAAACGCTCACTTGCTGATATTTCATCAAGCTGCATCATATCAATCATCATGATGTTGTATATGTTTCAGTATTCTAGAAAATTCTAGTATTCCAGAACCCTTAACTTCTTTTAGAACAAACGTAGCAAGCTTTAGCAAATCTTACTATTATATTAGCTTCGTATTAATTTAGACTCATTGTCAAGTTAATAAATTAAAGCTAAAGAAACTACTAAGCTCTCAATACATATATATTAGGTAAAAATATATGTTTCATGCATACACCATCAACAATAATGCACATACACTTAGAAGAATTTTTGTGTACACAGTTAGATAGATCGAGGCTCGATTGATTGAGCCTAAATCGATCGAAGATCAATCGACTTCAATCTAGTTTCATTGTTGGTAGATCGATCGAGCTTTGGCTAGATCGATCGAGATAGTTTTCAATTTCACAACAACTCTTTTTTAATCTGGCCCATATGTTATTTTTACTAATTCTATCCATTTAATTGTAAAAGTTGAGTCTTTGCATGAGTACAATTGTATTTTACTATTAATTCTCATTTAGATCAAATTGGACTCTATATAAACAATTTTTGTTAGAGAAAAAGATACCACACTGAATATAATATTTTCTACATCTGATTGAGCTTTTAAAATAAAAATCTTCTTCTCTTCATCTTTTAATCTTAGGCACTTTCTTGATTTAATTATTCAAATATATTGTGTGGTTATGTTTCAATAATTCATATGCCAATTTGCTTTTCATGATATTGAGCTTTACATGATCGTCCTAGAGTTTGCTAGTTGCTTTGGTTTTTACATTATATGCTCTTGAAACTACTAGTTAAGGTTTTTGGTTATTGAATCTATTCTATGACACACTTTGCACTTGTGTTATTTGCGTTAACGTTTTAGATACTAAAGGTGATGTGTTTGGTATTTTGTTTGAGTCAAAATTATCGTAGTTGACGAGTTCGATTGATCTTGTGGGACTCAAGTAGATCGGAACGTTGGTCCGGATCCAGACACCTAGCTTATGGAGGCTATGAATGGAGCATTAATGGCTCGTAAGTAAATTACATAAGGGGGATTTATCTATGAAAGGTAGTCGAAGACCTGAGCTTGTAATTGAACGTTGATTTTTATAGTAGATAGTTAGGTGGTCCGGTGATTTTTCTCTTAGATCATTGTTGTAACCTAGGTTTTTTTAATCTAAAAATCTTGTGTGTTATTTTTTAATTTTGTATTTTATTTTTATACGCGATTGCATGTTTGGTCGTTATTTTTAGGTTACAGAATTAAAATATATTAAAATTGAAAATAACCTATTCATTCTTTCATTAAAAAATTTCAAATATAATAATTTAATGTTTATAGCCTAAAAAAAATATGTAATGCTTCATTTTCATTCTTTTGATATTGCATTGTCTTTTCCTAAAAAATTAATTAACTCTTCTTTTTATAGGTGTAGATATAGATATAGATATAGATATAGATAGATGGATAAATATAATAATATGTTAAAGGAAATTTTTGAAGTTTAATTATACATAAATAAAAATAAAATTATAGAAATTAATGAGTCTATTTGAAACTTTTATTTATTTATTTATATCTAAAACGCTTTCAAATACATAATTAGTTGAGGCCTTTCCACGTTTTTGGGATATTATTCAAGGAAAGTACTCATGAAATACAAAGATTTCTGGAAGTTTGCTGTGGTGCATTTAGTTCCAGTGATGGAGAGCATCTTTGCGGATGGAGCGAGGTTATATTTTGATGGAGTTATCTTGTTGTACCCTTTAGTTAGGGGATGATGTGCACCTCTGTGTGTTACAGCTTGTTTGGGTTCTCTACCCTTTTGTTGTGTCACTATCATGGTATCTTATTTTTAGTCATTGGCTGATGAAAGAAAGCCTGTAAGTTATAGGTTGCTTTTTTGGTGTTCTTCATAGATCTATGGTGTTCTTAGTAATGGGTTTATGTATGGGCTCAAAAATAAACCTCATTTAATTTGGGAGATGGATTTTATGGAGGGCGGTTCTAATAACATCCTCTTTAATATGCTATATACATACCCCTTTAATAAAATGTTAAAAAACTAATGCAACAAAAGAAAAAAAAAAAAACAGAAAAGCTGAATGCATCCCACACGTTCCTTCCCGCCCATTAGCTTTTCTGAAAAAATTATCTCGTCGGTTGCTGCCGCCAGTTAGGACCACCGGACCAGAATTTTTCTTCGCACCGGCGGCACCACTGCTCCATTAACATTTTCTGCGTTTAAATGTCCAAGAAACTCCAGTTTTATTTTTAATATTTATTCCAATGAAAATGGAACTTTCACCAGAACTTTCGCCGTCGCCGGTGACTTCTTTAGGCGAAGTTTGTGAGCTCCCACTGGTACCCACATCCTCCAATGTACCAGACTGTTTATTTCCTCCCAAAATACTGGAAAACGAGCGAGGGAGGACAGAGGTAGACGTTAAATTTTTTTCAGTATGTTCAACGCACCAGATTCGAACATTTCTCAAACATTCAAATGAATGTTCGGACCTGGTGCGTTGAACATACTGAAAAAAATTTAACGTCTACCTCTGTCCTCCCTCGCTCATTTTCCAGTATTTTGGGAGAAAATAAACAGTCTGGTACATTGGAGGATGTGGGTACCAGTGGGAGTTCACAAACTTCGCCTAAAGAAGTCATCGGCGACGGCGAAAGTTCTGGTGAAAGTTCCATTTTCATTGGAATAAATATTAAAAATAAAACTGGAGTTTCTTGGACGTTTAAACGCAGAAAATGTTAATGGAGCAATGGTGCCGCCGGTGGGAAGAAAAATTCTGGTCCGGTGGTCCTAATTGGCGGCAGCAACCGACGAGATAATTTTTTCAGAAAAGCTAATGGGCGGGAAGGAACGTGTGGGATGCATTCAGCTTTTCTGTTTCTTTTTTCTTTTGTTGCATTAGTTTTTTAACATTTTATTAAAGGGGTATGTATATAGCATATTAAGGGGATGTTATTAGAACCGCCCTTTTATGGAGTCTTTTGTTGGCTTGTTATGTACGTTTTCACTGAACTAGGAACTTCTTTAATGGCGTCCGTAAGATTTTGTTTATTAATGAAATTAACCATTTATAAGAATATGCGCAAGGAAGCATTTTAATAATGTTTAATAATAATTGTTTTTAAAAATTTGAAAAATATTAATTTTTTTTGAAAAATAATAATATATATTTTTAAAATAAATAATTTTAAATGCACATTAATGTCCTAAAATTATTAATAAAATTTAATTAAAATTATTAATAAAATTTAATTAAAATTATTTTTAATATTTTTATCTAAAATATTTAAAATCATTTTATTAAATCACTTATCATAATTTTACTTTTAAAATAAACAAAACAAAACACCAATATGTCATTATATTATTTGCCCCAGTGATTTCACAATTATTTAAAAGGAAAATCATAAGCATATACAATTTTTACACTTAAATTTACACTCATATTAATTATTATATATTACATTACAAAACAACTTTAAATATGATGAGTTATTCATTTTTTAATTTTTTTATATGTGTTACATTATAATTGGTGTAAGTGCCAAATTATGATCATAAAAAATTCTAATAATACATAAATTTAATTTAATTTTATACTCATACTTCTTATATTATATTATTTGTTAAAATTATTTTAAAAATTAAAAAGTGATTATATAAAATAAAAAGTAGAATAATATATATATATATATATATATATATATATATATATATATATAATTGATTAAATAATATATCATATATTGATTAAATATAAAATAGAGTATATAAAATAGAGAAATAATTGTAAGATTATTTATTATTGGATATTAATTAAATTTTGTTAAATAAATTAAAATATATTTGAAATTATAATAAATAAATAAAAATAAGTACAAGAACGGTACGTCACCAAAGCTTTCCGCTCCATGTGTCAGTTTTTGTTTATTTTAATTTTATATACAATTTAATAATAATAAGTTAATGCATTTAGCAACTTAGATCAATTTTTTTTATTCATAATATTAAAGATGTTAATTGCATAATTTTTCTATAATTATGTTTTTTGAAGTTACATTATATTATACAGAATATAAATTATATAATTATGTAAAAATTTTGACCTCTTAAAAAATATAAATTTAAATTATACTAAATATTTAACTTAAGACATTTGAATATTTTAATTTAAAACTAAGTATCTTGATTTGTTTTTCTTTAATTTCAAAATTAATTTTTTTAATTGTAAGAAAAAAACTTAAAATTAAATTAAAAGTTAATTTAAATATAGTTTTTAAATGAAATTATTTTTTTATGTAGAAACTATATAAACAAAATTATATATTAATTTTAATATAAATTATTTTAATAAAATATTTATTATTAATTTTAACTGAATTTATTATACAGATTTTTATCGTACACTATACATATAAATTATATTATAACTTGGATAATTTAGCTTCATATAATTATACTTAATTCAAAGGATACGATACACCAAATATGATAATAATATTGTAGCTTATTAGGACATATAAAAAAATTTTGATTTTAAATTTTAATTATAAATATGCGGATAATATAATTATTTTAAAAGAAAATTCTCTTTTTTATAACTTGTGTGGGCCTAACTATTTCTTTGGTCCAATATACCATGTTATGCGTTATGGCTCATGATTAAAATATTATAAATTTTGCATTAAAAATTATCTAAAGAGGATCTATAATTATGCATTAAAATAGAGCAATAAATAATATTCCATTATATTTGGTGAGGCAGTTTTCATTTAAGGTGACAGGTGTTCACAGGCTATTTTATATATATATATATATATATTAGTTTAATATTTTGTTGATAAAAAAATATATATAGTACAAAAGTTAAATTAAAATAAAAATAATAAAATATTTTAAATAATATATGTTTTTAGTATAATATTTAATGTGATAGATTAAAGATAAAAAATAAATGGTATAATTTTTGTCCCAAAATATCATAAAAATTCCATTAAAATAAAAAGTTTCTAAAACTCAGTCATGGAGCCGTTTTGTCCTTTTTAACGTGGGTTCTGTTACCGTAACGAACACGTCCTTGCATCAAGAAATTCAGCATATGGATTTTACATGGGCACAAAGCACGTGATGTTGTATTTACATCGAGAAATAGTGTTCTAATAAAATATTTGATTTGCTATATAAAGTAAGTATGTTTTGCATGAAATGAGATTAGATTTGTATTTATCTTCCTTTGTTCAAACAGAACATTTGGATGGATGGGCAATGAGTTGTACCGGGTCCATCATTGGCTTTTGTGACAAACTTATTGGTGGCTTTTGGGTGTGTATCCTCTATTTAGGGTGATTTGTGCGTCAATTTTACATTTTTCCTTTGTCTAAAAGATTCAGACTACAATGGTCGGGAAATTACTTTTTGAAAAAAAAAAATTAATAGTTAAATTTTGGGAAATAAAATGATACGATTATGTTAAATGATTGTGACATTTAATGATGATAATTGTTTATGATTATATAAGTTAGGCATGACTTTTGATTTTTAAAATATTAAAAAAATCAAAACTTATTAAATAATTACAATCCAAGTTGAATTATAGTATATAACATTTTATAAATAGGCTATAGTAATGACCATTCGTGGAGAAAAAAAAGAAAAAATTTTAAAAATTATCAAAAATAATGCTCATAAAATTTATAATAATAAAATTAGCACCTCAATAATATTGAACGTGTAATATTGAATGTTCAATATTAAACGAATTTAAATTGGACAGATTTTCAAAGAAAAATAATGTAAACATTATTTTTTTAATTATAAAAAAATATGATTTAAATATAAGGGATATTATTTTTATTATTATATGTTTTGAGAATATTATTTTTATTATTATTACTTTTTAAAAAAAAGTTGAGGAAAAATAATAAATGTTATCTAATTCGGGAAAGTTTCATTGGTGTTCTTAAGATTCCATCTTTTTTTTCACAAATGTCCCAAATAATTACAAAATGTCAAAGCTATCCTCAATATTCAACAAAGTTAAATAAATAACTAATTTTTTATGACAAATTTGTAATTACATTAAATTTTGAAAATATCACAATCATTTCGTTAATTACCCACTGTTTCAAACACGACGACATTAATTTAAATAAAATTAATAAAAGTAAAATATTGAATAAAAAAAAAAAAAAATAAAAATAAAAAAATTCTCTATGACTCTCTAGTGCTCCTCGTTTGGAAAAATTAAAGAATGATTTTTTATTTATTTGTAATTCTCTTTAACTCTTCATCTACATCTCTATGGCTCTCGTTCTCCTCATTTGGTTTAAGAAGTGTAGCATTGCTGCATTGGGAGCAGTGGAAGTGACCGGGGCGCTTTGTTCCTTAGCATCGGCTAGTAGATTTTGGGCTTTGAGGGCACCCACAACCATTTTGTCATCTATTGTCACATGCAACTCGTTCAATCAAAAGCCTGTTAAAAATAACAGCAGAATAATGGTAAATTTATTTTAATTATACAACATGTGATTAAATATAAAATACATATTTGTGTATAGGATTGTTGTAGAAGCCATAGTATATTTGCAAATTTAGTGTATAGAAGTTTATGGGAACGGCCGTACTCACGTTATACAATTTAACGGCCTTGTTGACTTTAGGTCTTAATTGTTCTATTTATAATAGAACCTCCACAATAAAAATCTTATACCTAATGGGCCGGTTTAAATTTATGAGTGCAGCGAGCTCATGGTCCTATCACGTAATATAAATATGTTTATTTCATCTCTTTATGGACTTAAGCATGACACATTCTTATTTAATAATTATCTCATTAATCTAATTTTGTCCTAACATGCTTTATAAATTATTTGATATAATTTAAAGTTGTCAATGATTATGCTAGTTCACATAAAACAATTCCAACATTTTTCTCACATTGATAGCATAATCATGCAGGAAATACTCAATAACATAATCATATCAAATAATGCATCTCAAAATTTTGGGTCAAACTGATATATGCAATAATACACCTAAAGGGTATATATTTCACACATAACCTAGCATTGGAGATTTGAAGCATGACAACAATAATTCACTTATGCATAGATACGATGTATCTATGTATCAACAATATGCATACTTAAGACTGAATCACAATGTTTCTTAACTTTGTCACCTTTTAACCAAAAACATGCGGTGGCTGTAAAGCATGTGATGATAATTACACGATACTAGATCACAAACTATACATGTATGTAAAACTCTCACTAACTCAATACATAAATGAATTTTACAAACAAATTCCAAGTAGGGAAACATGCTTTTGAAGCAAGTTCGTGTTAAACTGTAGTGAGTGAATCTAATATGTTTCACAAATATAGGCATGTAATCTATACAATTAAGAAAAAATGATTGTAGAGTGGCCACAATATATTATCAGGATTTTCCAAAATACTACTAGTAACTCAATATAACCCTCAAATAATTTTACAATCATATCATATTTCACAAAAAATTTCTTTATAACATATTAATATTATGCCTCCATTATTGGTATCGCTATAGCCAATTATATTCACAATATGTTGGTTTACCGATACAATTGTAACATGCTCTATAAACGTTTTGACATTTCATTATTAATCTAGTTTGTCATAGAATTCTTATGCAAGTCCATATATAAAATGCTCAATATTAAATTTTCTCCCACTTAAAAGGCATCATAGACAAAGTTAGACTATATAAGTAAGAAGAAATATCAAATATCAAATGTTTGCAAGCATAACTATAACCTAGCCCAACAATACAAGGATGAAAGTATCCTACCATGTAAAACACCAAAATGATGTTATTATGCAAATAATAACTCTCTATCATATGACATAGGAAATAGTTGTGTATGACATAATAAATTCAATATAAACAAAACAAACACGCGTACTTTCACCTAGAACGCTTTTGCTCTATTTACAAACCATATAAAATTGGGTCATACACGTCTTAGAGTATAATATCATGTTATAAATAATCATGTGTGCACAACACTAAACATGACAATACAAATGACCAACATGTGCACAATAACATGATCAAATGGCAAATTATTGAGCTCTCAATAACTTAATATATCAATAGGTATCTCATTCATTTAGAATGTGTACTCTATATTCACATATGAGTCAACTTATAGTGAGTATACCCATATATATAAATGAACTCATAACATGCTTCTTATAAATAAAACATGAAACATAACCATGAATATAAATAACTTTTATGTTATGGTAAAAGCACTTATTCTTGAATAATTAATAATAAATTTTATAGTGATCTCATATTATAGAGATAAAAAATTGGTACTTGAAAATCTGATTATGCATTTATTCAACTATTAAAGCCTAACAACATAATATATCTTTGCCTTTTATTATTTAAAAGAATTTGAAATGTATAATAACACTTTGCAACAAAAAATTTCTTTTAATATTAAACAATTTTGGATTGCTTAATATATTTGGCACCATAATAATCAATTAACAAAATGTAAAATTATCTAAAATAACTTTAGATTACCCAAAATTGGTACACGGTTATATCAAACAGACTCAATTACTTAATATTGACATGAGGTCACAATATATAACACCTCAAATTATACTTAATGAATATAACAAGTAATTGAGAATAATCCAACTTAAACTTAAGTATTTTTCTCTTGGTACACTGATCATAACATTTGCCGACAATTTCTAAATTTGTACTGCACACTTGAATTAGCATTTATGTTTTCATGACAATTTTTTGAAAAAATGTTTCATATTTATTGGTCTTATTGTTTAATAATGTTGCAAGCAATTTCTATTTAGATAGGAGACATAGGTTAGACTTAAATATCTTAATATCTTTAATCCCTATCACTTTTATGAGTTCATCAAGATTTCAAAAAATTGTTAAATAATTAAATTATCTTGTCACTAATTAAAGCTTGCACACAAAATAATTACACATAAAATATCATTATTCAATAAGAATTGTTAACTTTTACTGATCTTTATATGCATGTTTCAATTCATATTTAACAATTAGTGAAAACATATTTTTCGAGACCAAGTAAATAATAAATATTTGTCACTGTATGGGTGTTTTAAAATTAAATATTAAACACTTTCAAACTACGTAAATATATTTATATTAGTTGATTGCGGCAATCACATATTTTAAATTGTTATTAAAAGTATATCTATTTTGAAATTTATATACCAAAAATTGTTATCAAACAATGATCATAAGTAAATATCATTGTTAGAAAAATAATGAAGATTAAATGTAAAATATATTATCTTCATTCATTCAAAATTTATATCTTTATCATAAATATTATTTACATCATAAGAAATATATGCAACTAATGAAACGTGTCAAAATTTAATCCAAAATCGGTCTCTAAAACTAAAATGAGACTACATTGCAATAAAAAATATTTGTCATGTATACATTCTTTTATCTTTTTCTTTTTTTTTTGAAAAATATCATGTATACCTTCATCTATAAATATGTCAAATATGACTATTGATATGACTAAATTCGTGATTGATATAAAATATAGGTATAATTAGTGTTTGTAAATTCGAGTGAAAAATGGACAAGCACGGTAAATGTCTGATTTTTTATATTAAAACTTCAAAAATATAATTTTCAGACATTAATTTTTCTAAATACTATTACAATATACAAATATTTTCGAACTAAGCTAACTCAATATTGAAATTAAGTGCTTTAAATTTGACTTTATCAACTCACCCAACACCATGAAAAAGGTATTGTCTATGAAAAATATTTCAAACAATGTGTACATGGCTAGCAAATTTAAAAAATATATATATATTTATTATTCACCTTTAAAAAATAATTTTTTTGGCTAGAAAAACTATTAATGAGCCAAAACTTATCATAAAAATATCAAACCATACGATTACTAAATTTAAAATTATAATGAACAACAACATCAATGCTCAAAACACTTTTATTTGATTAAATACTAATGCACTACTATAACAAAGCTTCATGCTTGTTAGACCATAATTTATTTTCATAATATTTGAATCAAATATAGTGTTCAAAATACTCCTGCAACATTTTAGTGACAAAAAATTAATTTTTAAAATGATATTCTGGAAAAGAAAAAGTCATTTAGAAAAAATTACTTGAGAATATTATTGTATTTCTATTTTATGGACTTTTATATACTTAAATTTGAAAACTAGTTCTATCATTTTCACAGAATAAATTCACATAAGTTACAAATTTTATTAATGGGCCGATAAAATACCATATTTAGGTAGAGCACTTGATCATTTACTATATTTTATACGCTATTGTGTGTATGATAATCATATGATATACTTGTAGAGTATATTCAAAGAGTAAAAATATTATTTTTTGACCAACTAATGCGTCATAGTCTGACAATTGTCCTTAAATAGCATATTAATTACTCTACTTTTCATGTTATCATATAACCACATGATACACACTTAGAGTTTATTGTATTCATTTTCAACATTGATGGCATTAATATAGCAGAGACATTTCATTACCATCACAAATGAAAATTTTATTTTAACTACTTATATGCACGTAGCAAACAAGGATCGTGCTTTTCATAAATTCTTCTAAATTTCTTTTATGATAGAGTTATTTATACAATTATAAAGAAATAACAACGATCAGATGCATGTAAAATTAAAATCATGTTTTTACTTATTTCTTCAATTTCATGCTAAAGTTTTATTTATAAATAGATTCTTATGCACTATAAAGCAAAATAATTAAACATATACAATCAAATGTGTCAATTTATCATTGAGAGGATGAATTAGATTATACGGTTCATAACTTTAATTATTTTCTTTATCAACCTAAGTTCTTACCGAATAATAAAATATCGAAAGGATATTTGCTTATCCGTAAGAATCTTAGTAATTTTTGTAATTGCGTACAACAATACCTTTATAAATCAAAAAATAAATTAAATAATCCAACATGCTTAGTCTTACTAGTGGTAAGTATATAAACTGTCAATTGCTATTTACTTTTACTTTTGATTATTGATCCAAAATAACCAACCCAAAATTTAATATGCATTTTATTTCTCAAATCTTGATGCACATATAATTAATTTATATCACAAATCTTTAATTTTGGGTTAACAAGTTATTTCATAAAAATTTTGGATCAAATTATTAAATTGAGAGTTTTTTAATTTATTTATTTTTATACTTTATTATAATAATGTACATTAAGAACTCTCAAACCACATAACACATTATGCAACTTGACATACTTAGGCTTACGAGAGACAAGCACCAAGCATTTTGTTGCTATTTAAATATCACATTAACTACAACATCTAAATTTTAAATAGACACAAAACTTAAGGTGTATTATTATACTTCCAAAAATAAATACACACAGAACATACTTTATAATTCATACATTCATACACACTTGAAAAGTTTATTTTGGTTATTAAAAACATGACAAAAAATTTGGACGTAAATGTGAAATTTAGATTTTTAGTCTATGTATTTGCTATTTTAAAAAACTAATAACCAATAATGTACCCAAAAATTCAGAAAAAAAAGAAAAAAAATCAATCCAAAATTATTTCTGTATTTAATTTGTCAAAATTTGCAATAAATACACATAATATTATTATAAGTAAATTATAACATGAAATTTGGGTGATTACAAAACATTCGAGGCTAAAACATATCAATGCTCAAACAGTACTATCAATCAATGGCAAAACAAAATTTAGATCTATAAGATAGTTACATTTAAATAATTTTTATGTAATTCACAAATGAAAAACATAAAAGGCATTACATTTCAATTTTTTTAACATAACATGGGAAAAGTACCACAAATTTTGTTTTGTTGGCTAAAAACGATTTTTGAAAAATACCCAAATTTGGGACTTTTTGAGTTTGTATCCAAATAACACCAAAACTGACCACAAATCAATTGCTGAGTACACCAAAATGGTTCTTAAATCAAGAATGTAAGGTTTATTTTGTATTGGCAATTTTCGTGGACAAAATGTTTGATTGTAATCTAGAATAGGAATTCAACAATTATTCAGACCACACGTGATGATGGAGTCATCAAGCTTGGAACGCTCATATGACAGGTATAATATTATATCATGCATACATCTTCACACAATTAAGCACGACACTTAGTATGGATCGTAACGAAAAATGTAATTGTGCACATGTTGGTCGATCGATCGAGAGTATTGATCGATCGATCGAGTGGTCGATCGATCGAGACTGAGACAACTTCGATCTAGGTGCTCTCTGTTTGGACTGGATCGATCGAGCAATTGGACCGATCGATCGAACCATGTTCGATCGATCGAGTATAGAACAACTTCGATCCAGGTTCTCTCTGTTTGAGTTAGATCGATCGAGTTTTGTGTATCGATCGATCGAGACCTTCTCGATCGATCGAGACGGCCTGTCGATCGATCGAGCCAGTATTATATTCCTACTCAAACTCTATTTCTTAATTCGACCCTTATGTTTCCTTTACCTAATTGACCACATTTAATGTTAAGAACAGTATTCTTATTTGAGGATAATTGTGGTAATTGGTAAATCCTGATAGGAAAAGAGTTATAGTGAATTGCAAATCCTATTTGAACTAGGATTGGACTCTATATAAGTGAAGAGATATTTGTGCATAAACAATCAACTTGAGCATTTAGAATTACATAGCACTAATACTTTCTAGCATCTGAATTGTGCTTATTCTCTTCACCTATTGTTCTTAGGCTTTCTCATGTTATATTCATATGCCTAATTGATTTGCATGATATTGAGCTTAATTGAATGTTCTAGGGTTTGCTAGCTGATATTGTTTTTACATCGCATGTTAGTATATTTGCTAGTTAGGATTATTCATTGTTTGAATCCGCTCTAGGACACGCATTGCACTTGTGTTATTGTGCTAACGTTACAGGTGACGGCTTCAGTATTTCGTGTGACTCGAAATTACTGAAGGTGACGGGTTCGGTTGATCTTGTGTGACTCAAGTAGATCGGAACGTTTGGTCCGGATCCAGACATCTAACTATTGGAGGCTGTGAAAGGAGCAAGCGGCTCGTAAGTAAATTACAGAAAGGGGGATCTATCTGCGACGGGTAGTTCTGGACTCTATGGTTGTAATTGAACATTATTTTCATAGTGGATAGTTAGGTGGTCCGGTGGACCGGTGGTTTTCCTCTTAGGTCATTGTTGTGGCCTAGGTTGTTTCCACCTAAAAATATCGTGTGTTGTTTTATTATTCCGCATTTATCTTTACACGTGATTGCATGTCTGGCCGTTGTGATTAGATTATATAATATTTGTTGAAAATTGAAAATAACCTATTCACCCCCCTCTAGGCTTATTAGATCTGTAATTAAAAACCTTTTTCAATTGGTATCAGAGCGGGTCACTAGATATACTTAGTGTTGCCTAGGACCTTATTATGGATCATTTTAGAGAGGGTTCTTCTACAATCCGTCCACCTTATTTTAATGGGTCTAACTACCCATATTGGAAGGCTCGTATGAGAGCCTTTTTACGTTCCTTAGATGAAAGTGTATGGAATTCTGTGCTTTATGGTTGGGAACCACCTACGGTTACCAAGGATGGTGTAGTCACACTTAAACCTAGAATTGATTGGACTTCTCAAGATAAAATTGGTAGTGGCTGGAACCAAAAGGGCATCAATGCTATTTTTAGTGCTGTGTCTCCGGATGAATTCCGACGTATTTCTGATATTGAAACTGCTAAGGCTGCTTGGGACACTCTAGAGGTTGCCCATGAGGGCACGTCCCAAGTTAAACGAACAAAACTTCGCATGCTAGCTACTAAGTTTGAAAATCTTAGAATGAAGGAGGATGAAACGTTTTCTGATTTTTATGCTAATTTATGTGATATTGCTAACTCTTCTTCAAATCTTGGAGATAAAATTGATGAACGCAGGTTGGTTCGAAAAGTCTTATGCTCATTACCAGAACGCTTTGAAGCAAAGGTTACAGCGATAGAGGAAAGCAAAGACATTGACACCATGAAGATTGAAGAACTAGTTGGGTCAATTCAAACATTTGAGATGAACTTTCCAGCACCCAAAAAGAACATTGGAATTGCTCTCAAAACCACCGAAGCTGACGATAGTGATGATGATGTAGAAGATGAAGATCTACTCACTCTAGCTAGAAAACTCAAGAAAATGTTCAACAAAAAGGATCTACAGATTAAAGAAAAATCAAGATATCGTAAGGGAAGAGAATTCACGCCAATGAGTTCAGAAGCAGATTGTGCCAACAAGAAGAAGAAAACAAGAAACGCTTTCAATGCTACCCTTAGTGACACAGAAAGTGATGAAGACCAAGCTAGTGGTTCAGAAAACGTCAACTCTAACTACGTAGCTTTTACATCAACTGTTGGTGGATACTCCAGTGAGTCAGACTTTGACTCAGATGAAGAGGGAAGTAAACGAATCCTTGATAAATTTAATGCAAACAGTTTTGAGGAGTTATTTATTGATTTAATTAAATGCAAGAAAGAAAAAGATAAACTACTCATAACTGTAACAAAGCTGAATGAACAGATCAATTTGCAAGACCTTAATTTATCAGTTTTAGAAAAAGAAAAAGTTGAACTGTCTGAGCATTTTGACAAGTTAAGTTTAAGTCTTGCAGGTATTGAACAGGAAAATTCAAAGCTTGTGCAGGAGTTGGAGCAATCAAAGGAAACTGTCAAGAGATTAACAATTGGAGCTGAACGACTTGATAAGATGTTGAGCATTGGTAAGCCTTTCGGTGATACTCGTGGACTTGGTTTCCAAGATGAAAACTGTACACCTTCCACTTCAAAAACTACATTTGTAAGGTCATCTAACTTTACCTCTACTGCTACAAATTCTGCACAAATACCCACTAAAACTGTAGGAGCTAAAACTGTTAAGTTTGTGCCTGTTTGTCATCATTGTGGTAGAAAAGGCCATATTCGACCTAACTGTAGATTTTTGATTAATGCTTTTCGATTTAATGATCATCTTCATGCTTATAGGTATAGAACTCATAATTATCATCATACCATGCCTATGTTGAATTTGAATAGGAAATATGAGCCTAAGAGTATGCCTTTAAAATCTAATGCAATTAAGTCTCAACCCAAAAACATAAAGAAATCAAAATTCATGAAAATTTGGGTTAGGAAAGATTGCATGTTTCCTATCAATTGATCACTATTGCTAGACCACCTAGGTACTTTTGTTTGAGTGCTTAAATGACCCTAGGTGAGTATTTTTTTTGGTTTATTTCGTTTTTTTTTGTTGTTAATTTTTTTTGAATTAAAAAAAAAAAAAAAAAAAAAAAAAGGGTGTACAAGGTTTTGGATTCAAATGATGCTTATACTTTTACAACCTGATCTTTTGTGGCTTATTTTGATTCTCATTGTATATTCTATGCTACAACTCAAAATTCTGCACATATTTGCACTTTTCTCATATGATGACACTATTGACTGAACTTATGCACACACCCACTGAACACTCATGTATGTCATCTATGAAGTTTATGATTAATTTTGAAAGACTCTAAGACTTGAGCTAATCTTGATTGCGAAATCATATTGAGCCCTATTTCTTATTTTTTAAATATTTCATCTTAGGGAAATAACTAGTATTGAGAGGGCTACCTACTATGATGTGTGAAGCTACCGCAGTGAGCGGAGAGGGCTACCTCATAACTAGTGTGAAAGTCATCGTATTAGATTTATGGCTCGTACATGTTTTTAAAAAAAAAAAATAATAATAATAATAATAATTAAGAAATTCTATTTGGCATGTACAAAAAGAAAGAGCAAAAAAATGTTTTTTTTCATAGACATATTTTATTATGATTGATGACTCAATTATGATTTAGCATGATAGATGAACTTATTTTCTTTTGAGTCTCTTAAAATTGGTCATAAATGAAATTATTGGAATACAAGTGGAGTTCACATTTGTATACTACCTTAAGTGAATGTCAATATGTCATTATATGTGTTAGCGTGTTTATGTGACCTATTTATTTTGCTAATACAATGAATAATCAAAATTTAAGCAAAAATAATTTTTTCAATTGGTTGTATGCTTATTCGTGTTAAATGAGTTCATTCCTTTGTGTGGTAAATAAAAACAAAAAAAAAAAAAATTTTTGAATTTATTTTTCGTCTAGAGAGTCATAGAACTTAGGGGGAGTCATTGCATACATATTTCATTATTCTTCTTTTGACTTAATGCAATTCCTCCTACATGCTTTGGACATATACATGTGTGCTCTTATGCATTTTTAGCCCACCTTGTTGAGAGTGACCCTTGTCATCTTTAGTGTTTCATGATTTGTCAATTTCGTATGCCAAAAAGGGGGAGAAAGATTCATGTTATTCATGTTGCTATGGAGATTGAATTTAGGGGGAGATGTTGCATTTATTAGTTGTGGGGGAGAAGGATTCATGTCCACATACACTACATATCTTTCGCACTTTTATGTACACTGAACTAATAAGCAATGAGGCTTTCAAGCCACATTTGTGTGCTATTTGTTTGTCTAATTTCAGTGGACCGAGCGTATCAAGTATCAAGCGAAGATGGTCCACCAGATCATAGACAGTCCACTATGTAATTGATGTAATGATATTTTAACCTTGAGCGTTATGTAGTGAGAGAGTGATTTTGTCACACGAAAATGCCAAAGGGGGAGATTGTAAGGTTTATTTTGTATTGGCAATTTTCGTGGACAAAATGTTTGATTGTAATCTAGAATAGGAATTCAACAATTATTCAGACCACACGTGATGATGGAGTCATCAAGCTTGGAACGCTCATATGACAGGTATAATATTATATCATGCATACATCTTCACACAATTAAGCACGACACTTAGTATGGATCGTAACGAAAAATGTAATTGTGCACATGTTGGTCGATCGATCGAGAGTATTGATCGATCGATCGAGTGGTCGATCGATCGAGACTGAGACAACTTCGATCTAGGTGCTCTCTGTTTGGACTGGATCGATCGAGCAATTGGACCGATCGATCGAACCATGTTCGATCAATCGAGTATAGAACAACTTCGATCCAGGTTCTCTCTGTTTGAGTTAGATCGATCGAGTTTTGTGTATCGATCGATCGAGACCTTCTCGATCGATCGAGACGGCCTGTCGATCGATCGAGCCAGTATTATATTCCTACTCAAACTCTATTTCTTAATTCGACCCTTATGTTTCCTTTACCTAATTGACCACATTTAATGTTAAGAACAGTATTCTTATTTGAGGATAATTGTGGTAATTGGTAAATCCTGATAGGAAAAGAGTTATAGTGAATTGCAAATCCTATTTGAACTAGGATTGGACTCTATATAAGTGAAGAGATGTTTGTGCATAAACAATCAACTTGAGCATTTAGAATTACATAGCACTAATACTTTCTAGCATCTGAATTGTGCTTATTCTCTTCACCTATTGTTCTTAGGCTTTCTCATGTTATATTCATATGCCTAATTGATTTGCATGATATTGAGCTTAATTGAATGTTCTAGGGTTTGCTAGCTGATATTGTTTTTACATCGCATGTTAGTATATTTGCTAGTTAGGATTATTCATTGTTTGAATCCGCTCTAGGACACGCATTGCACTTGTGTTATTGTGCTAACGTTACAGGTGACGGCTTCAGTATTTCGTGTGACTCGAAATTACTGAAGGTGACGGGTTCGGTTGATCTTGTGTGACTCAAGTAGATCGGAACGTTTGGTCCGGATCCAGACATCTAACTATTGGAGGCTGTGAAAGGAGCAAGCGGCTCGTAAGTAAATTACAGAAAGGGGGATCTATCTGCGACGGGTAGTTCTGGACTCTATGGTTGTAATTGAACATTATTTTCATAGTGGATAGTTAGGTGGTCCGGTGGACCGGTGGTTTTCCTCTTAGGTCATTGTTGTGGCCTAGGTTGTTTCCACCTAAAAATATCGTGTGTTGTTTTATTATTCCGCATTTATCTTTACACGCGATTGCATGTCTGGCCGTTGTGATTAGATTATATAATATTTGTTGAAAATTGAAAATAACCTATTCACCCCCCTCTAGGCTTATTAGATCTGTAATTAAAAACCTTTTTCAAAGAACAAGGGATTTATGGCATTCATTTTGCCTGAAACACAAGTTTTGAAAATATCCAAAATTTAGGGTTTGTAATTCTTTCAGAAATAACAACAAATTGATGTCCCAAAATATATCATATGCATCAACGAAACACAAATATATAAAATTATTAGTGCTATTATTTCCCAAGTATAAATCATTATACCAATTGTAAAAGGAAAGTTGATATACTATATGCACGTCAATCAAGTTTACGTTTACAGTCGTATATTAAAACAAGGTCCTCTAATATCAATTGTTAAAAATAATAGTAAAATAATAGTAAACTTGTTTCAATAATATAACATGTGATTAAATATAAAATACATACTTGTATATAGTATCGTTGAAGAAGCCATTGATCCACATTAATGCTCTAATAGTATACCTGCAAATTTAGTGTGTAGGAGTTTATAGAACGGTTGCACTCATGTTATACAATTTAATGGCCTTATTGACTCTAACTTTTAATTGTTCTATTTATAATAGAATCTCCACAATAAAAATCCTAAACCTAAGCGCCAGTTTAGGCTTCTAAGTATGGCGAGTCCATGGGTCTATCACATAATATAAATATGTTTATTCCATCACATTATGGATTTAAGTATAATACATGTTTATTTAATAATTGTCTCATTAATCCCATGGGAGCAATGGCGGTGGCCAGAGCGCTTTGTTCCTAGGGGTGGCAATTCGTGTCGTAACTTGTTTGATCGAATTGAACCCAAATCAAAAAATTTGAATCGAATTAGATTTGGACTAAATTTGGCCCAGCTTAAATAGCAAAAAAAAAAAAAAAAAAAACGAGCTAGGTTCACGCCAACCCGATAGCCCAAATTCAATTTTTTTTAATAATTTATTCTCTAAACGTAAATACTTAACCTAAGCCCTAATATTGCAAATTTCCATTTGCCCTCTCAGTTTTCCAGTTTCACATCCCTATCGCCATCTCGCATCTTGCCTCTCTTTGTCTCTCACAAGTTCATCGACAGCCTTCAACCTTTAGCCCCGTCAGCCTGCAGCTGTCAGCTATCTCCACCTGCTTTTTTTGTGAGATCAAGTTCAACAACAATCCACTAACACAACACTAGTCTGCCAACACAACTCCAAAGTTTCTCGATTCGATTTGCAGTCCTACCTTTCTTGGATATCTGATTTGGACGCCAGTGTGGGCGAAGGTGAAGCTCTTGTTGCTTGCTTGAGAGAAGTTCTGGCTTTATATTTCAGCAGAAGCTCACGCTCATATTATACGTCAACCAAGCTCTTTTCGCTCTTAAAATGGTAATACCTTACTTTGGTAAGATATTGTCGACCAATCACTTTTTTTTTTTTTGTGCTAATGGCTCTTGGAAGCACTTTGTATTTTGGTTACCTATTAAATATTATCAATGCATATATCTAAACCTTTCTTCCTAGCTACTTACCTTTACAAAAATTTTGGTGCCTATATAAACTCTTCTCTCTATTTGTAGCTGTATTAGACAGTTGGGCTCACTAATCCATGATTAGTTAAATTTCATTTCTGTTACTTTCGTTCAGTGAGTTGGAAGTGCTCTAAGAATGACGTCTTGCAATTTCTCCATGATTTCGATGCTTTATTTTCATGTCATGTTGTTGTTACTAAGTTTTATCGGTACTATTTTAGTATTACCCTGTAATAACTTCTCCGTGGCATTGATTGGTGGTCAAATTAATATGGGCTGCTTCTTTCTTTTTCTATTGTGAACGACCAATACAAGCTTTTAGTCAGTCAAAAATTAGTATCGAAGTGCCCTTGGAATTTTCCCTTGAGTGATGAGAATACCTTTACCTATTGTGCCTTCTCTTACTATTATCTCATTATAGCATGGTATTCACTATTCCCATTGTTATTCCATTACAAATTGGACAACATATCTATAATTTTTCTTTCAAGGAGGATGCAATTCTAATATTATTATTATAGATGGGAACTTTATTCATGTCAGCCGATCTACAAATTGGACAGCATATATCTGTTTCTCTGTCTCTCTCCCCTCACTTTCATGCACTACACTATACACACACATGCATATTTTCTTTCCGGTGTAGAAATTTGGTTTTCATTCCTCAAAATATTGGGAATTGATTTTATGGTGTGGTATACTTGGTAGTTGACAGTATACTATGTAAATAAACTCATGAGTTATGTACGTCTGTTGTTGGGTTAGGTAGCTTGTTATACTAAATTCTAACCACCTCATAATGTTATGTACGTCTGTTGTTGGGTTAGGTAGCTTCTTATACTAAATTCTAACCACCTCATAATTCCTTTGTTCTTTTACTTATTTTGGTATTTTTTTTGTTGACTATGTTTTGCTGTTTTTTTACATGTTATGTTGTAGTTTTATTTATTTATTTTCTTCTACTTGTTTTTAGAGACATGCATCTCTATATTTGCTTTCACTACAAGGAAAAAGGCTTTTAGGTACAGTTGTTAACCGTATCTATAGGCTTTTAGGTACGGTTGTCTTTTAGCGCGTAACTGTACCCGTTGCGCGTGTCGCTATAGGTTGACCTACGGGTACGGTTGTTAACCGTACCCGTAGAGTTTTAGGTACAGTTAACAACTGTACCCGTAGGTATTTGTAACCGTACCTAAATCTCTACGGGTACGGTTAACAACCGTACCCGTAGAGTTTTAGGTACAGTTAACAACCGTACCCGTAGGATTTTAGGTACGTTTGTGTAACCGTACCTGTAGAGTTTTAGGTACAGTTAACAACCGTACCTAAAACCCTACGGGTACGGTTGTCTTATGTATTACATGGTTTTAGGTACGGTTAACAACCGTACCTATAGTTTAAAATTTTTTTTTTTTAATAATTTTTTTCTGTAATTATATTTTTACCTGTTTTTATCCCTGCTCACTATATTATCAGACTTTAATCAGACATTTATATACATATCTCAACAAGCATACAAATATTAATTCTATTACAATTATGCATATTGCGTCGTCATTTCAGTAAATTAAAATACATAGCTAATGTCACTAACCTAATTAAATTAACTATATATACATACAAGTTAAATCTAACTAATATATATCAAAATGTAAAATATTTAATTGTCTAACTTGTGCTTTCAATACTATCAATAAGGAATTGACATACTTCTCTTCGACAAACATCAAGTTCTTCTCGGGTGTATGTTTTCTTTTCTGCAAACTAAAAAAAAGGTAATTAGATCTATATAGTGTTATAAATAATTAGGAAATACATGATACTTAAAAATTTATGAATACAATGATTTAAAAAAATTACTAGCTAAATAATTGTATGTACAATCATAAATATTTTGTTAACTTACTAGTAGTGATCGAGACTTTCTTGGTTGATATATAATATCTTTCGTATATCTCATCACAAAAAAACCACATTCAATGCTATTATTTTGAATAGGTGCCTACACACATATATAAAACATAAATTGCATAGTTAATTAATTTGAATAGCTTATCTAAATAATTACTTGTAATTAAAGATGTACAGGCATATAATAAACGATAAATTAATATATACTAACCTTAATAGGCCGGAAAGTAGGTGGTGGTTTAAACGAACGTGTTATAGTTTGGTACCATCTAGAAAAAGCACTATAATATCGACATAATAAATAAACATTATTCATATTCAATCATCCATGATTACTTAATTAGAAATAATTTAAAATCATGTTAATCAAATATATTAAGTTAATAATATCCAATGATCATATCTTGAAATCTTTGTGGTGGACTGTTTCCAAGTGAATCAAACCACTCAACAACACCACTATATGGATGGATCACCCCAAGCATCCAATGATTTCTATAATTAATTGCAAATGATTGTTATAATAAGGACTTAACAAAATTAGAACATAAGAAAAGTATATGTATATAAAATACTCACGATAGCCAATAAGGAACAATAAGTCTTTCATTCTCTTCTACTCCAAGCATTCGTTCAATGAGAGCATCGATTTGATCATCAAGAGTAGGGCTCCATTGATTTGATATAAGTGCAGGATGCAGAAAGCGATATAATTTGTGATTTTTTACATTTCTTGTTAAGTGATCAAATAAAATCCTATACTTAGAAAAAAATATAATTATTATATTTCGTATTATTGAAAAAAAAACTTATAAATAATATAAAAAGTTTAAATAAATGTTACCTCTCATATACTGCAATAATTGTTGCTTGTAGCCACCCAACAATACATAATGGCATTATGTCTTCGCTCCTAACCTCCAAGGGCTCCTCAATGCCCAATGCGTCTATGACATTAATTTGAAATGATTCACCATTAGCTATCATATTATTGCATGCATACATTGTCATACGTTCAATGGCACCTCCATCACCTATACATGGAATATCTTCAATTCTTTTTTCATGAGAAGTGACTTTTTTCTTTGGCTTTATTTGCTTTTTGGAGGCCTACGCTTAACAACAAATTATGTTAAATAATATAATTAAAATTGCAAATATCAGCACATGAAATAATGTTAATGTATGCTAACCGAATCATTTTGGGTGATTATCCAATTTTTAGGCCAAGCTACCATACATCCTTCAGCTTGTCCAACACACATCAACTCATCTCCAATTGGAATTGGCAAAAATTCTTCATCTTTAAGTGACTTCTCAATACTAACTCGTGCATTATACTTACCAAGAAGCATACGATGCACTTTAGCATATGGGTCACTAGTTTGGTAAACTTTACCCTTAGCCACAATGTTATTCAATTCATCTAATGCTAAATAACATGGACTTCCCTACAATTGAGATGAAACTCATATTAGCATTGCTTACAATGAAATACGTTATACTTGTAATTATATGTGATGCATACCTCTAAGTCATTGATAGGAAATGTTGAAATTGTTGGAGGCATAAAAGTGTTGCTCTCTTGAGTGATACCTGGACTTTTTGACTTAAGTGCTTCATTCTCAGCCCTTAACCTGATATTCTCTTCTAAAAGTTGTTTTTCCTTGTCAACCTTCCCTTTACCTTTATTTGGCTTTATTGGGTTCTTCTCACGTGTGGGTGTGTGATATCTCTTAAGTATGGTAACCCCATAACTAGCACCTCTAACACGTCCAGGATGTTCTTTTGTTTGTAACGATTGACCCAATATATCCTTGTGACCAATGGGTATAAATTCTCCCGAATGGCTCTTTCTTTCATAATCTTCCTACAAATTAAGTAATCACTATATAAGCTTAACACATGATAATATGAATGTAAGTTATAATCAACATATTTTATGTTAAACTTGATTCATTTACCATCAATTCTATTGCTTTTTGGGCAGCTTCATTAATTGGAACTCCATCTCTAGAATGCGTGTGCCTCCAAGTAATGTGTCTACCTGGGATAATTCCATCTTGAAAATTGGTTTTCTATAATAATAGCAATTATCAAGTTAGATAGATAAATGTTATATATAATCACATGAAATCAGGCACTTCATACAAGTTGTAATGCCAATGACTCTTCGACCAGTATAATTTACGTACACTAACTGTTCTCTATTTTGTTTGGACTCCTTGCTCATATCCTACAAAAACTAACTTGTATCAGTAAAACACTTTATATATGTATATATATAGTATGTATTCAATGTAATTGATTTATATGTCATTACCTTAAAAGTGTCAGTTTGTGTCCACTCCACAAACCAATCCCATTGTTCTTGTGTAATAAAATCATACTTTTCGGGGGGTGTTCTCAACAAATCTGGAAACTCAAGATTAGCCACCACGTGCTCTTTGTATAACTTATGCTTGTGTTTCCTCCACATATCACCCAACTTCTTCATGGTATATACTCGTGCTATCTCTGAGTCGATATTGGGAAATATAAAAGTTGTCTACATAAAACATGTACACAATATTTATAACCATGCATATATTATGATAATCATTGAATTCAAGTAGAATAAGCAAAGAAAAATTATTACTTACTATCACATCCTGCCACAAAAGTTCCTTGCAATTGTGAGGCACATCCGTCCATACTTTGTAATTAATTGGAATTGAAGATCGTGCTAATACCCCCAAATAACTAATGAAATCATTAGAATTTTGTCCAATAGGTATGTTTTCTGAATTAAATAGTACGGATGTCCTAATCCCTTCACTTCTTAATTTCACTAACTTATTCATTTGGGTACGACCTCTAGTTTTCTTCTCCGTACTACCACTTGAACGTTGAGACAATTCCATCCTGCAATATCACACACATTTTTATAAGTACACATATAATATCATGTTTAATTAACAACAAAATATATTAAGAAATTAATTAAATTAAAGTATAACTTACAAATACATAATGAGTATAACATTATTTTTCTTTGTCATGTACAATCCACGTTCCTTCACACTCAATTCGACAGTAATCAACATTCTCATCTTCTTGTTGGTCTAACATGTTACTTTCATCTAGCAATGTGACAACCTCCTCATGCTCCATTACGATGTCTCCTAATACGTCAATATTAAGAGTGTCATTATAATCCCGACGAGGAGGAGTTAAGACATTCCACCATTGTTTCTCTTGAGAATCATGAATGTAGAAAACTTGTTTAGCTTGTGAGGCCAAAATGAAAGAGTCATTAACATGTGACTTCTTATTTAGATCAACCAATGTGAAACCAAGTGCATCCTTCTTTATTCCATGTTTGCTATCCACCCAACTACACTTAAATAAAGGAATTCTAAACTTTACATAATCTAGATCCCATATTTCATCAATAACTCCATAATAATGAATGTCTCCTTCAATAGGTTGCATATCTTTGGCACTTGAAAATTGCATAGTTTTTGCAATTATAAAAACTCCACTATTTTGGGTAACACGATTGTCACTTCTATTTTTTGTTTGATAATGGGTCCCATTTATGGTATAACCATGATACTTAATGACATTAAACTTCGGACCTTGTGCTATCCATCTCAATTCTTCAGAGATATTACAACTTGTTCTATTCAATTCATTTGCAATCTAAAGCACAAAATTACCACATTTAACTCATTAGTAATTAGTAATAAATATAATGAATTAAATCTATAATTGACTAGTAAATACAACTTATAATTCACTTACTTGAGCTTTCAACCAATATATAAATGTTCGATTATGTTCATTTAATATCCATTTTTCTCTCTTATTTTGCTTTGTATGACGAATATGCTTCATATGTTTCCTACAAAAATAATTGATTTGTGTCAAAGTAAGATGAACATTTAATGATTAGAACAAAAAAAATAAAGTATGAGGAGTAAACATACTCGATATAAGGTTGAACTACTTCCAAGTTGTTCAAAACATTACTATGTGCTTGTTCCCAAAGTGCACGATCAATAGAATCAACCCACCCACCTTTATCTGGCTTTCCGGAGATGCTCTCACAATTTAAGTGCATAATCAAGTCAACTGAAAGACCAATTGGTTTTACTCCAATTAAAAATTCAGAACAAAATTTTATTGCTTCCTCTGCCACATAACACTCTGCCATGCACCCTTCTGGACGATTACGATTACGAACGTAACCTTTAAGTACACTCATATGTCTTTCAAAAGGGTACATCCACGTTAAGTACACAGGTCCACATAACTCCAACTGTTTTGTGAGATGCACTGTTAAGTGTATCATTATGTCAAAGAATGATGGTGGAAAATACTTTTCAAATTTACATAATGTGAGCACAACTCTTTTTTGAATTTCTTCAAGCCTTGTAACATCCACAGACTTTTTGCATATATCATTAAAAAACGTACACATATCTATGATTGCACTCCTAACATCCTTAGGCAACATACCACGTATTATAACGGGCAATATTTGTTGTATTAAAGTGTGACAATCATGAGACTTCATTCCATTCAATTTCCAATTTGAAGTGTTAACCAAAGACTTTATATTAGAGGAATATCCAGAAGGAACTTTAACATTGGATAGTGCTTCCATAAATTTTTTTTTCTCCTCTTTAGACAAAGTAAAACACGCTGGAGGAAGAAAAGTGCGACGGTCCTGAAATTGAGGATGCAACTCTGGACGTAACTTCATGTCTGCTAAGTCCAATCGAGCACCTAATCCATCTTTTGTTTTTCTAGGAATATTCAACAAGGTGCCAAGAATACTATCACACACATTTTTCTCAATATGCATAACATCAAGAAGGTGTCTAATTGGCAAATGTTGCCGGTACTCTAATTCAAAGAATATTGATCTCTTCCTCCAACATATTGAAGTATTTAAAAGTTTTTGTTGTTCTTTTGATTTACCATGAGGAAAAGTTATTCCTTCAACTTCTTTTAGAATATCATCTCCAGTTGGTGGTAATGGAGCTTCATTATATTCTTGTGTTCCATCAAAACATCGTCTTTGATTTCTATATTTATGCCCAAGTGGAAGGAATTTGCGATGACCTCTGTAACACATTTTATGAGAATGGGCTAATTTATCCGCATATGTGTTTGTGCTACAAACTGGACAAGCAAAATAGCCCTTCACAGCATGACCAGACAAGTTACCATATGCAGGAAAATCATTTATAGTCCACATTAGAATTGCCTTTAAGGTGAACTTCTCTTGATGATATGAATCAAATACTTCAATGCCATTATTCCATAAAATTTTTAAATCATCTATTAATGGCTCTAAAAACACGTCAATATCATTCCCTGGTTGCTTAGGGCCTGATATCAACAATGTTAGCATCATGAACTTCCTTCTCATGCATAGCCACGGTGGGAGATTATAATTGACCAACATAACGGGCTAACAACTATACTTAGTACTCATTGAGCTATACGGATTGATACCATCAGCTGCAAGTGCAAGTCTAAGATTTCTGGGCTCTGATGCAAATTCAGGCCACTTTTCATTGATGAGGTTCCAAGAACGAGAATGTGATGGATGTTCTATTTTACCATTAACAACCTCTTGAGCAGCATGCCATGATAAATTTTTGGATGTATCAATGCTTCGAAACATCCTTCGAATACGTGGAATAGGTGGAAAATACCACAACACCTTTGCAGGTATTTTTTTTTTATTTTTCATCTAATCCAAATTTGGACTCTTTCCACCTTGATTCCTTACATATAGGACATTCACGTGCATCTGTATACTCTTTCCTATATAGTATGCAGTCATTTCGACATGCATGTATTTTCTCATATTCCATACCTAGCTCATTAAGTGTTTTTTTAACATCATACATAGAATGAGGTAATTTATGATCCTCAGGCAACATATCACCTATTACAGTTAGAAGTTCTTTAAAATACTTATCAGGTATTCCACACTTCGCTTTAATATTGTACAATGTGACTAATGCAGAAATCTTAGTGTACTTCTTACACCCATTCCATAACGGTTTTTCAGCATCCTCTAAAATCTCATTAAACTCTTCACCCAACATATCGGCATTCAAATTATCTTGCACTGCATCTAACATTTCATTAGTATCAACAAAAGCTTCTTCACGCTTTCTCTTTTGTTGTGTAGGGGACGCATTGGGGAACTCATTACTATTCTTCATAATTTCTTCCCCGTGCCAAAACCATATCTTATAACTTTTGTCAATACCATGTTTGAATACATGATTTCGAATTTCCATAACATTATGTCCTTTTCGGTTCCCACATTTCAGACAAGGACACTTAATTTTTTCATGATTACTTGCATTATCAGCAGCAAAAGTAAGAAAATTTTCAAGCCCTCCACTAAATTCATTTGACCTTCTATCCATTGACATCCAAGACTTATCCATTTAAAAACCTAATTAAAGATATATATATATATATATATATATATATAAACATTATGTCAATGAACATATATAATATTGTGAAATAACAAGTGACAAAAATATTAAAAAAAAAGAATCAAATAATATATATATACAAATACAAGCAACATTAATTCAAGTAAAAAAAAATAAAAATATATACAAGTTATACAACATTAATTCACAATCAACATATAACATTATATAATTTTTTATCACACTATGCATATGTATATAATTTTTTCCATGAATAAATATACAATAATATATAACATTATAAATAATTAATAATAATAAACAAAATAAAATAAAAAAATTAAAACATATATATATATATATTAACGGCAACTATATATATGCACATATAAAAATTTTCATGAACAAATATAAAATATGCATGAATAATAATATCATAGCAATTATAAATAAATAATGATAATATTTAATTTTAGGCAAAAATTCTCAAAACATATATATTCAAGGCATATAGCAAACATGGGTAATAGAGATTATGAACTAATTAAGAAAAAAATCAAGTACATTACTCAAAAAAGCACAAAAAATACATACCTTGAAGGAGAAAAGTTGATGGTGGCGAAAATGGAGGTCAAAATGGGACCTTTGGTGGCTGAAATGGTGGAGGAAAAAAATGGAATTTTTCGGCTGAAATGGGAGAAAAACTAGGCGGCTAATGGTTCAAAACCGTACAACACGGCGGCGGCAGCACTCACGCCGTCGGAAAGCAGCCGGCACCGAAACACCCAGGCGAAACCGGTCACGTATGGCTTAGGGAGGGAGGCGGCGCTGGATATTGTGGGACAAAGGGTGGGCTCGGGTGGGGAAGAAAAGAACATTTGTGTGGAGCCCATGGATGTGGAAACCTAATTAAAAGATTTGACCTACGGGTACGGTTGTTAACCGTACCTAAAAGACTACGGGTACAGTTAACAACCGTACCCGTAGGTTAATTAAAAAACTTTTAGGTACGGTTGTTAACCGTACCCGTAGCCTTTTAGGTACGGTTAACAACCGTACCCGTAGAGTTTTAGGTACGGTTGTTAACCGTACCCGTATCCTAGTTTTTTAATTAACCTACGGGTACGGTTGTTAACTGTACCCGTATCCTTTTAGGTACGGTTAACAACCGTACCCGTAGGTCAACTTTTAGGTACGGTTAACAACTGTACCTAAAGTTTTCCGTAATTTTCCGAAAAAGTTCCGCGTTTTGGTTCACTTTTAGGTACGGTTAACAACTGTACCCATAGGTAATTTTTTTAAAATACACGGCCAACCGTACCTATAACTATTTAGGTATTGTTGTTATCAAATTTTTAATTTAACAACCGTACCTATAGGTATATTTTGTTGTAGTGTTTCAAGCTATTTTATTTTTGGAAACATGTCAAACTCTTTTCAAATGTTTGATCTCTCTCTTCTTCTTTTTCTCCCTAAGAGAGAAGGAAACTCTTATTTACTCAAATGATATAGTCTCTTAGAAGATTATTTATATATTATGCCATTGTTTCTTGTTTGCATTTGCATTATTGCATATTTCATTCTTGTTAATGTGTTCTTTACTTTAAATTTGTTCTTCTTTTTTTTTTTTTTTTATCTTTAGTTATTAACTTATAATACATGGTTCAATTTCAGTCAAAGAATTAATATGGAGGTAGACGAAGATGAAAGAGCTAATATAATGGAAAACACCGTAGAGGAAGATGAAACAACCACTGATGTTCTTCCAAATTCAAAGAGACAAAAGACGATGGCAAAAAGATCGTGGATATGAGCACACTATGAGACTCTTCCTTTAGGTTTTTATAATATTTCACGAGAGAAGTGCAAGTATTGTGGTCAAATATATCAAAATAAGTCTGAAAATGGAACAAGTACTTTCACTCGCCATTATAATAAGTGTGCTGTAAGAGATACACGAGATGTGAATCAGATAATTATTGAGAAATATAAGAATATGGTTTCATATCGTTATGAATTTAATCCTAAAAGTTCAGGGAGTTATTAGTTGAAGTTATTATTTTACATGACTTGCCTTTTCAATTTGTGGAATATGATCATTAGAGTCGTTATTAATTATTTACGTCCAAGAATTCACATAATCTCTAGAAATACAACAAAAGTTGATACTCTTATGATTTATGAGAGAAGGAAGTTAAGAACTAAAATGTTAGCTACATGTCCTGGTAGGATCAGTCTCACTTTTGATTGTTGGTCTTCAATTATAAATAATGGATATATATATAACTTGTCATTTTATTGACAATGATTGGATCTTACATAAGTGAATTTTGAATTTCTCATTTATGCCTCCACATAATGGTGAAACATTTAGTGAAAAAATCTATGATATGTGTTGTGATTGGGCATTGAAATAATTTGTTTGAATTGACATTAAACAATGCTTCATCAAATGATACTTGTGTAGATAAGTTAATTACCCGATTAAATGAAAACATTGTACTTGTGGCTAAGGGTAAATTTTTTCATCTTTGTTGTTATGCACATATTATTAATTTGGTAGTGTAAGATGGATTGAAAGATATTGATTACACAGTTGAAAAAATTTGAGATAACATTAAGTTTGTGAAAGGATCAAGTGCATAAAAGCAAAAATAGATAAGTTGTGTCATAATGGACTCTGGCTACAAGACTAAAAAACACGTGAGACAAGATGTTCCTACCAAGTGGAATTCTACCTACCACATGCTTGAGAGTAATTTATTTTATTGTAAAGCATTTGAGCACTTGGCATTTATTGAACAAAATTATAAGCATTGTCTTACAAAAGATGAATGGAAAAAAGTTAACAATATTTGTAGATTTCTGATTGTACTTTACGAGGTCACCAATCTTCTTTCAAGAATAAGATATCCAACTGCAAATTTATACTTTCTTGAAGTGGCTAATTACTATGTGGTTTTTAGGGAGAAGGTAAATGATAGTAATGACTATACCAACAATATGGGTAGACAGATGATATATTCCAAAATTTGAAAAGTATTGGTCTGATTTTAATATGATTTTATCCATAGTCGTGGTTTTTGATCCGCTCTATGAGCTTCAGTTTGTGGATTTTATATACAACCAAATATATGGGTATTCTAAGTCTATAGGATGACAAAAAGAATTTGTTTTAATTGTTTAGTGGATATTATAAATGTGGTTCTATTTCTAATAAAGTTTTATCAGATAAAAGTGTATACGTTGATACTTCAATTAATCACAACAATGATTTTCCTACTTGGACATAAAGATCTACTTTATTTAAGGTAAAATACTTAATTAAAATTTTATGCTTTAGATTATGTAATAATTTTAATATTTTTATTATGGTTGTAGAATTTTAGTGCATTTGATGAGAATTTTGTTTCACCAAAGAGTTAATTGAAATTATATTTGGAAGAGCAAGACTAAATTTGAATCAAAATTCCAACCTTGATGTTCTTACACATTGCAAGTCATACCAATATAGGTATCCTGATGTTGCTGTAATGGCACGTGACATCCTAAGTGTTCTTGCTACTACGATTGCTTCAGAAGCTGCTTTTAGTGTTGTGGAAGAGTTCTAGATCAATATCGAATCCAACTTTTGCCTAATACAGTTGAGGCAATTGTTTGTACTAGAGATTGGTTATTTGTTGAAAAAGGTTATTTTTTTATTAACAATTTTTTCTTATTATGGTTATATATCAATAAAGAACATATTTAACAATTTTTATTTATGTGTTTAAGATAAACTATGTGAGAAATTTTTCAAAAGTATTGCAAGTGAGCTGATCACTGAAGTTGATACTCAAAACTCTAATAACATGGTTGTGCTTAGGGATCAGGGTGCTAACTAATGGTATTGAGGTACAAAACTCATATTATAATTAGTTGACATTATTAAGTTATTTCACCCTATTTTTCATGCATGTTATTTTTACACACAGGCAAATAGCAGGAATTAACAATGAATGACAATATTGATTTTACTCATATTTAGCATGCATCTGATAAAGGACATTGACATGTCGCTCTATTCCTTGTATGTACCTATTTTATATTATAATTAAAGGTTTGAGCACCTAAAGATAGTGAGTGATTTTGTAGCACAATAGTTTACCTTGGAATACTAATGTGGTTTTGTTTTTTGTTTTTGTTTTTTTGGAAAATGCATAATAATTTTTAAGAAATTAATACAATTGTATGAAATTATTGTTGTTTAGAGAACTTTCACAAGCATCACACAAGAGCTCACTCTGTTTTTCATTTTTTGGCATTGCTTTAAATATTTTGCATTTTCAGGTTTAATGTGAAAGTGTCTCTTTCATAAACTTCATGACAGATAGTAGCTATGCACCTATTTTTTGTGTATTATTATTATAGTAATTCTCGTGATTTTTTTCATTAATTCAGTTCTTACAAGTATTGAGCTATGGTTATTTAGAGTTAAAAGTCAATGAGGTTGCATGAAAATTTTGGTCAGTCAACGAGTTTTCTACGGTGCATGAAAAATAGGGTTATATGAAAAGTTCTATTAACTAAAAAAACATGTAATTAACAATTTGAGCTAGTTTGTTTGTATTTGGTTTGGGTTGGGGCTCAAAAATGCTAGCTCGAATTAAATATGAATTGAGCTAAGGTTAAAACAATTTAACTTGTTTTAGTTTAGACCTGCTCAAATTAGCATAACTCACACGAATTACCACCCTTATTTGTTCCTTAGCATCGGCAAGTATTTTGGGCTTTGATGCACCGTCTATCAATTAAATCTCAACCATTTTTGTCATCTATTGTCACAGGTAATTAGTTCAATCACAAGCCAATATTTGAAATATTGATATTAGTTAAAATATTGAAACTTAAATTTTACGAATATATTAAAAATAGTATTGTTATTAACAAAAATATTAAAAAATTATAAATTTTTTAATAAACCTTCAAAACTCAAAATAAATATATTACTTATTTTTTAAAATTAATCACCTTATTTATATATGTTACATGTTTATTTTGACTAATGAATCAAAAATTTATAGAATAATAATTAAGTATTTTAAAATAATTATTTAAATCAATAAATTTAATTTTTTTATAAAATTAAATAAATATAATTTAATAGTAAATTATTATTAAAAATAAATAAAGTTATTTATAAACGATATTTTATCGATATTTTACCGACAATATCTATATTATTTATCAATATTTTATCGATATTTTTTTCGACATTAATATTTTGTCGACATTATCACAAACAATGTATATAGATCTCGAAACCTTTAAAATAGAAGATATACTTTCATCCTTAATCACAACAACTTATCCACTATCACCACCAAATAGACCAAACTTACCACCTCCTCTGAAGAAAATTGAAGAAACCCCAAATTATAAGCATAGATGAAAACTAAATATCAACTTTTAAAAAATGGTTGTCTGATATAGATCAAAGAAATATCCTTAGGACTCTTTTCATTAAAGATCTTTATCAGTTACCCAAACTTAGAAAGCTCTTGTCAATATTTCCCAAAAAATTATTCATTACTACTAGAGTAAGCATTGATTTGATACTCCAAACCAATGAGTGAGTGTCGAAGATTTTTTTAAAAGCTAGATTGACTTTTTATTTTTGTTGTTTGTGGAATTTTTTATACCATTTTATTAGGGTGTTATGAGATTGCTTAGGGTTTTCTTGTATTTGTTGGATAGTAAGGACGAAATTTCTCATCTCTATGAAATGTATAAGAGCCTTGTCGGAGAAAGAAAGGAGAATTTTAAATTTTTTAACTTAAATTTGTTGCCAAACTTATTATTTAAATTGGTTTAGTTGTTAATTAATGTGCAAATAATTAAATTTATTAATTTATTTTTTAACTTAATTATATTTTTTAATAATATTTTTTAATGTTAAAATAATAAAAGCATAGTTTTTTGTGTCCAACTAAACATTAGTTACTCTTTAGGGTTACTTTAGAATATTCGTTAAATTTTGAGGATATTGTAGCTCATTTTTAATAAGTTGATGATATTTGTAAAGATAAACAAAACTTTCAGGAGTATAAGTGAAAATTTTCCTTTTTCTTCCACTATCATTTATATACAAACAAAATTAGTGTTTTAAATGCTATAGATTTATAATATTAATTATCTTTAGTACTTTTCAAGTAAAAGGTATTTTGGTGTTGTTGATCGTGAATTCACGTTGTAGATAACAGAAGAATTTATTTTATTTTAGAGGCGTATTTATTGAACTCTAATGCATAATCAAATTAGTGAGAAAAAATAGCATCTTAAAAATAATGATTAAAGTCGTGACTGAGTTTTTGGCCTAAATATCATCATTTTTGACAAATTTATGAATTTATTTCCTCAAATCTTCTATCATAAGAAGATTAATTTATTTCCTAAAGTAACCTGTCAAAAATACAATAGATTGGATGCAAGACCATAGTACAATTATAGCAACATGCAAGATTCAATTGGAACTGAAACATGATTATTGAATTTGAAATAATATTAGTGCATCTGATAAATGCCACTGAATTTACTACAAATATAACTCAAAATTGATGTAATTTAAGAAATTTGATATAACCTTAACCATCTCAATGACTTCAAGGTTCATATATCCTAAAATTTAATTAAAACCCAAAAATAACTATAAGGTTCATCTAAATCTCGAACTGAAGATGGAATGCAGCCTTAAATATAAACTAGCTAGAAAAACTTAATCGAAGGGACTTCAACCCATATCCTGCACAAAGATGATTAGACAAATATATGTTATATGTTACATAAAAATAAAAATAAATGTAATATGTTACATTATATAGATGTGTATCTTACGGATATGAGATTTTTATCCTTAAATGAACACAACTAAACTGCCCATATAAGTTTGAAGATTTGGAGTCTCAATAAATAAACAATTCCAAAGTCAATGATAAAGTCTATATATATGTAGACATTACGAATATATAGTTTAAGAAAAAGAAATATACGAAAGCATATATGCAATCTCATTAGCTAGCCATTTGCAAGCTGCCTCGTCTCTCCAAGTTTACCCCCTCATCACCAGCGAGATTCTATTAAAAGAGACTACTAAATTAGTGTAATTAAGTCTTAACCTATGCTACACTCCACCTCCATGTTTTAGGGTTGTTCCTTATCTTAAGGGATAGGAAGGACCGGTGGTAATTAGGATAGTTCTTAATCTATTGATCATTTACTTGTGTTGCTTATCACTATATATGTGTGTTGTATCTTGTACATTCATTAAGATAATTAATACAAATTTTTTATATTTAAAACTTCAACATGGTATCAGAGCAGTGATCTTCATAAGACCTCATCTCCTTTGTTTTTTTCTTTCAAGTTCTTCTCTGTTATCATCATCTTTATCGAGATGGAAGAGAAAGACTCCATTGTACCACAAAAGAAATCTCTTGCTACGTCTTCTGGCTCTATTGTTGCAAAGGTAGAAGGCACAGATGGTAACCAAATCAAAGCTTGTGTTCAATGCTTCTCAATGAATTTAACTATCTTCCTTAGTCAAGAGCCATTACTCTTGCTCTTGGTGGAAGGTCAAAGATTAGCTTCATCAAGAATAAAAAGATCCCAGATGCAACATCACTTGAATATGAGAGTTGGCTATCAAAAGACCAACTTGCCATGTCATGGCTCCTAAACTCCATGGAACCAAAGATTGCTGAGATTTTGAGCTATTCTGAGTCCTCTCAACACCTTTGGGAAGATGTCAAGAATATGTACGAAAATTTAAACAATACAGCAAGGGTATTTCAACTCAAGAAGGATCTTGCAGGCCTTCAACAATGTAATCTCTCCTTTGTTCAACATCTTGGTAACTTAAAAGCTAAGTAGAATTAGCTGGACATGTATAGATCTCATACCATTGATGCTTCCATATTGTTGAAAAGAGCTAATGAAGATAAAGTATTTCAATTGCTTGCAAGCATAGGATCTGAATATGAGGATCTCAAAAGCCATCTTTTGATGAGTCTTGAGCTCCCAACTTTTACAATAGTGTGCAACACCATCCATATAGATGAAGTGCAAAAAAAAGTGATGAATGTTGACATTGGTGCTAGAGGGTTAGAAGTTAGAGCCTTTACTGCAAATAAAGGCTTTACCAACACTCAAGCCGACAAGGGTAAGAGACTAGATCTAAAATGCACTCACTGTGAGAGCATTGGTCAAACTGGTATAGGTTACACAAGGGAGAGGTGTTGGATTTTACATCCTGAACTAAAGCCAAGTTCAATGATGAGCAGAAAACACAAAGAGGCAGTATGCAAAGAAGTCCACTTCTTTCTACCTCAAAAGCAAATTTGAGCAACACTCTTGAAGATATGAGGAGCTTCACATCCAATCCTATAACTCTTATAAATGAGTTTGCAAACTATCTTCAGCAGAAGGAAGGCAATATGGATAACAATGAAGATGGAAACAAATCTACTATGCTTGAAAAGTTTGCTAGCTTCTTAGTAAAATCATATTTGGTTTCTGCAGAAGATATACCAGGTATCATTTGTGCTTTCTCTACAGCTCTAGCCTCTAAATGTCAGTAAAAATCATGATTTTTGGATAGTTGATTCAGGTGCCTTTGAACATATAACAAATAATTCTTCAATTTTACATGGCTTTACAACACTTTCAAAACCTTCCTATGTCTCTCTGGCAATTAGCAACGATGTCCCAATTCTAGGAAAAGGAAAATTAAAATTGTTTTCAAATTCTATTAAGTCAATTGCTCTATTTGTTCCATTGTTCCCATTCAACCTCCTATCTGTAAGAAAGTTGACACGTTTGTTGGACACTTTAGCCATTTTCTCTTCTTATAATGTTGTGTTTCAAGATTGAGTGTCCAATAAGAAGATTGGTGAAGGTTTCTTCTTAAATTGCCTCTACTATGTGTCAACCTCATCAAGTTTTTTAAAGTGTTTTTTAAGGGAGTCTAAATTTGCAACTAAGCAAAAATTATGGCATAAACACCTTGCTCATACTTCTTTCTATGTTTTGTCAATGTTGTTTCCCAACTTTTACAAAGTTTATCATGAGTGTGAAACTTGTCATATGTCAAAGTTTACAAGATTGCCTTTCCAAATCTCTCACTCAAGAGCAACTAAACCTTTTGAAATTGTTCATTCTGATGTATGGGGACCAGCATCTCTAGAGTCTTTTGATGGTTATAGATTTTATGTCACATTCATTGATGATTTCACTCGAACTACCTTTGTCTATCTCCTGAAATTTAAAAATGAAGTCTTAAAATCCTTGCACAATTTTTATAACCTTGTCATCAACAATTTTTCATTTAAAATTTTCTTTTTAAGATCAGATAATGACATTGAATATAATTCCAAGATCATGACTAATTATCTTAGTGCACAAGGAATCATTCACCAAACTAGCTGTGCGGGAACTCCACAACAGAATGGCATTGCAGAATGCAAAAATAGAGATTTACTTGAAAAGACTAGGGCCTTAATGCTTCAAACTAATATTCCAAAAAGATTATGGTTCAAGGAATTCAAGCAGTAGCTTATATCATAAACAAATTGCCTAGTAGTGTACTCAACTTCAAATCTTCATTTGAAGTTATTTGAAGTTCTAAAGGACATGATCATTGACATATCTTACCTTAGGATATTTGGATGCACTTGTTTTTTTCATGTTCAATCCAATCACAGAGACAAGTTTGATCCAAGGGCAGTTAAGTGAGTTAAGTGTGTTTTTGTTGGCTATTCTTCCACCCAAAAAGGTTACAAGTGTTATAATCCCAAGACTATGAATTTAATTGTGTCAAGAGATGTTCATTTTGATGAGTCTAATTCCTTCTTTTAGTCATCTGATAATGAACTTCAGGGGGAACATATCCATGAATTGTTTCCCACTCCTATTCCTACTGAAACTGTAGAAGACACACCTAGCTCATCCTAGCCAATTTCACCACCTATGGATACATAAACAAACCAAGAAGAGGAAAGTCATCAACATGAGGTACAACAACCTCCATCACCTCGAAGAAACCCATCGAGAGTGAGACAACCACCACTAAGGCTTCAAGAGTATGTAACTTACTCTTCACGCTATCCGCTTGAGCTAGGGTTTCATGGTGTTTCCCCATTCACAATACTTTTCTCAGCAAGATTTTGAATGAGACTGAACCAAAAACTTCTGCTGAAGCAAATCAATCACCTATGTGGAGAAAAGCTACGCATGAGGAACTCAAAGCCCTTGATGATAACAACACTTGGAGCATTATTCCACTTCCAAAAGAACAAAAGTTGGTTGGAGCAAGATGGATTTACAAACTTAAATTTCACTTAGATGGTTCTCTTGAGCGTCATAAAGCAAAGTTAGTAGCTCGTGCCTTCACTCAACCATTTGGTGTTGATTATAAGAAGACTTTTGCTCTTGTAACCAAAATGAACATAGTGCATGTTCTATTGTCTGCCGCTGTGAACTGTGGATGGTCTCTCTATCAGATGGACGTTAAAAATGTGTTTTTGCATGGAGAACTAGAAGAAGATGTGTATATGAGGTTACCTCCTGGTCATACTCACAAAAATGAAGATGGAATGGCATGTAAGTTGCATAAGGCCTTATATGGATTGAAACAATCCCCTAGGGTCTTGTCAAGACCCGCCCCAGCTCAATACTAGAGCATGTGACGTGTCCTGAGGGAACATAATATCTAACAATCGAAATCGACCTTGGTTTAACTTGAAAATTTTGTGTAAGAAATTTACAAAAAATTTGAGCAGAGTTTCCCCTAATTATTGAACTATCTTTCCTACAATAAATGACTTCATTTCTAAAGTATAGAATTCCATAATCCAGCAAACTTCACATAATTTTACATATCTAGAAAGGGGCTTATGGCCAAACATAACTATACACTGTCAGATACATACTATTCATCACATAAGACTTTTGATTACTAGTCCAAAATATAATAGCCAAAATACACTAAACAAACTGAAAAGGAGATGAAAACAACCTAGACTGCACAACAATAGATAGAACCTAAGCCTCCGGACTCACGTGATGTGGCCTCAAAACTTGTTATCTGGGAGAGGAAAATAAATATAAAAGGGTGAGCTTGAAAGCTCAATGAGTGGATAAGTTTTATAAAATAACATAGTACTCATGTAAACTATGTATGAATTGTTTTTGAAGTATCATGAAATACATGCTGATAATAATAATCTGCGTATAGTCTTTATGATAAAATAATGTTCTCATAAATGCATAATTGAGTTTCATGAAATCATCATAATTTTGTACCTGTAAAAGAAACTGTAAATGACATGTTCATGATTTAAAACGAAATGACATTCTGATAAAAATATATGTACATATGATTTTTAGAATATGATGACGCTATGATTATTAGTATATAAATAAAATGCATAACCATGAAAAAAGCATATTTATTGCCAAGAGCACTCGGGGATCTGATCGCACACGGAGGAGACATGTAGTACTAGCACTAGCTCTCAACTACATGTGTGGAAAATTTATTTGCACAATAAGGAGACATTTAGTACTAGCACTAGCTCTCAAATACACGTGTGGGGAACTTGATATAGCCACTAAAATGGCTCAGTTGGCTCTACTGATACATGAGTCATGTGCACTGACTTAACTGAACGTGTCATCATACTGAACTTGTAACATGATACTGAACTCGTAATATCATACTGAGTTGGTAAACATCATAGTAAATTGAACTGGACCAAATCTGTTAGTCATGATGTCTTACCAAGTCACTGCATTATCTGAATGCTGAGTATAGCCAACTATCATGAATACATGAGGGGAAGTACTCTGGCAACTGTAAATTATTTGTTGAACTTGCAAGCTTGTATAAAACTTAGTATAAGTAATAAAATTGATTCAATCATAGCTTGCTTGTAAATTTTCTTTGATTTACTTGACTGATTCTGTTAATAAAAATGAAATATATTTTCATGGTGTACAAGTTTTTGAAGTGCATTGAAATTAATATATTACTTGACATGAATGCACTTTTTCATAAATATGCAACTTGTACAAATTGAATTTGCTTGAACATGAATGTTTTTCAAAAATAATGCTATCCATGCTTTAGAAATAATTAGATATCCACTCACTGTACTATGTAACTGTTGGTTCTCTACGTGTACTGTAGGATCTGCTTGCTCAACTCTTCCTAGATAATCATACTTGTTTTAGAACAAGAATTGCAACATAGTTTTCTTACTTAAATCAAACTAATAAAACACTTTAACATATCCAAAAATAGGGGTTGTTAATAGTTAATTGTTGTTTTTAAGTAGTTTTAGGATACCCTTAACCTACCCTTATATATTCACATATAACTTTTGGTAGAAATGTCTAAATTCATTTTTGTAAAAACAAACATAAATTAGGCATTTCAATCTTAAAAATTAGATATTACACACTCAATTATCAAATGAAAAACCCTTTCAAGTCCTTAGAAAACCAATTACTACAAAACTGATTTTTCAGCACACTTGGAGCAAAACATACCTTTAGTTAAATGACTATTAATTTATCTAGAAAACTCGGAATAGTACACCGTAAAATTCATATTAAACTAGACATCTTAAACTTTAAAACAACATATAATTCATCCAATTCCAGTCAGTAAAACTATTTCAAATTACATAAATCCGATTGGTTTTTCAAACAGTTTTCCCAGCTCCCCTTTCACTTGACATATCCTTGATTAAACAGCCATAACTTTGTCTAAAAATATCGAAATAACAAACCGTAAAATTTTTCAAACACTAGACATGTCAAGCTTTAAAACAAGATATAATTTGCTCAAATCCAAATTGTATAACCATTCCAAATATAAAAAAAAAAATACCAAGAGCCTTCACTGTTCGTGTTTCATATATAAAACAACCTTCATTTAATTAGGTATAACTTTGCGTAGAAAATTCCAAATTATGAACCGTAAAATTTATTATAAACTAGACATCCAGAGATTTTTAGAAATATAATTTTCAAACCCAAATTCGTTGTGGAAGTTTCTCAGTTTTTATTTCAATTTTTGGAGAAATAGTTTTGCATGAAGTTCAAATAAATAAATAAAAAGCCTTAGATCTTCTTTCCAAAAATTTCCAAATATACTAGAGAGACATTTGAAGACATAGCAATCATAAAACACTTAGAAAATCATTCATCCAAATTAAAATACAATAATAAATTGCCATGTGGATTGAAGAGTATAAGAAGGAGAGCAAAACTAATACGTATCTTCTCTTCTTTTCTTCCCTTTCTTCTTCCCTTTGTTTTCTTTAGTTTTCTCTCGTCAAACAGTTTAGTTTTCTTTTGTTTTCGCTTGATAAAAGAAATAAGGGATAGCATATTAGATTAAAAGGGAAACATCACTTTTATTCCCAAGCTTCAAAACCACTACACGTGGTTTCTTACATTCAACTAAGGCATGCTTAGGTGCTGCCACAATGCCTGCCACAAGCAGCTGCCTTATCAAGTTTACTAAGCTGCCACAATGCTGCCACAAGCAGCTGCCTCATCAAGTTTACTTATGATAATTATCTAAATAATTCCTTTCGTCAATACATAGATATATATCCTCTACGTAGCAAACAAAAAGATGGACATGTGTCCTTCTCTTTTTCTTTTCTTTTCTTAATATTATTACTTTATATATATATTTATATTTATAAGAAATGTTTCATTAAAATATCTTTGTCTCCTAATAATTTTTTTTTAAGAGTTAGGGACAATTTAGTAATTTTATTCAAATTTACAAATTTTAATTTAAATATAATTTGATTATTAAAACATTTTCACTTTTTGAATTTAAGTTCATAAATTTCGTTTTATAAATATTGAGTGTGAGATCATAAAAGTTTTGGAATTATAAGTTTGACTAAAATTTTATTTCATGTAAGGAATGGGGTATTACAGGTCTAGTACTCAAAATTGAATTTTGTTCTCCTCACTTCCGGGTTCAAACAAAGTCATGCAGACTCCTCATTGTTCATACGCAATAGCAAGGTACGAAGTTGGTTGTGCTTGTATATGTGGATGACTTAATCATCATTGGTGATAACATGGATGAGTTTAAGTCTCTCAAATCAGCTTTACACAACAGTTTTGCTATCAAAGATGTTAGCCCTTTGAAGTATTTTCTAGAAATTGAAATGGATCATTCTTCTCATGGTTTGTTTCTCAATCAACGAAAGTATGTTATTGATCTCCGAGATGAAGCAAGAATGAAAACTTGCAAGCCTGCTTACACTCCCCTTGATAATAGACTCAAATTGGATATTGAAAAAGAAGCTCTAACTAATGTTTGCAACTATCAGCATGACAGCATCTTGTAAGGAAGCTTAATTACCTTACTATAACAAGACTCGATCTCACTATGCAATTAGCTTGGTCAGTCAATTCATGCGGTCTCCTACCACCATCATCTCGAAATTGTCAAGAGGATTTTGCGTTACCTAAAAGGTACAGCTAGTCAAAGCATTGTGATGAAAAACAATGGTCACTTCAAGTTGGAAGGCTACTTTGATTCTGATTGGGCAAGCAATGCGATTGATCAAAAATTCACCACAGGATATTGTATCTTCATTGGAGGTAATCTTGTTACTTGGAAGAGTAAGAACCAAGCTATGGTTGCTCGATCAAGTGACGAAGTCGAGTATCATGCAATGGCATCCACAGCATGTAAGCTCATTTGGTTGAAGGCATTGATGGGAGACTTAGGTATTGTGAGCACTACACCTATACCATTACATTGTGACAATCAGGCTGCTATGCATATTGCAGCCAATCTGGTATTTCATGAACTCACAAAACATATTGCAGTTGCCTGCCACTTTGTTCGAAATCAGGTCCAATCCAAGCTTATCCAAACTGTGTACACAAGATCATGTGATCAACTAGGAGATATTTTCACCAAATTTCTTACCACTGCTCAGTTTGAACGTTTGCTGTCCAAACTTGGCTCAAGGAACTCCCTTGATCTAGCTTGAAAGAGAGTATTAGAAGAGACTACTAAATTAGTGTAATTAAGTCTTAACCTCTGTTACACTCCTCCTTCATGTTTTAGGATTGTTCCTTGTCTTAAGGAATAGGAAGGACAAGTGATAATTAGGATAGTTCTTAATCTATTGATCATTTACTTGTGTTGCTTACCACTATATATGTGTGTTGTATCTTGTACATTCATTAAGATAATTAATACAAATTTCTTATATTTAAAATTTCAACAGATTCCCAGGTGCATTACCTCTTTGCCATTCCTCCAAATCTTTGATATAATCAGAAACATAATATCAGGCTATGTTCAGGCAAATATTGGTTTTTTAAAGCGGCTTACTCTGTTATTAATATATGTTGTTGATAATCAAATATATATATATGGTACACTACCTCCGGCCTCCCTTACTATTTGGGTGCACCTCAGCAGCTAGAATAGTCCAGTGCAGAAATATCCAACTATACATTGATGGAGGTTTTTTACTTGTCCCTTAGTGACTAGTACCTATTTCACAACTTGAAACAACAGTTGATTTGTGGCTATTTTGTGTACACAACTAAATGTGATTTTAAAGATTTTAAGTGTAATTTCCTTGTATGTTGCACGATGCAGATGTTATTATTTTATTATTATATTCATACTTTATGTTATTGTCGAAAATATATACCCTTTATTTAGCTATTTAACTTTATTTAGTTATTTAATTAATTTTATTTTTAATCCTTCAATAAAAAAAACATGTGTTCATTTTCTTCTAATACTAAAAAATATATGTTCATTATAACATAAATGAACATTTTTTTTTTTTCCAAATGGGGTTAAAAATAAAAGTTTATGTATGAATAAGAGTTATATCATATAATTAAATCAATTATATATTCATTTTATAGGAATTATGGCAATGGACAAACAAGAAATTGCACTTTATAAATTGAAAAGATTAAAATTACATGAATATCATTATCTGTAAAATACAAGAATGATTTAGTAAAATTCAAATGAAAAGATGATCGAAGTTCGTGTATACAGTGTCTTTGAGTTAAAAAATAATTTCTCTCACATTAGGTGTTTGAGAATAAGAAAAAAAATACCTCATTTTCACTTACAACGATCAAGAACACCAACTAAAAGAATAAGAGAAGCTGCTCAATTTTCAATTAAAAGAATAAGTGTAGCAAAAACGGGAGAATACAAGACCCATCAAAATTGGACGACATTCGTGTCTGCAAGATGGACACTCTCATGTGCGGGGTATTAATTACCTAAGATAGCACAGAAAAGGGAGAAACTAACTTTTTTACTCAAAATAGCAAAATGACTGTGTTTTAATAAAGCTCAAATGACATTTTCAACCATTGAGTCTTTCAAGTTTAAAAATTTAAATGTAACATTTACATACAAATCAAATCTGAATGTAACCCTTACATACAATAAAAATATATTGTAAGATGACAGAAATCATAAAAAACCAAACAAAAAATCTAGAAATAATGGAAATAGAGACACAAGATATTTCATGATCTTAAAGCTTTTTAATATAATGCGTACATTCATATTTATTTTTGCATGTAAGATGTACATTTAAATTTTTTATTCTGATTACTGATTAATACTGCTGTTTTTATAGTAGGTTGACTTAAAATTTTTTAATGTAATGCGTACATTCACATTTATTTTTGCTTGTAAATTGTACATTCAAATTTTTTATTCTGATTACTGATTACTGCTGCTGTTTTTATAGTAGGTTGACTGAAAATTTCTTAATATAATACCTACATTCACATTTATTTTTACATATAAACTGTACATTCAAATTTTGCTATATTTTTTTTTTATTCTGATTACTTTGATGTTTTATGTATTTTTTGAATAGTTTTAACAGGTTCTATAATGGAGGTAATGCACGAGTTATGTTTTGGGATGATGAAGGTGATATTTGACTATCTGTTAATAGAGGCAATACTTAACACTATATTAAATCAACTTAAGGAGGATATCTGTTAGTGAGCCGACGAAGGCAAGTTTGGGTTGTGCTGATGGAGGAGTCTGTGAGGGAATTGAGAGGGAGGAGATCTGAAATCAGAGTGAAGGTCACTGAGTTTGAGAACGAGGTGATCTGTTATGAAATCAGACAAAAAAACTCACTATTTGTGCATTGGAAGAAGAATATTAACTCGAGGATAAATTTGTAATTTTAATATAGCAAGTGATTTCAAAGCTGTGCGTTTTGTAGCTCACGTTTGCTATTTAAGTAAAAATGGTATTTTTCTCTGAATATTTGCTATTTAGGTAATTTACTGCATGTGCGGGTACATAGAGAGAGCCTTTTTCACTACATAGGCCTACCTCTTATAGGAAAATAAATGTGCATAAAGCATTCATGTGTTGGTTTTTCCAAGTGAGACAAATACAAAACACTATATTTTTGTCTTCTCAATGAGTGAACTTTAAGATTTAATTTCTCATTCATTCTATTATCATTTTTGAGCATATAAATATATGATTTTGAAACACTTGTTGAGAAGAACCCAAATCAATCATGACTACACACTTATACCAAATAAGATAAAGTGATATAACCTATTCAACAATCCATTTCAAAAAGAATTGAAAAAATATATCTTAAACATCAAATAAATAATTAAAAAATTATCCATTAAAATAGAATTCAAAAATAAAACTCAACAAATGATTAAAAAAAATAATAAAAGGAAAAACAAAGAAAATAAGAAAGAAATTTTTTCACACTTATAATAAGGATCAAAATACATTAAGTTCTATTTCATAATTTAAGCTCTTTCAACTCACTCTATTTTAGGACATGCTTGATACTTTTATTGTCCTTTTTAAACATAATAATAAAAATAACAAATTTTTTCTTTCATAATTATCAAATAAAAAATATTTCAAGAAACTTCCTTTGTAGTTTGTATATAGAGTAATAGATATATTAAAAATATATAAACTGTCAAATAAAATATATTATATAAATAGTAAGTATAAAAAATAAAATATATTATCCATCTTAAAATAAATATGAAATTATCAAACATATTAAAAGTATGAAATAAATACTTACACCAATTATCTACTAAATGAAATATAAATTATTCAATAAATTATATCAAATGAATAGGAGAAGAAAAATATAAATTATCAAATAATTAAAATTTATCAAATAAATACAAAATTACTAACTCTCCTGTATATATATATATACTAATTTTGGGCCACGTGCTTTCTCCGTTGTATATTTTTTTTATACAATTTATATTCACATAATTATTATTGAAACTCGAATCACAAAATTTCTATATTTTCACGTGGAATTTATGTCATATATATATTTTTTAAATGCAATAGATTATGCACAATAAATTAAAGATATTAAAAGATATCTTCTATTTAAATTATCGTCATAAAAATAACTAATTAAACTGTTATATATCATTTCAAATTGAACAATGAAAAAATCTTGAGCTAATATTTATATATATACTTATATTTAATGTGACAAAGAATGATCTTGTAGAAGATGAGTGTTTTTTTTTTTTTGTCAGAGGTAGAAGTGTAATGCTAAGAAACATAAATTTACACTTATATTAATTATGGTGTGACAAGTGGTCAAGTAATTTTAAAAATGAAAAAAGTTATTCACTTTTAAAGAATTTTTTTTTTAAAAAAAGTCATATTATAATTAATATGGGTACAAATATAAGTACAAATTTATGTTACCTTTGCATTTTTTGGTAGAAAATGAACAAACTCAGTCATATCTAGAAAAAAAATAAAGCTTATAAGGTTTGATATTATTTCCTTATAGAATTAGAAGTATATCCTTTAACATGAACTCCAAAACAACATTATCAAATAAAATAACAATAATATAGAAAAATTATCAAACAAAATAAAAATATTAGAAAATAAAAAAATCAAATATAAATTTTTTTTACTTCTTTAATAATTTTTTGACATCAACTACTAAATAATTTTATTAAATGAAAAAAAATCTCAAACAAAATAAAATCAAATAAATGCTATTTGTATGAAGGACAATTGGCCTTTATATATATTTTTTTATTTATACAAATTACATATAATAATTATTTTATAAATTAGTATAATTTACTTACATTTTTATTAAATTTTATTTAATATATACAACAACTTAATATATATAACACTACTAAAAAATAACACTTGTCTACTAATATGTTGTCAGATTATATAGGTTACCAACTACTTTTTTTACCACTCTGTTTTTATTTCAAACAAAATAAAAAAATATAAATATCAAATACAAATAAATAGAAAATAAAATAAAAGAAATAAAAATATCAAATACAAATGAATAGGAGAAAGTAAACTCTCCTTTATATAAAGATAAATAAATAAATAGGAAATAAAATAAAAGAAATAAAAATGTCAAACACATATAAATAGTAGAAAGTAAACTCTCATGATAGATAGATAGATAGATAAAAACAAATAAATACATAAAAAATAACATTTTTTTTATGTTTAAAATAAAAATAAAAAAAACTAAAAGTAAGGAAGATATGAATGTGACTAACTATGGGCTACTCAATATTTTTTTTTATATATATTTATAAAAAAAAAAAAAAAGCAAACAAAATAGTTATCAAATAATTTGGGCTTTATTTGAAGGGACAAACTCCCTCTTTTATATAGACTAGATTTAAGCACATGCTAATGCACGTGATGTTATTTTTTTTAATAAATTATTTTATTGATCTTATTTTATAATATATCCATATTTATTATAAAGATAAAATTAAGATATGATTTTTAATATAAGCCAAAATATTATATATGTTATTTTGATTTTTTAATTATATTTTCACTTTCAATTCTTTATATAACAATTTATAAAATTCTAAATAATAATTATATATGATATTAATAAAAATAGCAATAATTGGTTGAATGATAAGTTTGTATGAGTAATTAGAAGAATTCAGATTTTATGAAAAAATGTTGGAACAAAAAACATGAAGTTTTATTAATAATAGTTATAATAATAGGTATAAAAATAAGCATTAGTTTGAATGATTACAAGAAAATATAAGGTATTAGTATTATATAATAATAATAATAATAATAATAATAATAATAATGAGTAGTAATGGTAATAATAATAATAAATATCTTTTTACAATATTTTAAAATTAAGATAGTGTTCGTAAATTTTGTCTAATTTTAAAATTAGGCATACAATAAGGTTTATCCATCTTTTTCTATATTTTATTTCTATCTAACTGAATCTACAACTTTGAATATTTTTATTTTAATTTTTTTAAAATCAAGTACAATTTGAATATTTGTATTGTAATTTTATAGTTTATAACAAAAAACAAATAGTGCATGCTTCTTTCATTAAAAGTTTTGTTGTTAAAGAAATTATTTCTCTTTGAAAAAATTACAATATTTTATTAGGAAAAAATAATCATCTTCTTTAAGAAAATCGTATTTGTGTCTTATTTAAAATTTTATAAAATTAAGATAAAGGTTAAACATTTTAATAAATCACTATTGATGTTAAACTAAAAACACATAATAAAATTATTTATTTCGTGGGTTTTTTTAATTCACAAAATAAAACCATTATATATGAAATTTATTATTATTAGAATAATTAGAATTAATATTGTATTTCATATTTTATTAATCATATTTTACAATTTTTTTTAGATTGTAACTCCTCTACTTATTATCAATTAATTCATAAACATTAATAAATAATATTTAACTCATAACAGCAACAAACAAAAGCCAAAATTCTCTCCATTTTTAAATCTAATTATAATTTTTTTTTTAGATTGTAACTCCTCTTCTTCTTATTCTCATTTAATGCTTAAGCATTAATAAAAAATATTCAATTCACAAGGTAAAGGCCAAAGTCTCTATATTATAAATGTCAACTCATTATATAAGGAAATAAAACCTTGTATACAAGCAAGCATGAAGGTAAAAGGGCATCTAATTATGTTTTCCTTTTCTCTTTGCTATTTTTTTTTTAAAAGAAAAGTAAGATTTATTATCATAAGAAACACATAGAATAATAATTCATGCAAAGAATACTTCTACGGACATTAATGATGCACTTATCAAATAATAACAATTAATAAAAATTAATAAAATTAAATTGTAATTAACTCTTATTTAAAAAAAAAATTCTTCATTTTAAATTATCCAATTAACATGCTACATGCATTAATATATTGTTAGTTTAACTATCATCTTCGTTAGTTTGTTTCAATAAAAAAAATATTCTTTGTAGGTGAATCCTGCATTATATAATGAGAAATGCTAATGTCACAAAAAAAATTGATAATTTTATTTCTATAAAAAATGATAATTTTATAACAAATAAAAGTAACTATAATTTAGTCCTTAAATATTAAATTTTGTTCATAATTTAGTCTCAATTTTTAATTTTTTTTAATAAATTAATTGAATTTGTTAATTTTATTACTCACTTTACATGTTAAAGTAAAAAATATTCGATTATTTTTATTAAAATATTACTCTAAACTGTTTTTTGGAATTAAAAAATGAAATTAATCACTTTACTACTTGTGATTTGGCCTAAATATTAAAATATATGTAATTATAACTTAGTCATTAAATATTAAATTTTGTTCATAATGTAGTCTCAATTTTAATGTTTTTTTTATTTATAAATTTGTTAATTTTATTACTTACTTTATATGTTAAAATTGAAAATATTCAGTCACTTTTATTAAAAATATACTCTAAACCATTTTTAAAAATTTTAAAAAATGAAATTATAAGTAAATGATATCTTTTATGTCATACTTAAATGTTAATTAAATAATTACTATATGTCATATATTAATACTTGCAAATAAAAAAATGGAATAAGTGTTTATAACAATTTATAGCTTTATTTCTATAAAAGAAAAAATGATAATTTTATAACAAATAAAAGTAACTATAATTTAGTCCTTAAATATTAAATTTTGTTCATACTTTAGTCTCAATTTTTAATTTTTTTTTTATAAATTAGTTGAATTTGTTAATTTTATTACTCACTTTAGATGTTAAAGTTGAAAATATTCTGTCATTTTTATTAAAATTATACTCTAAATAACTTTTATCAATTAAAAAATGAAATTAATCACTTTACTACTTGTGATTTGGCCTAAATACTAAAATATATATAACTATAACTTAGTCATTAAATATTATATTTTGTTCATAATGTAGTCTCAATTTTAATTTTTTTTTTTTATAAATTAGTTGAATTTGTTAATTTTATTACTCACTTTAAATGTTAAAATTGAAAATATTTAGGCACTTGTATTAAAAATATACTCTAAACTATTTTTAAAAAATTTAAAAATGAAATTATAAGTAAATGATAACTTTTATCTCATATTTAAATGTTAATTAAATAATTACTATATGTCATATGTTAATACTTGCAAATAAAAAAGGGAATAAGTGTTTATAATAATTGATAATTTTATTTCTATAAAAGAAAAAAAATGATAATTTTATAACAAATAAAAGTAACTATAATTTAGTCCTTAAATATTAAATTTTGTTCCTAATTTAGTCTCAATTTTTAAATTTTTTATAAATTAGTTGAATTTATTAATTTTATTACTCACTTTACATATTAAAGTTAAAAATATTCAGTCACTTTTATTAAAACTATATTATAAACCATTTTTATGAATTAAAAAATAAAATTAATCACTTTACTACTTGTGATTTGGCATAAATACTAAAATATTCATTCATTGAATGTATTTTAATGTAATTTATATTTTATTTTTATGTGAATTTATTTATTTACTTTTATAATTTTTATGCGTTTATATTATTAGAAAAAAATAAAATGAAGTATTTTGAAATGAAGAAGACTAATGGTTCACTATCATTGTTAGAATATTAATGCAGAGTAAATGAATTAAACAAAATTGTATAAAGTACCAAAAACTAAAAAAGAGAGCAAATTTAACAAGTATGTAAAATTGGAGTTAAAATTTTTACATACACAAATAGAGTTTGTGCCTTTAGACTTTTTTTCAATGTGATATATTTCTATTTTCCTGCGTATGAATACTTGAAGCTAAAGATAGAAAAATGATAAGTAAGAAATTATAGAATAACGGAAAAAAAGACTTTAAGAAAAGAACATTAAGTATTTCGAAGTGAAGAAGGTGTACATATATGATTCACTATCATTGCTAGCATAACAATAATAATAATTGTAATAACCGTTATAAAGTTAATTATAATTATAATAATTTAAAAAACCGTCATTATTATATTAATTTAATAAATTATCGATTTTTAATTTTAATAGATGATTATTTTAAAGTTATAAGAGTTACAAGAGTTATTTTAGAGTTATAGGAGTTACAAAGATAATTATTAGATAATAAAAACTAACTTTATTAATACAAATGTTATCCATTAATACTAATTTTATTAATAATAATAGATTTTTAAAATAAAATTAAGTATATGAGTTACAACTTACAATTATAATTTAAAGAATTATAATTATTAATTTATATAAAAAATTATTATGATTATTGTTTTAATAAATATAATAATACAACGTAATTAAACCGTTACAATGATAATTCGTTACAAATTTTAAAAATATTCATGCATTTTTTTTAATAAATATTTTTAATAATATTGGGGGATATTTTAGTCAATGTATATGGTAATTATGTAAGATATTAAGAGTATTATTATTGTCTAAGTATTAATATGAGGAGCATTTTAAATTTTTTACTATTCAAAACTAAACTCTGAGATATAAATAGATAGAAATTATCAAATAAAAATTATTAAATAAATATAAAATTATCAACTTTTATTTATATATGTACTAATAAATAGAAAGCTTTTTATAATAATATAATTTTACTGATATTATAAAATGTTATACTTTAATCTACGTACGCTTACCTAGCTATTTTCACTCTTTTTCTTTCTTTATTTCTTTGATTTCTAATCAATACCGCCAATTGACTATTGACTTATGAATTAAGACATTGCACGTACATAAAGAATTGTGAAGACTAAACTAACCACACAAGCCCATTTAACTAGTAAAATCAAAAAACATTTAAGAAAACAAATAAAAAAATAAAAATACCTTGAGCTGGAAAAAAGGCAAATGTCGTAAAGGCATCGAGTTACCTTTATTTGCTTCCCTATGGTTTAGTAGAGTGACCATGTGTTTTGTATTTGCTGTAGCCGTCGGAAGAGGGAGAGTTGATGGAGTCGGACACCAACAAAAAACAGTCATGAGAGAGAGAGAGAGAGAGTGACATGGGGAGAGATCAGACGAGGAAGAAGAGAAAAATGATAATTTTAGAAATAGATGCTAGACCTTTGTGGCTTTTTTACCTGCGCCAAAGTTGAGTCGGGGAGAAAGTTGTGTTAAGGGATGAGAGAGAGTTTATATCTGCGATTGAGTGTGAGCAACAAGCTTAATCTGTATAAATGAAGTCATATTACGTTTTGTGTAAAATTACTTCAAATTTACATTTAGCTGCTAACATGGGTCATTAATTCCCAATTTTTACGTCCAGTATCTTAAGATTTATGAATATTATCAATTTTTGTAAATAAAATAATTAATTATAATCTAGTATCTAGGTTCACATTCTAATCAAAAGATAAATATTGATGAAGTTGTCAAGTTTGTACTACCTATATGATAGGTAAAATGCTCGCTCATATATACATCCTCACACAACTTAATACATATACTTAGTATGGGCTAAAATGGAAAATTGAGCACATGTTAATCGATTGATGTGTTAGGTCGATCGATCGAGACATAAATTGATCGAATATCGGTCGAGTTCAATATGAATGCTCTCGAGTTGAGTTTTGTGCTAATTAGATAGATCTAACATTTGCTTGATCGATCGAGTAAATCGTTGATCGATCGAGTGAGGTTCTCGATCGATCGAGATTGATTAGATCGATCGAGTCCTCTTGGGTTGAATTTCTGGTTTGATCAACGCAGGTAGATCAATCGAGTAAAGGTTTCGATCAATCGACTATGGTTAGATCAATCGAGATAAATTGTTCAATGGATTGAATTGTTTTGATAATTCGTTCCACTTATCATGTTTACGAATTTAACCTCATTTAATGTTAAAAGCTGGATCCTTTTAACATTAGAATTGTCCTTTAATAGCTTTACTCATCTAAGTCAAATTGCTCCGTATATTAACAAACCTCTTAAGAAAAGAAAATATACACATATGATAATATACTCTATCTCATGTTATTGAGTTTTTTTTTTCTTAAAGGAAAAATATCTTACTCTTCATTTGTTCATCTTAGGCATTCTATCCAAATTTTTTCAAGCATATTTATAAACTCAATAAGGCTCTTTATGATCTAAAACAAGCTCCAAGAGCTTGGTATGAGAGGCTTACTACCTACGTCTTAGACAATGGATTTGTTCAAGGTAGAGTTGATAAAACTCTCTTTATTAAGAATGCCAAGGAGGATATATTCATAGCACAAATTTATGTGGACGATATAGTGTTTGGGTCAACTTCCACCTCACTTATCAAAAACTGCATACATGTTATGTCTAGTGAATTCAAAATGTCTATGTTTGTTGAACTTACATATTTTCTTGGTTTGTAAATTAAACAAATGAATGATGGTATTTTTATCTCTTAAACTAAGTATGCATGTAATCTAGTTAAAAAAATTTGGACTTGAATCAAGCAAGTATCTAAGAACTCCTATAAGTACAAGTGTCAAAATTTCAAAGGATGAATCAGGTAAGCGTGTTGATCAAACACTTTATAGAAGTATGATAGGGAGTTTACTATATCTCACAGCTAGTAGACTTGATATTTGTTATAGTGTGGGTGTATGTGCACGATATCAATCAGATTCTAAGGAATCACACATAGAACATGTTAAAAGAATTATCAAGTATGTTTCTAGAACTAAAATTTTTGGAATTTGGTTTACTAATGACACAACCTGTGATATTAGTGGATATACAGATGCAGATTGGGCAGGAAGCTAAGATGAAAGGAAGAGCATCTTAGGTGGTTGCTTCTACATTGGAAATAATCTAGAGTATTGGCATAGCAAGAAACAAAACTCCATATCCTTATCTACTGGAAAGGCGGAATATATTGCAGTAGGTAGTTCATGCACACAACTTCTATGGATGAAAAATATACTGAATGAGTACAGTTTTGAACAAGGTACCATCCCTATATACTGTGATATACTAGTGCTATATGTATATCGAAAGATCTTGTGCTACACTTTAGAATGAAACATATAGACATTATATCATTTTATTAAGGAATTGTTGTAGAAAATGTTTTATCCCTAGAATTTTTCTCCACTGAAAAGCAATTAGCTGACATGTTTACTAAGACTCTTGATGCTCAAAGATTTGAAACTCTTAGAAGTGTCTTAAGAATTTGTCCAATAGAGTAGATTAACTTTATTTTATTCTCTTTTCTTTTCTTTTATTTTATTTCCTTTCCATATTAAATAAATAAATAAGTAAATAGACTCATACAATACTTACACACACAACCTTGTCCTCAGTGTCTTATTTAATTTTGATTTTCATTGTGCATAACTCTAGTACTTAAACTGGTACACACACCTACATTATTCACTTGTGATAATTATGTTACATGACCTTATACATATATTCACTGTACACACATGTATATTATGCTTGAAATCTATGATAAATTTTGGAAGATTCTAGGACTTGAACTAGCCTCGTTGCAAAAGCATGTTCAGTCATATTTTCTTATCTTTTAAAATATTCTACAGTAGGGAGGCACTTAGTAATGAGAGGGTTATCTACTGTGATGTGTGCAGCTACCATAGTGAACGGAGAGTCGGAGAGGGCTGCCTCATAACTAGTGTGAAAGTCATCGTACTAGGTTTATAGCTTATGCATGTTTAAAAAAAATAATGATAAAAAAATGTCTAATCTATGACATAAATAAGCTTTGTCAAAGTTCTCTCTTAGCAGACATATTTTATCTCACAATTACATTTTAGATGAAATAATAGGTGATGTTATCTTCTTTTGGGTCCTTCTTTATTCATCATAAATAAAATAATTGGCATACTAATAGAGTTCAATCATGTATAGCATTTTGAGTGAATGTCACATATCATTATAAGTGATAGTGTGTTTATGTATCTATTTCACATACTTATACAATAAATAATTACAAAAAAAATTTGGTTGTGTACTTATTTATTATTACATGAGTTTATTATAATAATAAAAAATTGATTTCTGTTAAAGTCGATCGATCTAGCAAGAACTCAATCGATCCGTGCTAAATATCGATCGATCTACTTTGAACTTGATCGATCCAATTGAATATTGATCGATTGACATAACATTCGATTGATTGAGAGAGTACAATTTAAATACTCGAATAATTTTTCTGCTTTCACTTTTTTTTAAAGGGGCTCTAAAGTTCCATTCTTTTTATTAATAAAGAGAAAACATACTCACATACTCGGGTGGGATTCGAAGTTGGGTTCCTGACAGGGGAATTGGAAGTCTTTTCACTTAAGCAACTAGAGATTCCCAAGTTGTAAGTTTTAGTTTTTCTCCTTCCATTTTCGCGAACACTAAACAGTTTTTCCTTCCCCCACTCATCCTTTTTCTAAAAAATCTACCAAATCAACATTTTTTTTACCCAAAACATTCATTCTCATCATCCAAACACATTTTCTAGCACACATTCACTGAAAATGGCCTCTCGTCGATGTACTCTTCCAGTAGGTGCACCACCATTCAGTGTACAAAAGGAATCGCAAATAAGGTATCGCACCTCTATCTCTAAACAACCTATTTTAATAAAATTTGGTGTAAATTGGAATGATGTTCATGAAGTAGGAGTAACTAGGGTAGTTAAAGGTTTTAGATGGGAGTCACTATTTACTCTGAAAAAATTGTGTTGTCCTACCTTAGTTAGGGAACTATATGTCAATGTTGATAGTGAGATACGTAATCCAGGATCGATGAGCTACAAAGTATTCATCCAAAATAAAGTTTTAGATATATCGGCCGCCTCAATCAATATTGATGAAGTCGCTAAGTTTGCACAATGTATATGACAGGTAAAATGTTCACTCATGCATACATCCTCACCAACTTAGCATGTACACTTAGTATGGGCTAAAATGAAAAATTGTGCACATGTCGATCAATCGATGTGTTAGGTTGATCAATTGAGACATAGATTGATCGAGTATCGGTAGAGTTCAATTTGGATGCTCTCGGGTTGAGTTTTGTGCTAACTAGATCGATCTAACATTTTCTTAAGCGATTGAGTAAATCGTTGATCGATCGAGTGAGGTTCTCGACCGATTGATCAAGTGAGGTTCTCGATCGATTGAGATTGGTTAGATCGATCGAACATCAATCAAGTCCTCTCGGGTTGAATTTTTGATTTGATCAATGCAAGTAGATTGATCGAGTAAAGGTTCTCGATCGATCGACTATGGTTAGATTGATTGAGATAAATTATTCGATCGATCGAATTATTTTGATAATTCGTTCCACTTATCATGTTTACGAATTTGACCCAATTTAATGTTAAAAGTTGGATCCTTTTAAGATTAGAATTGTCCTTTACTAACTTTACTCTTCTAAGTCAAATTGCTCCCTATATTAACAAACCTCTTGAGAAAAGAAAATATACACATATGATAATATATTCTTTCACATGTTATTGAGTTTTTTTTTTTCTAAAAGGAAAAATATCCTTCTCTTCATCTATTCATCTTAGGCATTCTATTGGTTTAATGTTCATACATTCTGTGAGATCATATTTTTGGATGACTTATTTGCCTAAATGTTTTACATGTTATTGAGCCTTGTATGATAGTTATAGAGTTTGTTAGTCAATTCAGTTTTTACATTGCATGCTTTTGAATATGCTAGTTGAAGTTTTTCATTATTAATTTGCTCTAGGACATACTTTGGATTTGTGCTATTTGTGTTAACGTTTCAGGTACAATAGGTAACGTGTAGATGGAATCCAAACACCTTGCTTGTGGAGACTATGAAAGGAGTGATGGCTCGTAAGTAAATTACGTAGGAGGCATTATTTGTAAATGGTAGTTTAAGACCTAGCTTTGTAATGGAATATTAATTTTCATAGTGAATAGTTAGGTGGACTGGTAGTTTCCTCTTAGGTCATTATTGTAACTTGTTTGTAACTAAAAATCTCGTACATTATTCCTTAATTTTGCATTTTATTTTTATACTCAATTATATGTCTAGTCGTTGTCTTTAGATTACATAATAAAAATCAACTAAAATTTGAAAATAATCTATTCACCCCTAGGTTGTTTCAATTGATAATTTTATTATATTTTAGTTATCTATTTTTTAAGATATATACTTAAAGTTCTGTAATTTATTAAAATATATATTTTAGTTTTCTAGTTTTTGAAGTACACTCTTAAGATTCTTTAAAAGTTTTAATTAAATTCAAATAATTTCAAGGATAAATTCAAAACCCTAAAAAATAAAATACATAAAATAACATTTTTTTTTAAGAAAATGGAAATTAAAATTTTGATTTTGAAAAAAAAAAAAAAAGGTAAAAACGAAAATATAAAACAAAAAGTAACTAACTTAGATTTGAAATAGGTAAATTTCCAAATTTTTAAATTCATAAAATTAAAAAATTAACATTCTGTAAAACTTGAAAATGTAAGAAAAAAAATTAAAAAAAATAATAATTTGATATGCTTTTTTCAATCTTTTCGTTCCAAATATTAATTGATATCTTTCAAAAAAAATTATAAATTTCAATTTATTTATTTTTATTTTTACTTTTTGGGGTTTTATTTAAAAATTCTAAATTTACAAAAAAAAAAAAAATATTTATACTTGATTGAGACCTTTTAAAAATTAGATGACTCCAAATTTATATCTTAAAAGAAAGAGTACTAAAATATATATTTTGATAAATTACCAGACCCTAAATATAAATATTAAAAGATACAAAAATAAAATTTTTCTTTTAAGAATTTTGTAGAGTCCTTAACTCTCAATAATTAATTTGCTAGGCTCTATGAATGGTTCAAAGTTTAGCAAATGTACGAGTATGTTAACTTGAAGAGTCACAAATCTACAGTAGCTAAGATATAGAGTAAAATACTATTCGGTGTACAACAGTTTGCAAAGCAAAAAAAAAAAAAAAATATATATATATATATATATATATATATATATATATATTTAAATCACATCTCATATTATTTTAAATAAAATTATTTTTATATTTTAATAAATAAATAAAAAATTTAATTTATCTGCACGTAAAATTGTATGAATAGTGAAGATATGTACTCCCCCTAATTAAATAGGCAGTAATTCTTCGTAACTTTAAAGGCTACATTACTGATTCAACGTAAATAAGTTCTAGAAAAAAAAAATTCCAAAATGCATGCATGTAATAATAATAGATTAAAGATGATGGAGTACCTTTTCGTAGTTCTAATAGGACAAGAGTAGCCTTATTATAATTTTTTTAATAAATCATAAACACAACAACCACAAAAATATATGAAAATATAGATAAGTCAATTTCATCCTACAAACTAAAAATTAATTGATTTTTAAAAGTATAGACACATTTATATTTTATCAATACATTATATATGTACAATTTGAAAATACTATTACATGTTTCACATGAAGACTTGTAGCTAGGGTTACAAATTACGTGTGTTAGTCATGTTATATAATATTATCATATAATATTTTGGCAATAAATCATACCTTGATTATATATTAGTTAATATATGAATAATATAATTTTTAAGAATATAAAAAAAATTATTGATTAATTATGATTAAATTTTTTATTTATTTTGTATTGTATTAAAAATTATACATAATATTTAAGATCAATGGTTGGAGGATTGACAGAGAAAAAAAGAAAAACTTTTAATAATTTTTGAACACCTTTTAATTATTATAAATGGAGCTTTTAATCTACTCTGTCTACTCGATCCATCGTCATTACTCTGCCTTGAGTGATTCGTACGAGGTACTAACTATAGGCTTCCACTACTTTTCTAGGAATTCTTGGATTTACTCCTAGCTAGCTAGCTAGCCTCAGGAAAGCGAAACCTTAATTATTTATTTTTTCTTTGATCTAATCCTTGGAGTTTAATCCACACGTCTAGCTAGCTAGGTCTCTGATCGAGAGTGATAAGAGGTGGCCAAAATAGAGAAAGAGATGACTAAATTATTCCCAAGTATTAATGTGAATCCACCAAAGACAAGTATATTGATGTCTCAAATAATACTCAGAGCCTTGGCCATAATATTCACACTCATTACAATCTCTGTCACTGTCACCAGTAGCCAAACCTTGACTTTCTTTACGTTACGCTTCACAGTCCGCTATACATACTCTTCTGCCTTCAAGTAATTTTTCATTTTTTTTTACTAGGCAATAGTAATTAATTATGGATTCACATGGTTCCTTCACTTCATACATAATATTTTATTTTTAATTTCCATAAAAAAAAAAAAATATATATATATATATATATATGTTTATTTTTTTATAACATAAATATATACATATTTTAGTATTAAAAAAAAAAAAACATATATTTTTTTTATTAGAGAAATTACTAATCGAATAATTTAATGATTTATGCAGTAGAGTGTTATATGAGTCCAGTTCTCAATCCTAATTATATATATGGATGGATATGTTCAATTTTGAATCAGATTCTTGTTAGGTGCTGATGCAGTTGTATGTGGGTTTTCAACAATATCGTTGGTGTTTTATTACTTGTTGAGCCGTAAAAGTTCACACATCAGGAACTACTACTTTGTATTCCTCCATGATATGGTAATTACAGACACACATATCCATGTATATATATATTTATTTATATATAATGAAAAAAATTAATAATTAATAAATAAAACAGGTGATATTGGTGCTGATAACATCTGGATGTGCGGCTGGGAGTGCAGTAGGATACGTAGGTAAATATGGACAGGAGCAAATGAATTGGCAGCCTGTTTGTGAATTCGTTCCTAAATTTTGCAACAAGATGATTGTGGCTGTGATCTTCTCTTTTTTGGCTTTCTTCACCTACCTGTCACTCACTGTCTTGTCTACCTATACCCTCATCATCTCTCACCCTACCTAACCTTGGTCACTACTCACTCATGATTATTATCTCTCAAATTGCTCTCTCGCTCTCTTTTATACTACGTACTATTATTATTATTTTATTATTATTATTATTATTTTCCTGTTTCTGCTTCCTCTATTTATATCTACTCAAATTAAGTTGTTATGTTAAGTACCTATCAAAATCTAGTTTTAATTTCGTACTGATTCTCAATTAATATTTTTCTTTTTCTGTAAATTATTGGTTTGTTTCCATTCCTGAGTTGACGTTAATGCGAGTTCCTCTATTCTAAGACTAAATAAATAAAGACTAGTACTGCTAAATATCTTAAATTATGTGTTGAGATTTGTTCGATTCTTACATAGATTTTACTATTTATTAATATTAATTTTTTAACAAGTAAAATACATTATTTGAAAACATCACAAATTTGTGATAGAAGCATTTCTCGATAAATAATATCAGTTTTAATTAAACACTGAAAATGCATTAGAATAGGATCAAACTCGTCACATTAGATTTAGAGCAAAATGCCTCAGCCAACGCAGTGCAGATTTACATGTATATTTTGCAAAATGTAAAATATTAATGAATGAAGAAAATTGTTATATACTGTTGAAAATTGATGCACATTTAAAAAAAAAAATGAAGAAAATTGAAGTGAGAATCTAAGAAATATTTAGAAAGAGTGTTTAAAGAAAAATCTAAATCAAATGTTGGAGGGTCTAAGAAAAGTATGTAATACCTCCGATAACTATTTAGCATTTTGTAGCATTTAAGCTCTTAAACTTGGAGCTTTCATCTAATTCTAATACCATACTTTTTTAAAGTCTCTCCTCCAACTCTTTCATGTTAAATATATATTACTACCCAAGCCAAATACTACCATGCTAATTGGACCCCCAAAATTTTAGCCCATCCTAAAAATCCAACATATATATACTAAACTCTAAAAGACCGAAACTGGTTAAGATCATCATTCCAGTTCGATATACATAACCAAATTAAAGGAAATGAATGAATGTAGATATCTAACCCCATACTTGCAATGACCAATAAACTTCTCTCCCTCCACTACTTTGTGGGAATTAATTTATTGAAATTTGACATTCAGATCCCATAAATCAAAATTGGCCACCTGGTTTCCACATGTATTTAAATTGACAGATTTTAAGTCTAGTCATTGAGGACATTAAAAGATCATCTATTTAAATTTAACAAATTTAATTACATGTACCAAGATAATTAATATTGGTAAATTTGTTGTTCATTGTCATACTGGCTCCTTTTTAATTAATTTGAACAAACTATATATGTTAAGAAGAGTAAAAAACCCAGCATCATTCACTTTCAATCTCATCTTCACAATCTTTGAGGTGCTCTTTAAGGAGCTGGTTTGGTATTTCCCATTTTTCAGTTTCCCATGTTGAATCAATTTCAGGTAATCTATAGTCATCAGGTCCTAATGATAGTTGGAACTCTGGTAAGTCAGGCAAAGTATGTAGAACCCTGCATCATTATCATCATCACCAGTTTATCAAAGGGAATTAAATCAACTTTTTAATCTTTTAGGCAAATAGTGTTAACCAAAACATGATTTGATGTGAACTTGGATCTTATATGTGCTGTAAAAGGTCCCTTACTTTTCTTCTTGTAAGAGGTAACCATACATCTCTGATTTCCTTGAAGCAACTTCAGGTACTTTTTGATGCAGATGCTTCATTGCACCCCATAATGGAGGAGCCCTTTAAAATTAAACATCAAACAGATTCTTTTCATCATAAAAAAGAAAGAATAGAATTGGACTTACTAACTTTCATGCACTTCTCTGCATAAAGAGGAGCTACTAACAACCAACCTAGTGACAGGAGCTGCAAGGCAAAAGCTCAAGCAATTCTTTTTGCTCTCTGACAGAAGCTCTTCTGCAGCAAGAAAACAGCACATTGCACTAACATGGCCAGATGGTTCACTGCCCTTGTCAAGAATCAGACCATGATAATAGTATGCTGCAGCCTGTTTATTTACATCAGAGCATATAGTGTCATAATCACTATAATTAAGCTGCAACGAGTATGACCTTTTTTTTTTGTCAACATAGAGTAAACAATGGTAATCGATTGCACGAAAAACCTTTGCTTCAAGAAATTTCCATTTGATGAACCAAAGATGCTTGTTTCCATATCCATGGTTGATGTCACATCCTGACAAGTATTGATAAGCCTGATCATAGACCAGGGAAGCACAGACCATAAGGCAATATGTACAAAAGAAAAGTAAATTTAGAGAATGATGATTATATATAATATTAGAAGAGAAGTACCTGGCTAAAGTAGCTCACTAGTTCACATGCCAATCTCCTTTTAACAGATAAACTGGCCTTTTGAGATTCAACAGCTAAACCAAGCTGAATTTCTGTTCCCTGAGATTAAAACAAGTTGGGCAGAATTTGATAAGAATTCTATCTCAAAGGGAGAACGAATTCAATGCTATTCATATGAAGAATGATCAACATTCTTAGCCAAAAGAAGGGGTTTCATACTCGATGAAAGTCTTAGCATAAATTGCATTTGTTACTTAATAGACTTGCATTTGTATAATTAACAATTGCCTAAAAATAGAACTACTCAATGTCCAAGGTCAAATGATATAATTAACTTGTCCGGCAGTTATGAGGAAAGATTACCTGGCCTAAAGCTTGCATGGAAATAGCCTCTAAGACACCATCTTGCAAATCTCTTGGCAACCTTTTCCTGGAATTACCCATTTTATTTATCATTATGTCAAAAGTTTGAATCAAAATTTCCAAAAGAATCTAAAAACATACATAATCAATAAATCATACTTAATATCTGGTGGTATGCGAACCAATATATCCCTGACACAGAAGTGCAAGTAGCCTGATGCCTTAAGCAATAAATCAACAGCTTCCCTCTTGCAATCTGAAAGTAGAGACTATTATATGATTATGATTAATCAATACTCATACTTACTATAATCAGGATTTTTATTTAGCAATTAATGCTAAAATTGTTCCAAGAATAAACAAATAAAGATGAAAGATGAATGAACTACCTGAAGGTACTACTCTAATGCCAGACCCAGAAGTGTCCTTAGGGATCATTAACAAATCTGCCTCAGAAAAAGTCAGCATAGCCATCAGGTGAACCACAGACAGTATTTCAAACCATGAGTTAGCTACACTCATTTCCTGCTCATTATCAAATTTCATCACAGTTATAATAAACTTGGATTCTAAACAAACAAATGGAGTTTTGACCTCTTAAAAGTCTGACCTGTCGTCCATCTTCTAAATTCCTCCATTTGAACTCCACGAATCCCTCAAATTCTGTTACATACACAAATTATTATTAAAAATAACAGTTATACACTCAAACACCCATGCACACATATATATAATAACGGGTTCGAACCCACACCCTCTCACAGCACACAATAAGCACATAGCACTGTACTAGAAGGTATTTGGTGTAGCCATGACAGTTGAAAATTACTAGTTATTGACAAGGATGAGAAAGAAACAAAGAGAGAGGGATTTTTTGAAAACCTTTCTTTGCGAGTCCAACCAAAACAGACAAGTATTCCTCCAGAGGCCTCCGCAGTTCATTTATAGCAGATCCACCTGCAAGAGAAGACAGCGACCTTACTCTTTATAGACCGCAAACTAATCTATAAAGATCCATTTCATTGCTATGGAGCAATTGAAGAGATGTCTCCAAACTAAATTGTCTACAACCAAATTACTATTTTACCAAAAGAAAGAAAAAAGGTAAAGAAATAAATTAAGAGCAGACCAGTGTCCTGTGCCACCAATAAAATCTGGCTTCGCAATGAAGATAACCTGTGGGCGAGATCTTTGGGGATTAGACCCTTAAGGGACCTTTGGAGATCAGACTCTACAGGAACTCGCAACGAAGGAACAAATACCACTGTTTCAGGTACAGGCAACTTCTTCTGCTTCTTCTTCGATCCAACAGCGTAAACAGAAGCAGCGCAACCCATTTTTTAAAACCTTAAAAGTTCAGAGGGTGTCACGATTCACAATCACTTGTTTCAAACATATCATTCATTCAACACAACTGTAAAGAAAATGAAGAAAATTGGCAAACGTTTATAATTAATTATTGCAGGAACGAGCATTAAGTGTCAGGAACAAGTGGACATACGTGCACATTAATGAAGCATTTAGTACGCCAACATAATGCTAAAATTGAGCTATATTGCAATAAATAAAGAAATTAAAAATTAATTAAATAAAGGATAGATTCAGCTTCATTATTGAAAATTTATTATAAAAAATTTGATGAATGAATGAATGAATTAAAGATGGGACAGACAGATCAGAGAACAAACTGGTATAGGACATTAAAATTTACTTACTGGGTACCCAGAGCAGAAGGCAGCGAGACAGCTGTGAAGCTTCGAAACTGCACTACTCAATGCTAATAATAAGGGCATCGAACAGAGAGAATCTGAAAATTGGAAGCTCAAAGACCGAGATAGATTTCACATGGCCAAGACGTAGAAGTAGCAGTAGAAGTCTCTGCATTGTTAGAGGAAGCCTCGTTGAATGTTAACGAAGAAAAACAAGTTACGTAAAAAAAAAAAAAATTATATAAAGAAGCGCTAAGAACATTTGCAATTATTTTTTATGCATAAATTAATTATATTATAATATGTAATAAAATTATTTAAAAAAAAAATTCAATAAACTCAAAAATTAGAGTTCTGTGAATATAATTAATAGTGAAAGTGGATGGAATTGGTTGTGAAATTTTGAATTTAAGTTTTTCTTTCTAATAAAAATATATTAATTGAACAAATTCAAAATAAAATTAATATTTAAAAATATTAAACATTTAATTAGATAAAATTAAATATTGAATAACTATAATTAGTTCGAGTTTTAATTTAAACAGTGTCCATCTATAAGTGTTTATAGAGAATATAAATAGTATTATTTTTATAGTTATAAGTTTTAAGGGTGTTATAAATGTTATTATTCAAAAAAAAAAAACTCATTAAAATTTAGATTTTTCTTAATACTAAAGAAAAGAAAAGTTAAATTCACATAAATTTGCATACAAATTCACAATAATATCAATTATTATGTGTCAAATGTCAAAATAACTTTAAAAAATATACTTATTTCTTTTTCAAGAAAAAATTGACACATGATACATAATAATTAATGTGCGTTCAAATTTAAGTATAGATAGATTTTATTAAGGAAGTTCGCAAGACGGATTATCACTAAAAATTTAGCATAATACTCTACTTGCATGGCTGGTACTTGAAAAGAGGGGATGCCCCTCGAAACCATTATGTTTGTTCTTTAGTTTGGCCAGGTTTGAGACATCACTACTCGACTCTTGTAGAGGAGTTTATGTGGTTAGTTGGCAGGCAATCTTTAGTAAGATTTTGGACCAATAATTAGCAGCCCTCACATGGATCCATTATTACACTTGCTAGTTGGCAACTATTTGCAAGTAGATGGATGGCATCTGTCGCCGTCTTTCGAGGACTTCTACCCGAACATTGCCTCAAATGTTTGCTCAATTATTGCCAAGAAAGGCATGAATACTAGGATTTGGGCACGTTCGATCAAGAGTAGAGTCATAAGCAAGCAAGGCCTATGATTCACTATGTGTGTTCAAGGAACATAAGAGTTGGGATAGGACGATTTGTGCCCCTTTCATAATGTCTTCCAAATCCATATTGTTTTAGCGTGCTATCTAGCACAGGCTACCTACTGACTGCAGTCAAAGAGGATGGGCATTTCCTTTCTCTATATGGAATAGCTAAAGAGACTATTTCTCTTTTCTTTTCTTTTTTTGAGTTATCATTTTGTAGGTGCACTCTGGGATTTACTATACTAATTTTTTTGGAAGACGATCTTGTACGAATTCTTCCATCCTAGATTTATAGACATATGCAGTGTTGTTGGACTTTGGATCACAACTCAGCAATCTATGGAAAGTAGGCATAATCTCAGTCATCTAAAGGATATGGATGGCTAGAAATAATATTAGATTTAAGGACATACATACTTCCATATGATTTGCAATGGCCATAGTTTGGAGGTTCATTCATGAAGCAAGTCTAACACAATGTGGGTCAATATAAACACAGTAGAGGACCTTACGGTCCTAGCAGATTACAAGTACAAGGAATTTCACGACGAGTTCTACGAATCATAAAGATAATTTGGAGACCACCGCCCTCAGGATGGATAAAAGTCAACATAGATGGTACTACTTTTGGTTCACCACGTCTAGTAGGTTGTACAGGGATTTTTTGGACGTCAAGATCTTTTGTCAAATGTTGTTTATGTATCCCACCTTGAATTGCATATGTTTTTGAGGCAGAGCTTGTAACAACTATTCACACGATCACAAATGTTATTTACCTTTGGGTGGCAAAGCCTTTGATTAGAGTCAGAATTTGCTTATGTTATGACTATTTTTCACATTAGATAGTTATAAGTACCCTAACAAAGGCATTTAGCTTGGGTTGATTACTTGAAAAAGATTGTTCATATGAATTTTCATTGTTCACATATTGTTAATATGGATTTCATTGTTCATATGGATATTTTCATTGTTCACATATATATATGGAGGGTAATAATGTGGCTGATTCTATAGTCTCTAGAGCACCTAGTTTGCGACTGTGACATGGTGGTAGAATACCTCATCATTAGCTAGTACTTTTTTCTTTTTGGATGCTAACAATAGCCAAATAATAGTTTTATTGAGATTAAACTTTTGTATTATTTTTATCAATTTAATAATACTCATAGTTGAAGGGCTAGATGAAGAAGGGTGTTATCGGAATGCCAACCTAGTTAGGATGTCCTAGTGTACCTCTAAGATCTGTCAATTACAACATTTCATTTTGAAAATTTAAGTATAGATTTATGTTTATTTAATATTTCTTAAAAAAATATGGATTTTTTTTCCTCAAATAATTATCATGTCCAAATGTAGGTTACGATATTGTAATAAATAAAAGTTATCACAACATTAAAAGTTAACCATTTAATTTTTTATTTGAATAACTTATTTAAACTCATGTTAATTTAGTGTTCAATCTCATCACGTGCATTGTATTTGTGAATTATGATATCACAATTTTGTGATAGTGTTAAATAAAGAAACTCCAAAACAATTATTTCCCAAATCAACCCATCGTTGCAATTAGGAGTGATTATTTCTTGTAAGGTTTATAAGTGTTGGCAATTTTTGTGGACAAAACATTTAATTGTAATATAGTTTTTAGGCTCGTTATTAAGTCTCTCAAGCAAAGTTGAAGAAACAATCGAGCTCTAAATAGTTGTACTTTAGGTATGTTTGGTCTGTAATTTAGAACTGTCAATTGGTGTCGGAGCCTACACTGACACACATAGAGCAAATGAAAGAAGGTGGGCAACTATTAGACTTTCACTATTTGATGGGTATAATTACCCTTACTAGAAGGCTCACATGCAAGCCTTTCTCAAACAAGATGAATATTTTTGGGATGCTATTCTCGATGGTTGGGAATCACTTTCGGTAATGAAAGATGATGTAACAACCATAAAGAAAAGAAAAGAGTAAACCTCTAAAAAAAGGATCCTTAGTGAGTCAAATCAAAAGAGTCTAAAAGGCAATTTGGACAAATGACTCCAACCTTATCCGTGACACTCCACCAGACAAGGGACCCACTCTCCAAATGCGAGTGCATCTACTTTTGTAAAAGCCTCACGAGGCTTATCTTTTGAATTATTGTAATTTTGTTTGGTAGCAGGCCTTTTCTTTTATATAAGGCCTTAATTTTCATTCGAAAGAATAAGCTAGAATAGATAAGTTTCAATTTCTATTTTCTCTGTAATATAAGTTTGCTTCCATTTGTAATATATTCTATATTTCAATAATATTTCCAGTTCTTCATATATCCTTCTTAGTTCTTTATCTAGATCCTAGGCCAGTTTAGTATCAGAGCCTTCTAAAAGTGATCTCGTAGAAGTAAGTTAAAAAAATTATTATTGGTCTTAAAAATTATGAAAGATTAAGAAATATAAAACGAAGACTTCGACGAGCAGCTAGCTATTGTAAGTCCCAAGGAGAGGCAGCTTAGGCAAGAAGCGTGAGACTTTGTCTGATCTTCCAAGGTATATTTTGATTTTTTAAAATGTCAAGACTAGTAAGAAGTTTTTCAAATCTTTCAACTACTTCTTTATTTTCAAGTAACAACTCTGAGGCTCTAAGGCCTTCTACTTCTAAAAATAAAGAAGTAATTAAAGTAGAAGATATTGAACAACATCTTCAAAACTAAAACGTACCTAAATATGGTAGTTCTCAAATTTATAATAAAGGAATATTTAGATTTAAATTTAATTATATTATAAAAATTGTAGAAGATATACTCCCCTTACTAGGAGGAGAATCTTTAGATATTAGTTTATTATCCCAAAATATAATAAATTCTTATAAACAACAATTTAATTATTTATATATTGGATTATTGCAAATTGCTGTAAAACCCTTAACTATGGAAGGGCTATACACCTCAGTCCTATTATGTGTTTGTGATAAACGACATAATAAATTTAAATATTCAATATTGTGTTGTGCTGAATCGTCCTTAGCTGCAGGACCTATTTATTTTAATTGCTTTCCTAACTTTTCTATGTGTATCAAGGACTCAAACATCCTTAGATCTTTAAAGGTTGATATACAGACACCTGGATTCAATATGGAAGAAGGACAAGCAACGTAGCTCTCATTTATAGAGTCTACTTCAAAGTGATGAACACTATATGCCCAGATATCAATCTCAGATATTTTATCAAAGATCCAAAAGGAGAAATAACGCTGTTTCAAGTCAATACTGATAAAACAAGATAGGCTGTTCCAAAAATGATTAAGTAGGATGAAATTTCATTACTAGAATCATGGTCCTTAAATAAAGAACTAAAGAACTTATTAGTTCCCCAAACCACTGCATTGGAATAGATCATTGAATATGATGATGGATCTGTAGAAATAATCTTTGACTCAAAGCGAAAAGTCAAAATAAATGAAAGCCCAAGGGTTTCTATAAAGGCTTCACCAAGCCCATCTATTACCTCAAAAGGTAAAGAAACAATATTTGAAGGAATCAGGAGACTTCCAACAGGAGTAAGCCTCCCACTCTATGCATCAGATAGGTCTGAAAGATCAATAGAGAACAATCAGAAAAACTAGAAAGCCCAACACTTTTTGAGATGGGTTTTGGATTAGCATCCAACTCGAAGTTTTCCAATATAATGATGCTAGAAAACTCTAAAAGAGTCTTTCATATGATGATCGTGTAATATCCACACTTACTAATCCACTTAATAGTAAGGAAAAAGAAATATATTTATCTCTAAATAGAGATTTACAAAAAATGTATTATGAAAAATATAGAGTATTCTTAACGTATGCTATAAAGAAAAATCAGGAATTTGACTTAGATTTCTTTGAATTTATTATTGACTACTCTCAATAGAAGGGAATCAATATTCCTGAAATACAAAACCTTGAGAAAATCTATCAAACGTTCTTCTTATCTTCAGGAGAAAAGGTGGTTGCAATACATCCACTAGAAGCAACTATAGTGATATCTGATAAGGCAAAGGCAGTTCCTTATAAAAGAATTTCACCTAAACTTGATGATCCAGCTAAAGATGGCTCAGTAAATCAAGTTATAGAACCAAACAACTACACCAACTTATATCTCCAAATAGTTGGTAGTCAATTAACCAGGATTGAACAATCCATAAAAGAACCTGAGCATAAGCCTTAAACATCTTCAACATCTTCTAAAAAGAAGATTGTTGAACCTGCTTTCATAAAACCCTTACCAGAGTTTCACTTAAAGAAAAATAGCAATTATGAGTTCATACAAGAACTACTTGCAAAAATGTCTAAATTAGACAGTCAAGACAAAGAAAAATCCATCAAAACGATGGAAGAACAAGACATAAATTAAATCTCTGACCAAGAGATAGAAGAAACACTTAATGTATTCAAATAATCTAATCAAATGACTGCAGTTAATGATGCAATACCTAAAGAGGTGCCACAGTTAAATAAGTTGGAAGACCAATTCCAACCTATCAAGTAAAGCCTTATTACCCAAGGCAATCTCCAATTGATCTTTAGTATAAAGAAGAACTATCCTCAAAAATAGTTTACTCGAGTAATACTATTCAAGAATGGAGCATAGATGGATTATCTGATATCAGATAGTCAGAGTAGTTAAAAACATGTTGATGTATGCATCAGTCGTTAAATTCGTTGGAAATATAGACCAGCAAGCCTGCCAAGCAATAGTAGTTGGATTTTTTGGCCAGTTACAAGGTTGGTGGGATAACTTCCTAGGACTTTTTGAAAGAAATATCATCCTCTCTACAATAAAGCAAGAAGTTAATGACAATGGTGATGTTCAGAAACTACAAGATAGTGTCAATACTTTGATCTACACATTATTAACGGATTTTGTGGGATCAACTACTCTTTAATTAGACAGAAACCATAAGCAGCTTGTTAACCTAAGTTGCCCAACTCTGTCTCATTTCAAATGGTACAAAGATGTGTTATTCACCAAAATCTTCACAAGGGAAGATTGCAACAACAATTTCTGGAAAGAGAAGTTCATATCAGGGTTACCTACTTTGTTCACTGATAAAATACTTATCAAACATAATGGTACTATACCATTTGGTATGTATACGTATAGCAAATTAGTTGTTGAAATAGTAGCTAAAGGACTTGCATTTTGCACCGATCTTAAGCTCAAATACCAGATGGATAAAGAAAAATTTTATGGCAAACAGGCCATAGGAGATTTTTGTGAACAATATGGGTATCAAAATATCCTCAAAGGATTTGGGCCTAAAGTCCACAAGACTTATAAAAGGTTTAGGCTCAAAGCCTATTCAAAGCCTTACCCAAGAAAGTGGTCTCACAAGCCTCAAAGGCCTAAAAGATCTAATTGGACTAAAACTCCCAATTATCAACAAAAACTTCGTTTACTAAAAGTAAACGAAAAGAGCCCACTTGTTACAAATGTGGTAAAAAGGGTCACTACAGTACTAACTGTAGAAGTTTAGAAAAAATTAATGCACTAGAAATCTATGCAAAGTATAAATCTCAAATCTCTCAGATTCTAAATGAAGAATCTTCAACTGAGGGGGAAGAGGGAAGTAATAATGAAGATGAAGAAGATTATCTGTATGAAACCTCATCCTCATCAGAAAATGAATAACTTTCTAAAGAGAAAGATTGTGAATGTGATCACAACAAAGCCATCATCAAAATGAATGGACTAAACCTAAATGTCCTTACTAAGGATTAAAACCTTATTCTCGATCTCATTGATAAGATTGAGAACCCAAAAGAAAAGCGAAAAGATTTAGCTCGTTACATAGAAGAAGCTAAAGAAAAAATTCCAGGTATAACCGGAACAACTACTAATAGTAGTAAAGGCTTACAAAGCCAATTACAAAGGAATCAACAACCATATTCCTTTAATGAAATCCTAAATAGGATTAAGAGGGATTTTGTTACTAAAGAACCAACTCTTAATAATCTAAAAGCTGAGATCAATCAAACTAAGAAGGATCTCAAAGATTTAAAGATACAATTAGAAACTCAAACTAATCAAGATCTCAAAACTCGAGTTCAAATCCTTGAGTTATACAACAACTACCAATCTGAAGAACCTGACAAGGTCAAAGAAGGATTTGATAATATCATAAGAAAAGCCTCTAAAGGCAAAGAAGTTCAAGAAGATGGTAAATCAATCACTGAATTTAGTGTTATGCAAGTCATTAATACTCTAAATAGAGTCATTAATCATAAATGGTACTCAAAAGTAACCATTGTAATCAATAAGGAATATTACTTTATAGTCGATGCCTTAATCGACTCAAGTGCCAATCTTAACTGTATAAGTGAGGGTATAGTACCTACTAGGTACTTTACAAAAACTACCCAAGTATTAAATACAGCCAATAGTGGTCGTATGCCTATCAATTATAAGTTGTCTAATATGGCAGTATGCAATAATGGTATATACATTGAAACTACATTTCTTTTAAGCAAAGAATTAAGTAGAATGGTTATCTTAGGAACTCCATTCCTAAGTATGTTATACCTATTTATTGTTACTAAAGACGGAATAGTTACTGACCTGAAAGGCCAAACTATTACATTCAAATTTACTAAAGAGCCACAATGGCATGAGATTAACAACCTTAAAGAAAAGGTTAATGAAAAGGAAAAATTCATTTACTCTCTACAATCAGAAGTTGGTCTCAAAATGGCTAAACAAAAAATTGCTCCTTATGAGATGCAAAATAAAATTCAGTCTCTAAAAAAGAAATTCGAAAAGGAAATATGCACTGAAATACCTAGTACATTTTGGGAACGAAAGAAACATATGGTAGAATTACCATATGAACCCGAATTCAAAGAGGCCCAAATAAATACTAAGGTCCGGTCCATTCAGATGAATGAGCGACACTTAAAGATATGCAAGCAAGATATAGAAGACTTGCTTAAAAAGAAGCTAATAAGGCAAAGCACCTCACCATAGTCATGCCTAACATTTTTTGTAGAGAATGCTGCTGAACTTGAACGAGGAGTTCCACGCCTTGTTATAAATTATAAGCCCCTAAACAAGGTGCTAAGATGGATTAGATATCCAATTCCAAATAAAAAGGACTTACTTAGTCGCTTATATCATGCCAAAGTTTTCTCTAAATTTAATATGAAGAGTGGCTATTGGCAAATTCAAATAGCAGAAAAGGACCACTATAAAACAGCATTTACTGTTACATTTGGGCTATACGAATGGAATGTAAGGTCATTTGGGCTAAAAAATGTCCCAAGTGAATACCAAAAGATATTGAATGATATCTTTAACCCTTACCTAGGGTTTACCGTAGTCTATATAGACGATGTCCTAATCTACTCAAATTTAGTAGATCAACACTAGAAGCACTTAAATGTTTTTTTTTAATATAGTTAAGTCCAATGGGCTCGTTGTGTCATCTAAAAAGATGAAACTGTTCCAGACCCAAGTAAGGTTCTTGGGCCATAAAATTGAATATGGGCTTATAAGCTCAATTGAAAAATCAATCGTCTTTGCTGAGAAGTTCCCAGATGAAATTAAAGATAAGAAACAACTACAGAGGTTTCTTGGAAGCCTAAATTACATTTCAAATTTTTACAAAAATCTTGCAATAGATGCCAAACCACTGTTTGAGTGATTAAAAAAGAATCCTCCAAAATGAGTCCAACTTGCAGACAAGCTGTCTAAAAGATAAAGCTTCGAGCTAAAGAGCTCCCATGCTTAGCTTTGTCAAACCCCAAAGCTAAAAAAGTTGTGGAAACAAATGCTACGGAGCTAGGCTATGGAGGCATCCTAAAGTAAAAAATGCCTATAAAAGAGGCATTGGTACGATTTACTTATGGAACATGGAAACCAGCCCAACATAAGTACTCTACCATTAAAAAAAAATCATAGCAATAGTCTTGAGCATCTCAAAGTTTCAAGATGATTATTTTAAACCAAAAATTCTTACTCAGAATTGATTGCAAATCTGCAAAACAAGTTTTGCAGAAAGTCGTTAAGAACTTAGCATCCAAACAGATCTTTGCCCATTGGCAAGCAATACTTTCTATATTTGACTTCGACATCGAATATATCAAAGGGAAAGAGAACTCACTCCCAGATTTTCTTACTAGGGAAATTATCCAAGGCCATGAAGAAGACAAATTATCTTTAGGCAACCAAAAAGGGTGATCAATCCGCCCCCAGCAATAAACCAATTTATTCAAGAGCTCCTTTTAAGGAGTATGATTGGGATCTGATCAGATGCAATCCCAGTAGAAAATGATGACATCGGAAAGTTGCCTGAACATGTAGCTCATATTTATCTTAAAGATAATTTACCTTCTTACACTGTCCCTAAAAATAGGGAGTACTATGAACATATTTTAAAACAAACTAACTCAATCGAAGTTACTCACAATATGCACAATTCTTAAGAGATTGCATACTCAACTTTTAAAATTAAAATAATCTTATCAAAAGGAGACTGGAACTCTAATTTATTTACTAGAGAAAAATTTAAATATAAAAAGATTCACCCAGTCTCATATTACTATTTTGACTATATCCAAGCATGGGAAAACATGCTCTATTACCAGAACTCAAAAGGTTCTCATACATGGTATATCCAATTCAAAAATGAAAATCATTATGCTTTCTATGAGTTTCCTACATGGTTTAGGAATTGGTTCTCATTCTTTGGACGAACACAAGATATATTTCCTAAACAGGTCTTAAAGGCCTTTTATCAATTTGAGGAACACAATATTAGTTCCATGCAAAATGAGGATCATTCATTAATGTTCTGCTTTGCTTTATATAAAGTTCCATGGATCTGGAAATGGAGCTATGCATTAACAACATCTCAAGAGATCTATTGTCTCATCAAACAATCATTCGGAAGATGGTGGGATAAAACTCCTTTAAACGAGTTTGACATTTTTAAAATAATTGAATTGTTTCAAGCTTTAAAAACTAAATCTCCTACTTCTCCTAAATCTCCAAAGGGGAAAACCAAAGTAGAAACAATCATCGAAACTCTTAAAGAGAAAGGAAAAAGTGATGACTCCATTTCTAAAAAATTAGAAAAACTATGTTCTGAAGAGAGCTCGAGTGACGCTGAAGAAAAGTTAGATTTAGAACCTTCAGAGAGCGACTTACAGATGACCAGCACAAGTGGATAAGCGCATTCAATCAAATGGCAGACACCGACACCAACACCAACACCAACACTGACACTAATAAGGGACCCACAAAAGCAATCTGGACAATCGACTCCAACCTTATTCAGGACACTCCACTAGACAAAGGACCCGTTCTCCACATAAGAGAGCATCTACTTTTGTAAAAGCCTCACGAGGCTTATCTTTTGAGTAATTTTCTTAAATAGCTTCAAATCTTATTAAAAGTTAAATTTTCCAAAATTAGCAATAATAAGCTTAAAACTGTGTGTTTTAATTATATCAAAATTAGATAAATTACATAAATGTCCTTTTACTCTAATTATATTTACTTGTTTACATAGTATGTAAATAAATTTACATACTATGTAAACCAATTTACATACTATGTAAACTTATGTAAATCAGTTTATTGGATTGTACTTCACCAACATTGATGCTGACCAATGTGAGAGATAAAAGATCTTTAAAGATTAAAGTTTAATTCATCTGATCTGATTTGGGTTGAACCAAATTAGAATTTGAGTACCAATTCCTACCAAATCTGCATTATTAGAGTTATGTGTAACTGGTATATAGCCAAATAAAAATCTTTGCAATGATTTCTGAATTGGGTTTGATTTTGATGTTTATTCCCTTTTTGTAAAAGGGAATTTTCAGGATAGAGAAAAGATGAGACTTGAGAAATCACTTCGTATGCTTTATGGTCGATTCTTCTTCAGATTTGCTGATGGGGAATCAACAGCTGATGTTTATGACAGAATCACAGGTAGACATTACAATTTGACTAGTACCCTTTTGAAATTTAAGGCTAAAATTTTGTTACTGATTGAGAAAATGGAAACAGGATTCAGAGAAACACTAAGAGCAGACATTAAAATAGGAGAAAGAAACCCAAGCATGAATTTGGCGATAGTTTCACATGGTTTAACTTCATGTTTATGTAAATCTATTTACATACTATGTAAACTGATTTACATAATATGTAAATCTATTTACATAGTATGTAAATCTATTTACATAGTATGTAAATCTATTTACATACTATGTAAATTGATTTATATAATATGTAAACCTATGTAAACTGATATATTCTCATGATGAACTCTTCTGGCTCATGTATTTATTTGTAAGCTGATGAGATTGCACATGAAACCCATTATTAGCTTAAAGTATTGTAATAAAAAAAAAAGATAATTACATTCAGCGAGGTAAATCCAACTTGCAACTAAATTAACAAAAATCAAGATAGGCACAACATAATTTATATAATATTTCAGTACATACTTTCCTTGTATTTTATATAATAATTTAGATTGACAAACTTTTGAATTTTATAATCGTCAATTTCCTTGTATCATTTAGCGAGGGATGAAATTGTTGCAAAGAAAAGACTTCCCAGAAGACAAATATTCAATTGCAGTTGTTGGGTTTGGTACTGAAGAATCTCAATGTGTAAGATCTCAAAATTTTTATTTTAACACTTTGATCTCATTATGATTAGGTAAGATCTCAAAATTTGGATGGAATTTCACTATCTAGGATCTAATTGGTTGAATATAACAGTTTACATAGTATGTACACAGTTTACATAATATGTAACACAGTTTACATAATATGTAAATAATTTACATACCTGTATATATACTCTGTTTTGCTTAACAAAAACAGAGTATAATCAATTCCTTTCAAATTTAATTATTTGTTTTGATTATCTAATGCCATATATGCACTAAAATTAAGAGAAAGGTGTTGCTTTGTGTGGCAATGTTCATTTCAGACACGTATGCCAAACGTTTTAATGAACACAAACTTAGCCATCTACATATTCATTTCCTCCCACTCATGTGTTGGTTTTTTTATTATTTGGTGGTTAGACTAATTAACACAAGAGAAAATAAACGATGAGAGGTACAAAAGAAATGAAATTGTGTAAATTTATTGTATTTGCTATTATTTATTTTTATGTTGATTTGTTTAATTTATCATATTAGTCTGATACAAATCAACCAAAGTACATATGAGAAGAAAAAAAAGTATAATTTTATAGTTTTCATTATTATCTCACATTGATGAGCCAAAAATAGATGGAGAATAGACGCACTACATCACCAACGATAATAATACGGAGTGTGATAGCTACGGGATGGAAAGGGCAAAAATGTAAATATCCTTGCTCTAAACGACGTAGCATAGCGATTTTAGTTAAAATAAGAAGTTGTCAATTTAGCGTCTATATTGAGTCATTAAATCTTATCTTTTGAATTATTGTAATTTTGTTTGGTAGCAGGCCTCTTCTTCTATAGAAGGCCTTAATTTTCATTTGAAAGAATAAGCTAAAATAGATAAGTTTCAATTTCTATTTTCTCTGTAATATAATTTTGCTTCCGTTTGTAATATATTCTATATTTCAATAATATTTCCAGTTCTTCATATATCCTTCTTGGTTTTTTATCTATTATCATCTTTAGTAGATCCTACGCCAGTTTGGTATCAGAGCCTTCTAAAGGTGATCTCGTAGAATTAAGTTAAGAAAAATTATTAATGGTCTTAAAAATTAAGAAAGATTAAGAAATACAAAACGAAGAAAGTTGTTATCGGTCTAAACCCAGAAGAAAGTTATTATTGGTCTAAACTCAATTTTTGCTACAATGTCAATGGATGAATCACATCGCATCTCTGACTGTGAGACTACAAAAAGTGCTTAGGATGCACTTGCATTAGCACATGAGGATACTTCCTAAGTGAAACAAACAAGATAGAGACCTTACGGCTTAGTTTGAATCTCTCATTTAATGAATTTTATGTTATATATGTATATATAACAAATGTTATGAAGAAATCATTTCAACTATTGGATTGATTTATTTAAAGGTATGTTAGCATATTTAAAAATTAAAATTTATAAAAGATTCATAAAATAAAGAAATATATTAACTTAAGATAAATTAACACCATTAAATTTAGATATCTCAATGGGTTTGATAATTTATTAAAAAAAATTATCTACACATATTTGTATGAAAAACAGTCATATATGTGTGTGTGTATATATATATATATATAGACACACACACACATATATAAATATGTATGTATGTATGTGTATGTATATACAGGGGCGGAGCTATGCGAGGGGTTGCAGCTCCGGCTAACTTTTTTACAAAAAATTAATTACATATATATTTTTAGTATTAAATAAATATTTTATTTGTAGTAATATATTGTGTCTAATTTTTATGTACATATTTTGGTATATATTAGCAATATTTAACAAATACGTAAATAAAAATGACATGAATTGTAAATAAAGTAGTTAAGTATATAATTTTTTTCATGTATTTGGTAACTATTAGTTACAGAAATAAAATTATAGTCGTATATTATGTAAAAATTCTTCTTAAATGTGATAATCTAAAAAAAATATTTAACTTTATATTTAACATTATAAAAATAAAATTAAAAAATAATTATATGATAAGCTTCATATTTTGACATTTTATTTTAATAATCTTTTAGATTTTATTTGAAATTTTTTTATATAAAAATTTAATTATTTTTATATTGTTTATAAATATATATTTTTAAATATAGTCTCAAGCTTAAAATTCTAAGTCATATTTTATTTTTTATATTTTCATATGTTTGTTTTAGTTTTAACAACTATAAACTTTGATGTGTTTGATTGAACTTTCTATTTTCTTAGATTTTTTAGTTAATAAATTTATTTTATTAATGAATGATACTAATAATTATTAACTTGTTATATTTTTATTTAATTTTTGTTATAAGTTAATTTTAATGTGTTAACTCTATATATTTGAGTGTTAACTATATGTCTCTATTATAATATAATATGAAAAATTCAGTGTTGAATTAAGTATAGTTTATTATAACTCTTACTAATTTTTTACTTTGTATAAAAAACATTAAATTGCAGCCCCCTAAAAATTTTTTATAGCTCCACCCCTGTGTATATGTATGTATGTGTGTGTGTGTATATATATATACACACACACACATATATATACATATATGTTGCACGAAAACCGCAAGCGCACGGGTCGTGTACAAGTGATAAGTATTTTTAAGAACTGGGTTGTCGTACCCACGAGGAACTTATTATGGCGTGTACTAAAATTAAGTACCGAAATATATACTTTCCCTTTCTATTTGAACTATCAAAATTTAGTGATTCATTAAACTAAATAAAATAAACTAATTAAATAAATAAAAATCTAGGAATTCAATTTCCCCCATTTTACTTCCATGATCGTTTTTATATCGCATTAATATTGAATTAAAATGTAAAAATTATCAATCAACTCTACTCAATTAATTATCACCCACATATCTATGGTCATGTAATTCTAATCCATATAAACCTAGCCCACATGTCTATGGTCATCTAAGCATACATGGGTCATTAAGTACCTAGAGTTTAAAAAATGATCACATACAAAATAATGGAAATTTCTTTCTAATTTCTTTCTCATTACATATATGTCAATTTAATAATTGTTCATAATTTCATATCAATCTTTCAATTGCACACAAAATTAACATATCACCTAATTAAATGGCCAATTTAATTAAGAGCATTAATCACATCAAATTGGATAATTCAAGCATAATAATAATAATATCAAATAAAAATTAAACAATCATGTTCATAAAATGGGTTCCATTAAAATTCCTAGAACAAAATACTACTCCATAAGTAAATAATTTAAGAACTAGAAATTTAGGAATAAAAAAAAATCAAAACATAAAGAAATACAATTAGGAGAGAAATTAGTGAACCAATGAGAAGAATTCCTCCAAAAAAGTGCTTCTTGATGCTCCAAAAGTGCTTCTATCCTTGTTCCTAGCTCCCAAAGAGGAGAGAGCTCCAAAGAAGACCAAAAACTGCCTAAAAAAATTGTGTTCTTCTCGGGTATGATATGTTTTAGGGTTAAAATTGGCTCAGAACAGATCTGGACCGTTCGATCGGATCTAAAAATAAACGGTTGTGATAAAAAATGGCGCTGCCCAATGAAAACGCGACATGTGGCAAAGGAAAGAGGCGGAGTCAACCGGAGCGCGACACTTGGCGCGCGGAGAGAGGCGGGACGCGGATCGCTGAGCTGGCGCGATGGGATTGGCAGGCGTGGCTTGCGTGGCGCGCTCTGACGCGTTCGGACCAACCAGGGAGAGCCATGTGGCACGCGGTTTCGCATTTCTGAAATGAACGCCGTGCTGACACGTGGCGATGACCGTTGGAGCGCAGATGACCGTTGCGACACATGGCGAGTGTTGATTCGTTCATTCTGATTGCGTGGCGCTTTCGTGTCACTTGCGTGGCATGCTTGCGTGGCCTGGGCTCTCCTAAGTACATCCCGGATTGTTCTTAGTACATCCACCTGCACGAAAATAATTCATAAAAATTCCAGAAAAATCCAGAAAAATTCCAAAAATTATATTTTCATCCCTTTTTATCAATTCAACCATAAAATAATTTTATTTTAATATTTTAACCCAAAAACATTAATTTATTAAATCAAACAAGTAATATTAAGCATAAAAATGATATAATAACTCTATTTTCATAGAGTTATCACACCCCCAAACTTAATATTTTGCTTGTCCCAAGCAAAACATTCACACGACATAAACAACTCAAATTTAAAATCTAAACATGGTATAAATAACAAATTTATAATTATAAGTGATATTAGTTTCAAGTATGCTCAATAAATTTAAGGATCCTCAAAAATCAACAAATACACTTAACTTAGAAATTTTTATGGTTATCAATCCATAATGCATTCATTCAAGTGTATGACCAAAAATTTTTAATGATATGCTCCATGTGTGTGTGTGTTATGCCAAATTAGTTTACATTATATGCCATTAAAATAAGCTCATGTGAACCATGTAATTATAAGAATAGTCTACAATAGTACCAAACTTCATAAGTCCACATTTAGTCTCTCTCTCCACTAATATAAATGCAAGCTTAGATTGAAATCAATTGGTCTTTTAAGTTTGTAATGATAGGTTAAGATATGGGTAGGTGAGATAGAAAATATTTAGGCTCAAATACACCCTTAGCAAACCAAATACATACAATAAACCATTGAGCTCATGACCAATGTACACTCAAACTAAGCCTCTTTTTTTTTTTAATTTTTTTTTATTTATTTTTTTTAATTTTTTTTTTTTAGCTAGATCGATCGAGAAATCAGTAGATCGATCGAGATTTTTTTTTTTTTTTTATAGCTAGATCGATCGAGCATGGATCGACTTCGATCTAGGTGCTCTCGGGTTGAGCTAGATCGATCGAGAAATCAGTAGATCGATCGAAATTTTTTTTTTTTTTTTTTTTTTTTTTTAACAAGGTAAACAACACTCCCAAAATATAAAAACTTAACAATAGATAATACAATACATAATTAACTAAGGATGTCATGGGTAAGTGAAATTTATTATTTGGGCTAGGCTAATCACATAGGTAAAATGAAATGAAATGTTAACATAAAGGCTCAAAATGAGGTAGCTAAGGACATAAATAATCATGGTGGTTAGAAAAGCTCAAACGGTCCAAAGAAGGCCTAAATCATTTTTCAACCTAAGTAGCACATGTAATTTCGCCTCAAGAGACACCAAAGTGGATTCTAAAGTTTATTATAGACACATAAATCATCAATGCATGAAATTCATATAAACTTCTCAAAATAAGCATACATATTCACTAATTTATGACATGTGCATATAAAATGGAGCATTCTCAAATCAAAAATGTTTAGCCATACATACCTAAATGAATACACATGTTCATAACTACCACATTTCAATCCAAGTCTAATGCATGTCAATCCAAAAATCATCATCAGATTCCTATTAAATTTATTTCACAAATAATTCACCAACATAACTATAATCAAAATTAGTCATTCATACCACAAAACTATAATCTTACCAAAGAAACAAATGTTTCCCACCCCCAAACTTAACATGCATATTGTCCCCAATATGCAATAAAGGAAACAAAGCAAATAAGGAATGAGAATACTCCCTGAAAACTTGAAGCTTTAACATTTTAATTTGTGTCACCTCCAAGCTCCAAAGCTTCTCATTATTACCCTACAAAATTCAAACAAAATTATTCATTAGTACTTTAAAAACTTGGGTTGCCTCCCAAGAAGCGTCACGTTTTAGGTCCTTGACTAGACCTTCCTTGAACATATCAAGGTGGATGGTATAAAAAATATTCCATGAATAACCGCTTAACGGTTTTCATGTTGGTTGGATCAAAGTCATCCATGTTACTCTTAGGGTCCCATGCCCTCTTCCTCTTTTTCGAGGCACCTAGACCCATCTTGAAGAAGTGGAAGTTTCCAACACCCATGTCTTGCACAAAATCCAAATAAAAGGGGTCGGTTGGAACTTCCATTGTGAACTTGCACTCCTCAAGCTCATCTTCCTTAGGAGTCTCATTTTGCTTCTCTTGAGCTACTTCATGATTTTTTATGTCATCCTTTAGGTTTTCTTCCACTTCGTGACCGAATTCCTTTTCAAGTTCTTGATTCCCACACACCTCTTTTTCATCATTCTTAACAAAGATCTCATAGCCATGCTCGGCTATATAATTCTTAATCAATTCCTTCATAGAAATCTTATTTTCTTGTGGAGGAGGTGGTGGTGGTTGCATATAAGTGTTCATGGAATTCGAAAACCAAGTAGAATAATCACCCTCTTGATTATAGCTCCAAGAGTAACTATGTTGACTCCCCCAATCCGGATATTGGTGGTAGGAGTGTGACGGCTCCGGATCGGTGTAAAAGTTATTGTAGGTGTGTCCCCCTTCATTCCATCCGTAAGTTTGCAACGGACTTTGTACGGCACTAGTATCTATGAAAGACCTCAACAACGAAAGATGGTAATGTTCTTGTATTGTGAGATCCCTCAAGGTACTATTCCGATCAATGCAAGCTATGAGGTTTGTAGCCTCCTCAAATGTCATCCGTGCATCCTTGAGATTTTGATATTCAAATGGGTCCATCACCTAACAAACAAAACTCAAGGAAAAAAAACATAAAACGCAAAAAGTAAAAGAAAATATAGAAAAACCTAACTAAACAATAATCAATAAAAATTTAACAAGAAAAATCAACTAAAAAGCTAATAAAAATAAATAAGATAATAAAAACAAATCAAACAAAATAAACTAATTAAAATAACAAAAGCAAAAACAAATAAAAATAGATATTTTTTTAAAATTTTTAATTTTAAATTTTTTTTTTTAAATTTTGTTCAAATTAGAGGAGAAAGCCTTGTATCAATATTAATCCTAATACACTATCAAGTTCCCCGGCAACGGCGCCAAAAACTTGTTGCACGAAAACCGCAAGCGCACGGGTCGTGTACAAGTGATAAGTATTTTTAAGAACTGGGTTGTCGTACCCACGAGGAACTTATTATGGCGTGTACTAAAATTAAGTACCGAAATATATACTTTCCCTTTCTATTTGAACTATCAAAATTTAGTGATTCATTAAACTAAATAAAATAAACTAATTAAATAAATAAAAATCTAGGAATTCAATTTCCCCCATTTTACTTCCATGATCGTTTTTATATCGCATTAATATTGAATTAAAATGTAAAAATTATCAATCAACTCTACTCAATTAATTATCACCCACATGTCTATGGTCATGTAATTCTAATCCATATAAACCTAGCCCACATGTCTATGGTCATCTAAGCATACATGGGTCATTAAGTACCTAGAGTTTAAAAAATGATCACATACAAAATAATGGAAATTTCTTTCTCATTACATATATGTCAATTTAATAATTGTTCATAATTTCATATCAATCTTTCAATTGCACACAAAATTAACATATCACCTAATTAAATGGCCAATTTAATTAAGAGCATTAATCACATCAAATTGGATAATTCAAGCATAATAATAATAATATCAAATAAAAATTAAACAATCATGTTCATAAAATGGGTTCCATTAAAATTCCTAGAACAAAATACTACTCCATAAGTAAATAATTTAAGAACTAGAAATTTAGGAATAAAAAAAAATCAAAACATAAAGAAATACAATTAGGAGAGAAATTAGTGAACCAATGAGAAGAATTCCTCCAAAAAAGTGCTTCTTGATGCTCCAAAAGTGCTTCTATCCTTGCTCCTAGCTCCCAAAGAGGAGAGAGCTCCAAAGAAGACCAAAAACTGCCTAAAAAAATTGTGTTCTTCTCGGGTATGATATGTTTTAGGGTTAAAATTGGCTCAGAACAGATCTGGACCGTTCGATCGGATCTAAAAATAAACGGTTGTGATAAAAAATGGCGCTGCCCAATGAAAACGCGACATGTGGCAAAGGAAAGAGGCGGAGTCAACCGGAGCGCGACACTTGGCGCGCGGAGAGAGGCGGGACGCGGATCGCTGAGCTGGCGCGATGGGATTGGCAGGCGTGGCTTGCGTGGCGCGCTCTGACGCGTTCGGACCAACCAGGGAGAGCCATGTGGCACGCGGTTTCGCATTTCTGAAATGAACGCCGTGCTGACACGTGGCGATGACCGTTGGAGCGCAGATGACCGTTGCGACACATGGCGAGTGTTGATTCGTTCATTCTGATTGCGTGGCGCTTTCGTGTCACTTGCGTGGCATGCTTGCGTGGCCTGGGCTCTCCTAAGTACATCCCGGATTGTTCTAAGTACATCCACCTGCACGAAAATAATTCATAAAAATTCCAGAAAAATCCAGAAAAATTCCAAAAATTATATTTTCATCCCTTTTTATCAATTCAACCATAAAATAATTTTATTTTAATATTTTAACCCAAAAACATTAATTTATTAAATCAAACAAGTAATATTAAGCATAAAAATGATATAATAACTCTATTTTCATAGAGTTATCAATATACATACATACATACATATACACACACACACACATATATACACATATACACACACACATATATATAAGTAAATTTAATAACAAAAATATCATGTGTGTGTGTATATATATATATATTTGTTTTCATAAAAATAATATAATATTTAATAGATTTTGTTATCAAAATATGCAATGTTATTATATAGTATATTATACGACAAAAAAAAAAAAGAAGTAAATTTAATAACAAAAATATTAAATGGAGTAAAGTAGTTTTTTATAGCAAATAATTAAACTTAAAAAAGAAAAACTGAAGTAGCTTCTTATAACAAATAATTAAACTTAATATATATATATATATATATTAAGAAATTAAATAACTAAATATTTATTTTTTCTTCTTTAGAGGTTGCATGTCCTCCACTTGTATTATATTGTCTTCAATATCTTCATTATATGGGTGAAGTTTTTGAACGATAAATTCCTTTGAACTATAAATTCCTTTGACTGTTGGTCAAGATCTATGACTTTTTTCAAATTAATAAGAAATTTATATTGTTTTTTAATTTACGATAGTAAAATTTTTTCATGTATGCAATTCTCTTATTATTATTATTATTATTATTATTTATAATTTTAAATCAAAGGTATTATGATTATAATTTTTGGGTCAAGAAGCGGGGTTTTTCTTTTACTTCATGTTGCTTTATTTGTGGTAGATCAGAGGAGACGATCTCTCATCTTTTCTTAATGTGTCATTTTTCGAGGGTTCTTTAGGACCTCTATGCCTCCTTTTTTGGTTTGCGCCCCTGCACTGACATATCACTTTTGGAGTTGTGGAGGGATGCTATGGGTAGAGATTTTGGACCTCAAGTTCGCAATTTATAGAAAGTAGGCATTATCTCGGTTATTTGGGTTATTTGGACAACTAGGAATAATTGCTGCTATGATGGGATTGAGATTCCTTTACGTTCCTCTCTTACTACTGTTTGGCATTTTATTAAGATAGCAAGCTTAATTCAAACTGGTGCAATGCGAAACACTTTGAATGACTTGCAGATACTTAATCGTTTGCGAGTTCGTCGTATACCGTCACGAGCCCCAAGTGTGATTGAAGTTAAATGGCATCCTCCTCCTCCTCCAGGTTGGTTAAAGGTAAACACGGATGAGGCTGCTTTTGGAGCACCTGGTCTTTCAGGTTGTGCAGGGATTTTTCGAACCTCTTGATCTTTCGTCAAGGGTTATTTCTATGCTCCTTTAGTGGTTTCCTATGCCTTTGAGGCTGAGCTAGCAGGGATTATTCATGGAATAAAATATGCAGACAAGTTTGGTTGGAAGAAGATTTGGTTGGAGTCTGACTCTGCGTATGTGGTGACTTTATTCTGCACTAGTTCTCATATGGTGCCATGGCGATGGCTCTCATCCTGGATAGATTGTTTAGCTTGGATTGCATGCATGGACTTCCATTGTTCTCATATTTATCGAGAGGGTAATTTTGCTTCTGATGGCTTGGTTTTCAGATCTCCTAGTTTTTGTTCCGCGACTTGGTAGTGGGATGTACCATCTTTCGCGTGTCACTTTACTATTTCTGATATAGTCGGCAAACCTTCTTATAAGTTCTGTTGAAGCTTTGCTCTGTACTAATTACTTTTTATTTATTTAATAATATTTATGGGTGGTTGGAGAATGAAGAGGGTGCTAAACACTGCTTTCCATTTTGATGGGGCACCTTGGTGCGCCTACTAATTCCAGTCTCCCATTTGCTTTAAAAAATATTAACACTTATTAAAAAATATTCCTTCTTTTTGTTGAATTATATATTTTATTGGGACAAAATCATATAAAATAACATTATTGTTGTTTTTATTTCTTCCACATTACTTTCTTCAGACAGTATTATCATGATGAATTTGGTAGGAGAATCTTCCACCACATTATTTTCCTAATGTAGAATGTTCTAGTTATTCTGATAATGGACTAGCACTAATGAAGCTCTAGTACTAATTGGAAATGCATTTCCAATTTTCCCAGAAACCTATTGGAGACTGGCTTTACACTGCGTATTACTGCGAGAATACTTTTTATTTTAAATAATTTCGGTGTAATTTTCCCAGATTTCGTTGTAAAATCTGTAATTACTGCACTAGAGCAGGGACAATTATATTCCCATTTCGAAGTAAATTATGAATGTATATCATTTTATGAATAATAAAATTATCATTTTATTTATTTACATTCTATATTTGGTACAAAAATCTCTAAAATAGATACATTTTATTACAATTATTGCAACAATCTAACACATTCCCACATTTTGCTTATGCAACTTTCTAATCAGCAATACCAGCAATAGCTTGGTCTGTTATGGAAGCATTCACATTCATGGCAGCTTCATTAGTGCTAGGTCTGTTATCAGAAGAACTAGAACATGCACTAAGAGCAAAAAAAAACCTCTCTTCCTCGTACTGTAGGGCATTAATCCATGTCAAAAATGCACTCGCATCTTTAGCACAAACTGATGATACAATATGCAAGAGTGAGCCCACTTCAATGCGTCCAACGAGACGAACACTAACAAACAGAGGCATTGTTTTTATTTTTGAACATAAACGAAATAAAAATGAGCATTTAAATAATTACGGATGTCCAAAATACTTGTGATAATTGCGTTGCAAGTTTCTCTATAAGAGACAACATTGTACCTTTGCAGTCCAATCAATCGTTTACACTTTGAATAAAGAATATATTCTCCTTTCTTTTCAGAAACATCATCATCATATTCTCTTACAAGTGTGACCCACTACTTTAAACCCCACCCACATATTTTAAATCAAAATATTCTCTGTCATATTTTCTTACAAGTGGGTCTCACCACTTTAAATCCTATCCACATATTTTGAATCTGCACTATTCGCTTATCCATCCACTTCAGATTTTCCACCAATCACAGCACACAACATGGCAGATAAAAGGGGCGCACGGTGGCCCTGTAATATTGTAAGGGCCACCCCTCCAACCCCTATATATGGCACTCCAATACTTCACCAAATGACCATAGTTTTTTTGAGCTCCTCTTGGAGTACCCTCTCGTTTTTTCTATCAACTAGTGTTCTTATCTTTAAATTAGGGTTTATATAATTTATTTAATATTCCTTCTAATCCTTCATTTCGTCTTCAATCAAAGAACATATTACTAACCTATCCTAAATATTCATTATCTAAGGAATAATGCCTAGATCAACTAAACAAATGCCTGAAAGATAAAAAAATCCAATTACATTAGGGTCGCATTTGAGTTACACGAAAATAGGGAACCTCATCTTTATGTTATAATTCAATTCCCAACCAAATTTCAGACAAAGAATCAACTAATTTTTATCCTAATATTCAAGCAGCTCTCAATGCATCTGCTATTAATGATTATATTTTCAAGCATGGCAATTTCATTGAATTAGGCAATCTACGTTCATCTGACCGATAGAATACAACATCTAGGGTAGACACCATGTATGACACTGCGGTTACCACCAATGATAAGGAAATCAACATGGGAATTATTAGGAAAGACGATCCTAAGAATTTCCTAATCCATTATGACAAGATTAGTCACAACCTCAATCGTATTTTTCACAAACCACCAGAAGCATACCAAAATAATTTTCCCAATTTCTAACACGTGCCAACACAACTACAGGATTGGGTACGTGAAAACCTCAAACCAATAAATAAACGTCCACATAGGCCCATTAGCCTTATTATTGAAGACCCATCTAGAATTGGGAAAACTTATTGGACTAGAAGTCTTAGGCCTCATAACTATTACTGTGGACATATGGACCTAGCCCATCACAATGACGAGGCCCATTATAACGTTATAGACGACGTGCATCCGAAGTTTCTTAAATATTGGCGGGAATTTATTGGGGCCCAAAGAGATTGAAATTCAAACTGTAAATATGCAAAGTCCAAAAAAATAAAAGGTGATATTCTAGCAATTATTCTCTGTAACCCTGGACCAGATTCCTTTTACAAAGTGTATCTAGAAATATAAATTCTTATGGATCCATTAGACAAGTAATAGCAACGATTCCTTTGAATTATGTATTTAAACTTGTCAACCACATTACCTTATATTTTAATATATTTTCTTGTTCCCTACAAAAATATATAAATTTAGTTTATTTTACTTGAAAGAATGTAAATATACTAAAATAGACAAAAGAAAGTATTTACCTCTTCGCAATTATTATTCTTCAAAAATACCTAGATGAGTTTTTATCATCAATTTCTCTTGTTCGGAGCACTACTACTTTAGTAGTGAAATTCCAAATCTTCAATATGCTTAAACTGCATTGAAATATTAATTGACAGATAAAATTAATATCGTAATAATTTCATAAAGAGACAAATAAAAATAATGAAGTTAATTAATTAAAATTTGTGAACAAAATATCACATAATGCAATTAAGTTTGACATTAAAAAAAGTTTTGAGTTTTTAACGACGCAGACTTCTTCCTTTGCATTATATTAGACTAAATAGATCTAAACATTATTAATTATTAGAAATATTTAAAATAAAAAAGAGCTTATATGACTATATGTATACCATTCAATTTTACAACGTTACAAAATATTACAACGTTTAAAGAAAAAATAAGATTAACATTTTAGATTTATTTCGTGTTGTTTAAAATATGAGAAAGAAAACTTGAAGTTGTAACTTTTTTTTTTATAAAAGGTTGTGGCTAACAGTTTTCAGTGGGTGCACCGGGACATCCTAACTAGGTTGGCATCTCCTTAGCACCTTCTTCATTAAACCACTCAACCACTAATATTATTAAATATTAATAAAATTACACATACAAATAAAAATTCTCAACAAAACCTGTAATTAGGTTTGTTGTTAGCATCTGAATAAATGAAAGAGCTAGCAAAATGTGAGGCATTCCACTACCAAGTCACTGTACATAAACTAGGAGCCCTAGAAGCTATGCTATCAGCTGCAGCATTACCCTCCCTATAAATATGTGAGCAATGAAACTCCATATGGGTAATTTTATCTAAACAATCAGTCCAAGCAGAATGCCACCTCTAAGGAACCGAAGAAGACCGAGTCTGAAAGAGAGCAACAACATATAGTGAGTCTGATTCCAACCAGAGACGCCTCCACCGAAATGTATATGCATACTTCACCGCATAAATGGCTGCCGCTAGTTCTGCTTCAAAAGCATATGATACTCCAAGCGGGATACAGAAACAACCCTTAACAAATGATCTGGAAGTTTGAAAAACACCTGCACAACCAGATAATCCTGGAGCTCCAAATGCTGCACCATCTGTATTGACCTTTATCCATCCCGAGGGTGGAGCCTTCCAATTAACCTCTATAATCTTTGGAGCCCGTCTTGGATGCTTGTTATTACTTGAGTTGAAGTATAAGTTTGTTATATGATATTCCTGTTATGCTATTACATGGTAAATCACTTAATGTTACAAATACTAATGCTATTTTTAAACCTAAAATTGAATCAATTATTTATTAAATCTACATTAATGCATATTAAATAAAAATTAAGCTTTGAATCAAACACAAGTAAAGCCAATTCAAAACTATTTTCTAATTCTCTTACCTTCATGTAATAAAAAGCTGCACGTCCATTATACTAGTTATCAGGCTAAATTTTTTTTGTAACCAAAACGGTACAGAGACTCATTTACAATAATTCTTAATTCCTTACCTCCTATTTAATCAATAATGACATCAAATATTCTGGTTTAAATTTTAAATACTTTATATTGATATAATAATTTTTTTTATATTAATTATATTAACACAAAAGAAAAAATTTTATTTTTGGTTTTTGCTTTTTGTTGTTGTTATTTTCAGAACATATTTGTAACTAGTACAGATAGATTTAAATAAATTTTAACAAAATAATGTATTTTAAAATTGTAACATTTTATATTGTTTATATTTTCATTTTAACTAGTGATATCAAATATAATTTTTTTTATTGAAAATAATAATTACATAAAGGTACATATTAAATTTAATCAGTAATGACATAAAATATCTGATTCAAAATTTAAATAATTTATACCTATATACAAAATTTTTTATCCTAATTAATATTAATACAAAAGATAATGATAAATTATTATTTTTATCAATATTTAGGTTTTGAGAGGATAAGCATTAATAATCGTAAATAAGATGTGGGAAATATACTTTTTTTTTTTTTTTAGGTTTGAATGGAAAAAATGGAAAAGATTTTAGATTATTAGGGGCAAAAGTGACAAATGACACAAACAAATATTGATAGTGAAATATATTTGATTACTTTATTTAAAGGTATAGTTGTTAGTATATTTAAAAATTAAAATTTATTGGATATTTCAATAGGTAAAATAATTTGTATGAAAAACGGTTATATGTGTGTGTATATATATATTTATTGTCATTACTATTTCTTTTATATATTTTGAGATAATGACTAAATATTTTTGTTTTTATTTTTTAAAATAATAAGTTAAAAATAATTAAAAAATAATGCAAACAATTAAAAAAATTAAAAGATTTGAAAAAAAATATAAGATTATAAGATTATAGATTTTTATTTATATTTAATTTTTATATTACAAGTCCTAGATAAACTAAAATACATATTTATATTCAAAATAATAACACTATTTGTAATTAATGGAAGAATTTGACAAAATTGTTAAATTTAATTACAAATTTTTTCATTATTATTAATTTTATTTATTTAATATGAAATATTATAAGAATATTTTTATTTAAAATTTTTAATAAGAAATTCTACATAACTTAAAATATAAAATATAAGTTTGAATAAATTTTCTTTTTCGATTATTAAAATAATGAGTTAGAAAATAAAAAGACAAAAAAAGCGTAAACAAATAAAGAAGGAAGAAAATTAAAATATAAAAATAAAATATAACACATGCTAAGCACGTGCTATAAGTTTGAATTAATTTGATTTTTCTATTTTTAAAATAATGTGTTAAAAACAAAAAGATAAAAACAATGCAAACAAATAAAGAAGGAAGAAAATTAAAATATAAAAGTAATATAATTAAAATGTAGAATTTTATATACCCATTTTAAAATTAAATTAATAATGTATGTATATTTGTAATTAAGTCAAAATATTTTGATATTTTGATTCTAAATTACTTCATTTAATATTTTGATTTAATTACAAATATACATACATTATTAATTTAATTTATATAGTATATATTAAATAGATATATAAAATTCTATGTTTTAATAAAGTTAGAGTCCTAGTTTTAATATAAATGTTGGAAATTTATTTTGAATTTTGGAAAAAAAATGAAAAGAAAAGTGCCTTGAGTTTACTCTCTCAGTTCTTTGTCCTATATTGTCTTTTTACATCTCTTAGGAGGTGTATATAAGCAAACAAATTTACAATTGAGATTGCGCACCAAGGAGCACTCATTTTTGTGGAGGGGAGAAGACTTAGGCAATTGTGAATTCACCTACAAGCGCACACCACTACTGCTATCCTTTTTCTTGGAGCGCGAATGCGTATGGTATGCAGTGAAGATCATACTCAGTCAGAAAAGACAACAAATATTTGTTCTTATCTAAGATTGAGTTAGTCTTCATCCATGATCACATGTTGTGAACGTTTTTTTTTATCGTTCTTATCACCCACCTGATCTTATCCTTCTATTATTTCTTGTGACCATTGGGCTCCATTTTATGCCTATAAAAGAAGCCTTAGTTCTCAGTTCTAAACACATCTAAGTTAACACTTCTCTCCCTCTTCTTTGCTCTCTGTTCTTCGTAGCATAAAAGAAACTCAAAAACAAAAACCTAGAAAAATAATTTTTGATATAGAATCTCAGAAACACAAACTCATAAAATATTTTTCTTATACAAAAACTTTCTATTTAGTTTTTGGTTCTGAGAAACATAAATTGGAAGGTGTAGTATTTGAGACTTCAGTTGTGCTGTGAAGCTCTGATATAGAAAAAGATTTTTGGGCTGATTTATCCTGGGGACGACAAGGCTGACCACTGCTTGAACATTTTGGCAGAGTAGTGAAACGTCTTAACGAGAGTAACCTAGTCCTCGACTCAATCAAAGCAATGACATATTGGTAACTTCGTTCCTATTTTTATCTTTATATAGCAACAATTTTAAGACGCATTATCTATCATGTTTATTTATTTTTTAACTGTTGATTTAAACAAACCCTTCCATTTTGAGGGGTTACATTTTAAAAGTTGGAGACAAAAAAAGCTTATTTTTCTTACCATGAAAAAGGTTGCTACTACTCTTACTACTGAAAAACTAGCACTGCCTAATCCACGTATTGAAGCTACAACAAAAGGTTTAAATACTTGTGTAGAAAATAATTTTTTATGTAAAAATTTTATTCTAAATGATTTAGCTAATGATTTGTATGACTACTATAACTCTGATAAGTCAGCCAAAGAAATCTAGGATGCACTTCAAAAGAAGTATGACACTGAAAAAGCTGGAACAAAGAAGTATGTTGTCAGAAGATAGTTGAAGTACCAAATAACTGATGACAAATCTGTGGAAGTTCAGTCACATGAACTGCAAAAGATAGCACATAAAATAACTTCTGAAGGTATGACTTTAAATGAACAATTTCAAGTTGCAGTTATTATTGATAGATTATCCCCTACATGGAAAAACTTTACAAATCTACTTAAGCACAAAACTAAGGAGCTTTCCTTAGAAAGTCTTATAACCAGTCCACGTATTGAGGAAGAAGCCTTAAAACAAGATAAAAAAGATGAAGTACTTGCTGTTTATAACAACAGTGCCAATAAGAAGTCTTCTTCTATAATTCTAAAACCTAAAGGAAGAAATATGAAAAATTAGAATCGCAATAACAACTAGAATCAAAATTGAAATCTTCCACAGAATGGACCTCAATCCCCTAAGAAATGACACATTCATGTGTTATAGTTGCAACAGGCCTAGTCACTTGGCTAGGAACTGCCGAAACAGGCCTTGTCCTACACCGTAGGCCAACCTTACTGAAAATCAACTTATTACTATAATATCTGAAATCAACTTTGTTGGTGGCTTTGAGGGGTGGTGGGTGGACACTAGTACTTCTCGCCATATTTTCTATAATCGTGATTTGTTCAAGTCCTATTCTAAATCTGAGGGTAAGAAAGTGTTGTTGGGCGACTCCCATTCCTCTAAAGTTACTGGTACTGGTGGGGTGGAATTAAAGTTACTTTTGAAATGAATGTCATCTTGAAGGATGTTCTGCTTACTCCAAAGATGGGAAAGAACTTAGTTTCGGGCTATCTTCTGAACAAGGTTGGGTTTACTCAAATTCTCGGGGCTAATTTGTATACAATAACTAAAAATAAATCTTTTCTTGGCACATGGTACGTAACTGATGGTATGTTCAAATTGAATGTTGAAATTAATAAAGCTTCTTTTTCTGCTTACATGTTGTGTTCTTTTAATATTTGACATTATAAACTTTGTCATATTAATAAACGCATAATAAAGAACATGAGTAGGTTAGGACTAATTCCTAAATTGTCCTAGAATGATTTTAAAAAATGTAATTTTTGTAATCAAGCTAAAAATAACAAAAACATTACATAAATCAGTAGTTAGAGAATTTGAACCACTAGATTTAATTCACTTTAATATATGGGAACTTGATAGTGTTTTAACAAGAAATGGAAAAAAAAATATTTTATAACTTTTATTGATGATTGTTCAAACTACACTTTTGTATATCTTATGAAAAATAAAAGTGAAGCGTTTGATATTTTTAAATATTTTTGACTAAAATTGAAAATCAACTTAATAGAAAAGTAAAAAGATTTTGAAGTGATAGAGGCACTGAATACGATTCCCCTATTTTCAATGATTTTTATAAAACCCATAAAATTATTCATGAAAAAACTGCACCTTATTTTCTTGAAATAAATGGCAAAGTTGAAAGAAAAATAGAACTTTTACTAAATCGATTGTTAACATGTTATTAAACTCTGGTACTGTTTTTCATTAGTGAGATGAAATTTTGTTAATTATTTGTTATGTGCTAAATAGAATGCCTAAATCTATAAGTAAAATTTCTCCACATGGAATTTTAAAAAATAAAAAACCTAACTATTTTACATTAAAACTTAGGGTTGTTTAGCCTATGTTTGAATCCTTGATCTTAAGAGAAATAAACTTGCTAGTAGAGCATATGAATGTGTGTTTATTGGATATGCTGTGAATAGTAAAACTTATAAATTCTATGATGTAGATACAGAATCAAATGATGCAAATTTCTATAAACATAGATTTCCTTTTAAATTGAAGAATAGTGGGGGCTCGTCTTCTAGTAATTTGCCCATAACTAGAGCTAGTGAGCCAAATGAGGAATTAGATACTGAACTTAGGAGAAGTAAATGAGTTCAAACCTCTAAGAATTATGGGTTTGATTTTTTTACTTATACCTTAGAGGAAGATCCCCGAACTCTTCAAGAAGCCTTGTATTCTTTAGATGAAATGATGAAATAGACTCTCTTGAGTCCAATAGAACTTGACATTTAGTTGACTATCCCCTAGTTACAAAACCATAGGATGCAAATGGATATTTAAGAAGAAATTAAAACCCGATGGTACCATTAAAAAGTACAAGTCTCGTCTTGTAGCTAAAGGGTATAGGCAAAGAGAAAATGTAGATTTCTTTAATACTTTTTCATCTGTCACAAGAATAACTTCCATATGTGTGCTTTTTTTCCTTGTTGCAATTCATGATTTATTTGTGCACCAAATGGATGTTAAAACTGCCTTTTTAAATGGTGATTTAGAACAAGAGATTTATATGGACCAACTTTAGGGTTTTGTTGTCCCTAGCAAAGAAAATAAAGTTTGCAAACTAGATAAATCTCTTTATGGTTTAAAACAAGTACCTACACGAAAAATTTGATAATCTTGTTATCTCACATAGTTTCAAAATGAATGAAAGTGACAAATGCATTTATTATAAATCTAAAAATGACATTTGCACTATTATATGTTTGTATGTGGATGACTTACTTATTTTTTGTTCCAATATTTATGTTGTGAATAATGTGAAAAACTTATTGTGTGCTAATTTTGACATGAAAGACCTCAGAGAAGCGAGTGTAATCCTTGAAATAAAGATTATTAGGTTTGAAAATGGACTTTTTTAGATCAATCTCATTACATTGGAAAGATCTTAAAGAAATATAATTACTTTAACTGCAAACCTGCATGTACTCCTTATGATCCTAGTGTAAAGTTGTTCAAGAACATTGGCGATGGTGTTAGACAAACTGAGTATGCGAGCATCATTGGTAGCTTACTTTATGCTTCTGATTGCACTAGGCCCGACATAGGTTTTGTTGTGGGATTATTATATAGGTTTACCAATAGACCTAGTATAGAGCATTAGAATGCAATTGAAAGGGTCATGAGTTACCTTAAGAGAACTATGAACTTTGGATTATATTATCAAAAGTTTTCTGATGTTCTAGAAGGATACAGTGATGCTAATTGGAACACCCTTTTAGAAGACTTCAAAGAAACTAGTGGCTATATATTTAGCCTTGCTACTGGAACTGTTTCTTAGAAGTCTAAGAAACAGACAATTTTGGATCAATCTACGATGGAGTCTGAGATGATAGCACTAGCTTTTGCTAATGAAGAAGCAGGTTGGTTAAAATGTTTGTTAGCTAAGATCCCTTTATGGGAAAGACCAATTTTAGCTGTCTTGATTCACTACAATAGTTACAATAGTATCGTAGATATTGCAAAGATTTAGAATCATTATTATAATGAAAAGAGACGATAAATACGTTGTAAGCACAATACTATTAGAGAATTTATCTCTACAAGAGCTGTAAGAGTGGATTATGTACGTACATATAATAATTTGGTTATCCTTTGACGAAAGGATTAACAAGAGATAAGGTTTTCAAAACCTTGAAATAATTTGGTTATCCTTTGACGAAAGGATTAACAATACTATTAGAGAATTTATCTCTACAAGAGCTGTAAGAGTGGATTATGTACGTACTTATAATAATTTAGTTATCCTTTGATGAAAGGATTAACAAGAGATAAGGTTTTCAAAACCTCGAAAGGAATGAGACTAAAGCCCTTAGAATGAAGAATCACTTGTGATGGTAACCCAATTTATAGACTAGAGATCCCAAGAAATAAGTTCAATGGGTAATAACAAGTCATAAAGTGATATGAGTTGAATCATGCTATTATAAGTCCTATTCTATACTACTAGAAGCATAAAGTCCTGAAGTGATAGAAGGATGAGTTAATTATTAACTTGTAATGAGTTCAATACTCTATGTGGAGTGGAGTACATAAATACTTGAGTAATCATAATAGACTCACCTATGTGAATGTGAAAGTGTGGCCGCTTCTTATGAAATTTTTGGGCAAAATTTACTAGAGCATTCACTATACTTGGATATACGTGCATGGCCGTACAACACGAGTTTTTCAAACTACACATTGGAAAGGTTGTGTGTGTAATACTGTTAGAGATAGAGTTCAAAACTACGAGTTACTCTAGTATATTCTAAAGCATCATCACTATGCAAAGGTTCAAGTTGATAGATACCTTTTGTTTATGCACAATCTTATATCTTTGATTGACTGGTTGCTTGATGAAAACTATTTTTATAAAATTCAAGTGAGAGGTTGTTGGAAATTTGTTGTGAATTTTGAAAAAAAAATGAAGTGAAAAGTGCCTTGAGTTTACTCTCTCAATTCTTTGTCCCACATTGCTTTTTTACATATCTTAAGTGGTATATGTAAGTAAATAGACATACAATTGGGTTTGGGCCCCAAAGAGCACCTACTTTTGTGGAATGGGAGAAGACTTAGGTGGGTCCATCCACATGCGCACGCCACTGTCCATCCTCTTGATCGAGCGGGCCGAGCCGAGCTGAGCATGTGTGCAATGAAGATTAGACTGTTAGAAAATTTTTATTTATTAAATTATTTTTTCCAATAGTTAGATAAGATCAAACTCAGTTAGAAAAGAAAACAAACATTTGTTCTTATCCAAGACCGAGTCAGTCCTCACCCACGATCACACATTGTCACTTTTATGACCATTCTTATCACCCACGTCTGATCTTATCCTCCTGTTATTTTTTGTGATCGATTGTAGTGACCCACAAATAAATAAATAAATAATATTAAAAAGGGAGTATTTGTGTTAGAATATGATTGTGATTAAGTTACTTAAAAATTAGAGTTTGTATTTAACAAGGAAACAAAACAAAATAAAAAGTCAAATAAAAGAAGAGTGCGAAATATTTTTACGTTAAAGATTTTTTTTCTCTCTCTCTCTCTCCTCTCTTCGGTTTCTAGCATCCTAGGTCTCCAAGCAACCATAAAAGCAATTTCAAGGTAAGAATTTAGCCTAAAACTCACAATTTTTGATAGAAAAATAAAATTTTAAAATTTTTATGATGCAACCCTACATAATTTGAGTTTTCTATAAATTTTCGTGGTTTTTTATGCACTAAAATTAAGAGGAAAAAAAGAGGCTAGAATGAAATCTCAAAATCCCAAAATTCTGAGTCAAGTATATTTTCTAATAATGTCGAAATAGTTAAGTTCTGAATTAGGACTTAAAATTTTTATTGAAAAATATATACATGTTTTTGAGTCTAATGGTTTTTGAATCACTCAAAAATATTTTATTTTCTAATTTTCATAAAATTGTGAAGTTTGATTTGAAAATTATAAATTCTGCAATTTTTGTATTAATATCCAAAATAAAAATAGTTTTAAATTCTTTAACCTAGTTATTTTAATTTAAAATTTTAATAACAGCTTTAAATATATGTTATTTATTGTTTATGAAATTTTGAAGCTAAATAATTTTTGTAGAATATTTGAGATATTTTTTAATGAGGGGTACTTTGATTAGGAAATACTCTAACAGATTTCTTAAACTAAGTTTCAAGTATGTTTTGAATATGATTTCTTTATCATTTGAATCTGAAAATTTTAGTACAAATAGATACATATGTCTGGTTTGACTCCAAGAAATTTTACGAAGAAACTTTTTAATGTTCGGTAATAAATCATGTATTTAGATTATAAATCATATTCAGGTTAGCTTAGATTTTTAGGTTATAATAAGTGTCCTATATTTTACTTGGGATAATTTTCTATAAGTGTAAAAGAAATTTTAGAACATAAATTATTTATCAAAAATTTCATAATTTATGGAAACACATGAGGAATAGGATTTAAGAATGAATAAAAGAAAAATAAATAATTATACCCTTATACTTAAGATTATAAGTTGATTATTTTATTCTTGAAAATTATAGGAAAATATTGGTTGTGCCTAGATCATATGGTATTTTGAAATATTGCAGCATTTTGAGGTAAGTAAATTGACCCTACTTGAAATATTAAGTGTATATTTATTTGCTTGTCTGATTATATGTTTGTTGTTGTTATAAAAAGGTGCTTGTGTTATGTTATTGTTTGGAGTGAAATAATATTATTTTATGAATGTGTATGATCTATTTCTCAAGTTTTTCTATGTACAATTGAGCATTATTTCATGCATATCATCATAAGCATAAGTTTTATCAAGTCTTTTATTCATATGAAGCCTTTCAAAAGAAATAAGATCTTTCTAAAAGGAAAGTTTTTAAACAAGCATATGTTTTGATAGGATGCCTGAATCTTCCAAATATAAGTTAAGTGTCTTGGAGCAACACAATATGATAAGTTATGATAAGTGTAAGGGCCGTGTATGGAAAGTGTCTCTTGTATAAGTTAGGGTACTCGGGAACTAAAGAGTCTTACTTTTGGTTTGGACCCATGAGTGGAAGTGAGAATTATGTACGAAATTCCAATTTTGCTAAGTTATAAGTTAAGTCTCCCTTGCATAGGCCTTTCACAAGTGCCAGTTACTGACGTGTAACTTTATATAAGGCTCCACTATGATAAGTTTAAGGGATGATTCATGGTACTCTTAAAGAAAGAAATAAGCGCTTCGAAAAGTGTTTCTAAGAAAAAACAATGTTTTGCAAGCTTTACCATATAAGCATAAGCATGTTATATAATAAATAGAAATGCATTGCAAGCTTACTACATAAGTATAAGCACGTTTTTGAAAAGATATAAATGCATTACAAGCATTACTACATATGCATAAGCATGTTATAAGAAAATGTTTTTGTTAAGTATGGTTTTTATGTCGTGTTGCTTAATGTTTCAATTATGATGAGTTTGCTTACTGAGTGATATCACTCATTTAAGTTTCATTCATCACTTTTCAGGAACCCATGAGGAAGATTTGTCAACATTCTTACAAATTGTTGGTCCCCTAGGTTAGTTTTGTTTAGCGTGCTAGGTTTAAGAAATTTTGTTGCAAAATTATATTGTTATTGGATTTTATAACTATTAAGTTTGAGGATATTAATTTTTAAATTGAGGATATTTACATTGGTAGACTGTTTGAGAACTTTATTCCGCATTGATGAACCTCTTTTGGTATATTTTCGTATAAAAAATTTCGGGACGTTACAGTTGGTATTAGAGCACATTTTAGGATTTTGTAGAGTTAAGTTCATATAGATGGGGATCAAGATGGTTGCCAAATCCAAAATACTCATGGCTTGTTTTATGTCTTACGTTTTATGAAAGTTTGTTTTGTTGTCATTTCAATTTAAGAAAATTATTCTGATTGATGAATGTGCAAGCTGTTTATGTGGTCCTATCATAATAATGAGATTTAAAGCTATCTTGAAAGAGGAGAACATTCTTTTTATTTGAATATGAAGTTTCTTCCCTCCTTATTTGTAAATTTTAATAGGAGTTTATAAGATCAGAGTGATTGTTATACGACAGTATTTTACCTTAGATCACTCTATTGATTACCAACACTTTTAAACATGAGTTTTCGAGTATAAAAACACTAATATAAGAATAAGTGTGTAAGTTGTGGCATAGTGATAAGTGGTGCCTTTATTTTGGGTGCACCTAAGAATATAACTGTCACTTTATGGAATCCATTGTCATTTGATTTTATGGTTTATATGAGTATGATTTGAAGAAAATGACTACGTAATTATTTGATGTGATACATGTGATTATTAGGCTTGGTTAATACAAAGAAATTGAATTAGATAATCTTTCTGCATGTTTATAGTTTTAAAAGAATTAATGGTTTTGATTTTTATAAGAAAATATCAAGATATAATTATAACATGTAGTAAGATGATAAATATCTTATTGAAAGTTATTATCGAGAGGAAACATTATAGTCAAATGGAGTAATAAGATATGACTTATAAGGAGCACGAGTTTAGGTCTAACTGTAGATGGATATAAAATTTATTTATAGTGATATTAGTATGAATGATATTTCATTGCTATCCAACCACTAAATATGGATATAGAAACATTGTTAGATTTTGAGATTTTTGGCAGAATATTAAGTGTTAGAAATATTAACTTGATATGGAGAAAGATTGAGAAATGTTATGATTACTATAGGTCACTTACTGTGCGTATTTATGATAGTAAATTCTTAAGATGGAATAAGATAGTGTCATACTTAGCTTGCCCTCTGCCATTTTAAATTCATTGATTCTAGTGCTATTGGTTAAATGTATTATTTGATTTCTTTAGTAATTTAAGCAATGACAGCCAAGAACAAATTAAGAAAAATAAATATTTTTCAATATGTGCTGAAGTTTTAATAACTAGTGATAAAAATATTTTGGCTATATAATTAGGACAATGATCCAAGGTGATCATAAATATTTTATAGATAAAGAGAAAATAAAGGGTGATTTAAGTTGGTTAGGTATAAAAAATTAAAATTTAACAAAACAAATTAAAAGTAGAAGATTGACTCGAATTTTCTAGCTGATGGTATTGGGCCATTTAACAAGTTATTGATATCAAATTAACGATACTAATATAGAACCATTATATTTATTTATGTGGAACCAATTTATGTGAAAGTTAATCTTAATTGTTTAAAGAAATAGAATAAGGTAAATTCTTCAAGTTTGGATAAGATTGATGATTACTTTCTGAAGTATAAATTCAGAAATAATATTTTGTGATTGGTGGCATAGATGATTAAATTCTAAATTTGATAGGGTGAACTTAAGACATCTTTTTGGGTTATTTTTCACTAATTTGAAAAATACGAAACACAAAATATGCAGTATAAGAAAATGTGTGAAGTGGTGAGAGAAAGAATAAGAAAGTGTGTAGAAAGGTGTAAATAATAATAGAAGAGGGGGTATTTATAGGTGATTTTTTCAGCTTCTAGGACTCTCGCAGACACCTTACAACACACCCCGCGAGGCTTACTTGACCACTTTAGTGAGCCTTCCGCAAGATATCAGGGAGGTCCAATGAGTCACAGTACCACCCTATGCACACTCATAAACCCTTCGCTGACCACCTCGTTGAGACACTGGTTAAACCTCCACAAGACCCAGCGACCCACTAAAAATAAGTTTTTTCAAGGCAAAATTTTACCAAATAAAAGCCAAAAATACCTACCAACTTAGGAAAACATATGCAAGTAAAAACACATTTTAACGTGCAATAAATATGCTCTCAACTACCGAGGTGTGTGTATCATATAAACATATAATAGTGTTAAGATCTACGTGAGTGAGTGCGATATTGATCACAAACAAAACACCGTACATAGAGGTAAATAAAACACTAAGTAAAATAAATGGACTCTGTATTTTGCACACGAAAAAGTCAACAAGACACAAATGGACTTACAATAGTATTTATCTAGTTTCGTATATTAAATGTATAAGCTTCTTAATATTTTTTGTCATACTTAACTAAAAATGTATACTTATTATTTTGTATAGTTTGAGCTAAACTTTTAATTTGTAATGACAAAGTACAATATCTAATAGTTATTTGTTTGATATATGTTGTGTGTGTGTATATATATATATATATATATATATGACTTAATAAATTGATAAAAATAAAATAAGGAGTTTTATATATATTATTATAGGATGAGGTGCCACAAAAGTCCTTTAGATTAGATTATTTGTGACATTTAATCTCCTAGAATAGAAACAATATTATTTAGTCTCTTAACTTTATAAAATGGGCCTATAATATTATAATAATTTTTCTATTAAAATGTTATTATTTTTTATCAAGTGATTAAAATGCGATTAAAATATAAATTTTTAGCAAGGATAAAAGTTAAATTTAATTTGAAATTATTTAAGAAAAAAATCAACAATAATAATATTCAAACAAAAAGTTATTTCAAATATATTTTAATTTTTAATAAAAATTAAAAAAATGAATAAATATTAAAATTAAACAATTATGATTATGTAACTTTGTTAAAAGTCTAGTTCAATCATGTAATAGTTTTAGTTTAGCAAAATATTGACACTAATTTTTCTAAAGGTAAAGTTTAGTTCTATAATTTTTTGATTAAGTAGAGTAAGAACGTTAACTTTATAAAAATTCAAAAAAGTATAAAAAATGCCAAAAGGCCATATTTGGACCATTATTTTGGACTTATGAAATTTTTATAAAATTAGTGTTCTTATTCTACTTAACTAAAAAATTACAGGACTAAACTAGACTTTTAATAAAGTTACAAGACCATTTCAGCATGTTGCCCATTAACAAATATTCAAAATGAATATTTTTATAACTTTACCATTGTTAAAAAGAATAGTGTTTTAATTGCGTTTAATCATTTGACAAAAAAATAATAATATTATAATAGAAAAATTATTAAATCAATATAATTTTCCTCAATTAGCCATTTTTACAAAGCTAAGGAATTAAATGACACATAATATAAGAAATTTTCATCGTATTTTTCTCATTATTTTAATATGTAAAATATTTAATGCTTAAAAATTATATTTTTTCCACCTTTAGACTCTTTGAGGCCCTACTTCAGTTCAATTTTTTTTTTAATAAAAACATGAACACTTTGTTCCAGTTTGCATGTTTTGCTATTTTATAAAAATGAGACTTAAATGTATATATTTTTAAAATAAAAATGTAAGTTATGTACATTTATTAAAAGAGTAAACTAACAAATGTACCATCCAATTTAGATTGTTCATATAAATCTATCAATTAATTTTGGATTGTGTCAAAGTTACCTCAAAATTCTTTATTAATGTTACAAATCTACCAACATACTCCTTATTAATGCTAAAAATCTACTGCAAAACTCTTTTACTTACAAACCTACTATTGAACTCTTTATTAATTGTATAAATGTATCACCAAAAATATAAAGATAATGATAGATTTATAACACTCATGAGAAGTTTAATAGTAGATTTATCATGGCCTAAAATTAAGTGGTAATTTTATAAAAATGTCCTAAATTTGGGGTATATTTGTTAGTTGGCACTTATTAAAAAGAGAATTAAATGCACATTTTTATTGAAAAATGACTTAAGTATATATATATATATATATATATATATTTTTTTTTTTTAATTTTGATAAAAATGTAACCATATACCATGTATAACTTATCATTACTTAAATTATTATTATTTTTAAATCCAAAATCCAAGTTGGCAGATCAGTTCGTGAAGTTAAATTGCCCGTCGAAGAGGGATAGACATTTCTGTCCAAAAACTTCTTAAGACTTTATTGGACTTGTGGGAAAAGTAAGCAAGTCATCGGGAGAAATAATACCCGCGTGTAGATGGTTTTTCACTCTGAGATTTTTTTTGACACTAATCGCTTTCCTACGTTGTTTTGGAAGCATATTTTTACTATTTTAACCTTTCAATATTTACGCTGCTTATCTTTCAAAATTTACACTCATTCGTGTTTCTTCTATTCTAGCAGGTTTAGGATATAGATACCCAGGAAAACAATGACTCAATAATAGACAATATCCATCATTTACACTAATTCTTGTTTGCTCCATTTGGTTTATTGTATAGATACCCAGTGACAGTGGCTTAGTTACTGGTATCACTAGCAGCAAAATCTGTTCATCGACAGCAGCAGGATCCCTCCATTAGTTGCAGAGGCAGACCTTCCATTACCAGCGGCGAAAATGTTTCTTCTCCAGCGACCGTAACCTCCATCACTAATGTCCAATAATAGCCAAACTTCCTATAAATATTTTCGAAAATCATCATTCCGGTTGTTGGAAACTTGAATGCTATTCTCAAACTAATGCTAATGCTAACATTTATAGCTTTTATTTCCAATAGCCTCAACACTCAACTCTCATGCTATTTTTTTGGGTTTTAGCATTAAACCCTTTTTAAATTGGGATCATTTTATTCAAGTCGTTATTGTTATTTTCTTTCCTTTTGGAAATATAGGGCCCTTTTTCAAGGGTGTATATTTTTTGCTCCTATTATCTCTTTAATTCATTTTTTGCTTATGAATTTTTCAACCAAGATTTATGTATTGGGTTAATTTCTTGTTGATCGGAATGGTTCCTATAGCATAATCACTATCTGGGTATTTGTAATCTTGAATAATTTTTGCCTCATATGGGAAATATTTTTTTTCTTCATGTTATTGGTTTTTTTTTTTTGAAGAATTTTATTTTGTTTTTGATATTTTATTATGGGGTTTTAGCTTGGTGTTTAATTTAAGGTAGCCACATGTCTTCTCATGCAATATTGCCTTTGGTTTATGGTTTGATTACTAAATTATAGTAAAATCCTGAACTTCACGAGCATTTATTGTGTGGGTTTTAGTTAATTATTCAAAGATTTTTACGTTAGTGTGTTCCTGGCTCTCGTCTTTTTAATGTTTATTCAAATTTTTAGCATAGTGATTTAAAAAAGATTGTTTTAATTGGTAATTGATTATATTAGAATTTTTATTTTTATTTTTGGATTATGTATATTGTAGTGTGAACACTATAAGGAAAAAGGCTTTCGGGTACGGTTGTTAACCGTACCTATAGACTTTTAGGTACGGTTGTCGTTTAGCGCGTAACCGTACCCGTAGCCCGTGTCGCTATAGGGATTTGTAACCGTGTCGCTATAGGGATTTGTCGCTATAGCCCGTGTCGTACCCGTAGGGATTTGTAACCGTACCTAAAACCCTACGGGTACGGTTGTTAACCGTACCCGTAGAGTTTTAGGTACGGTTAACAACCGTACCCGTAGGGTTTTGTAACCGTACCTAAAACCCTACGGGTACGGTTGTTAACCGTACCCGTAGAGTTTTAGGTACGGTTAACAACCGTACCCGTAGGGTTTTGTAACCGTACCTAAAACCCTACGGGTACGGTTAACAACCGTACCCGTAGGGTTTTAGGTACGGTTAATAACCGTACCCGTATGGTTTTAGGTACGGTTTCGTAACCGTACCCGTAGAGTTTTAGGTACGGTTAACAACCGTACCTAAAACCCTACGGGTACGGTTGTCTGATTTATTACATGGTTTTAGGTACGGTTAACAACCGTACCTATAGGTTAAAATTTTTTTTTTTTAATAATTTTTTTCTGTTAATATATTCTTACCTGTTTTTATCCCTGCTCACTATATTATCAGAATTTAATCAGACATTTATATACATATCTCAACAAGCATACAAATATTCTATTAAAATTATGCATATTAATGCGTCGTCATTTCAGTAAATTAAAATACATAGCTAATGTCACTAATCTAATTAAATTAACTATATATACATACAAGTTAAATCTAACTAATATATATCAAAATGTAATATATTTAATTGTCTAACTTGTGCTTTCAATACTATCAATAAGGAATTGACATACTTCTCTTCGACAAACATCAAGTTCTTCTCGGGTGTATGTTTTCTTTTCTGCAAACTAAAAAAAAGGTAATTAGATCTATATATAGTTATAAATAATTAGGAAATACATGATACTTAAAAATTTATGAATACAATATTGTAAAAAAATTACTAGCTAAATAATTGTATGTACAATCATAAATATTTTGTTAACTTACTAGTAGTGATCGAGACTTTCTTGGTTGATATATAATATCTCTCATATATCTCATCACAAAAAAACCACATTCAATGCTATTATTTTGAATAGGTGCCTACACACATATATAAAACATAAATTGCATAATTAATTAATTTGAATAGCTTATCTAAATAATTACTTGTAATTAAAGATGTACAGACATATAATAAACGATAAATTAATATATACTAACCTTAATAGGCCGGAAAGTAGGTGGTGGCTTAAACGAACGTGTTATAGTTTGGTACCATCTAGAAAAAGCACTATAATATCGACATAATAAATAAACATTATTCATATTCAATCATCCATGATTACTTAATTAGAAATAATTTAAAATCATGTTAATCAAATATATTAAGTTAATAATACCCAATGATCATATCTTGAAATCTTTGTGGTGGACTGTTTCCAAGTGAATCAAACCACTCAACAACACCACTATATGGATGGATCACCCCAAGCATCCAATGATTTCTACAATTAATTGCAAATGATTGTTATAATAAGGACTTAACAAAATTAGAACATAAGAAAAGTATATGTATATAAAATACTCACGATAGCCAATAAGGAACAATAAGTCTTTCATTCTCTTCTACTCCAAGCATTCGTTCAATGAGAGCATCGATTTGATCATCAAGAGTAGGGCTCCATTGATTTGATATAAGTGCAGGATGCAGAAAGCGATATAATTTGTGATTTTTTACATTTCTTGTTAAGTGATCAAATAAAATCCTATACTTAGAAAAAAATCTAATTACTATATTTCGTAATATTGAAAAAAAAAACTTATAAATAATATAAAAAGTTTAAATAAATGTTACCTCTCATATACTGCAATAATTGTTGCTTGTAGCCACCCAACAATACATAATGGCATTATGTCTTCGCTCCTAACCTCCAAGGGCTCCTCAATGCCCAATGCGTCTATGACATTAATTTGAAATGATTCACCATTAGCTATCATATTATTGCATGCATACATTGTCATACGTTCAATGGCACCTCCATCACCTATACATGGAATATCTTCAATTCTTTGAACATGAGAAGTGACTTTTTTCTTTGGCTTCATTTGCTTTTTGGAGGCCTACGCTTAACAACAAATTATGTTAAATAATATAATTAAAATTGCAGATATCAGCACATGAAATAATGTTAATGTATGCTAACCGAATCATTTTGGGTGATTATCCAATTTTTAGGCCAAGCTACCATACATCCTTCAGCTTGTCCAACACACATCAACTCATCTCCAATTGGAATTGGCAAAAATTCTTCATTTTTAAGTGACTTCTCAATACTAACTCGTGCATTATACTTACCAAGAAGCATATGATGCACTTTAGCATATGGGTCACTAGTTTGGTAAACTTTACCCTTAGCCACAATGTTGTCTAATTCATCCAAAGCTAAATAACATGGACTTCCCTACAATTGAGATGAAACCATATTAGCATTGCTTACAATGAAATATGTTATACTTGTAATTATATGTGATGCATACCTCTAAGTCATTGATAGGAAATGTTGAAATTGTTGGAGGCATAAAAGTGTTGCTCTCTTGAGTGATACCTGGACTTTTTAACTTAAGTGCTTCATTCTCAGCCCTTAACCTGATATTCTCTTCTAAAAGTTGTTTTTCCTTGTCAACCTTCCCTTTACCTTTGTTTGGCTTTATTGGGTTCTTCTCACGTGTGGGTGTGTGATATCTCTTAAGTATGGTAACCCCATAACTAGCACCTCTAACACGTCCAGGATGTTCTTTTGTTTGTAACGATTGATCCAATATATCCTTGTGACCAATGGGTATAAATTCTCCCGAATGGCTCTTTCTTTCATATTCTTCCTGCAAATTAAGTAATCACTATATAAGCTTAACACATGATAATATGAATGTAATTAAGTTATAATCAACATATTTTATGTTAAACCAAATTCATTTACCATCAATTCTATTGCTTTTTGGGCAGCTTCATTAATTGGAACTCCATCTCTAGAATGCGTGTGCTTCCAAGTAATGTGTCTACCTGGGATAATTCCATCCTGAAAATTGGTTTTCTATAATAATAGCAATTATCAAGTTAGATAGATAAATGTTATATATAATCACATGAAATCAGGCACTTCATACAAGTTGTAATACCAATGACTCTTCGGTATTTGCAATACTTCTTCGACCAGTATAATTTACGTACACTAACTGTTCTCTATTTTGTTTGGACTCTTTGCTTATATCCTACAAACACGTACTTGTATCAGTAAAACACTTTATATATGTATATATATAGTATGTATTCAATGTAATTGATTTATATGTCATTACCTTAAAAGTGTCATTTTGTGTCCACTCCACAAACCAATCCCATTGTTCTTGTGTAATAAAATCATACTTTTCGGGGGGTGTTCTCAACAAATCTGGAAACTCAAGATTAGGCACCACGTGCTCTTTGTATAACTTATGCTTGTATTTCCTCCACATATCACCCAACTTCTTCATGGTATATACTCGTGCTATGTCTGAGTCGATATTGGGAAATATAAAAGTTGTCTACATAAAACATGTACACAATATTTATAACCATGCATATATTATGATAATCATTGAATTCAAGTAGAATAAGCAAAGAAAAATTATTACTTACTATCACATCCTGCCACAAAAGTTCCTTGCAATCGTGAGGCACATCCGTCCATACTTTGTAATTAATTGGAATTGAAGATCGTGCTAATACCCCCAAATAACTAATGAAATCATTAGAATTTTGTCCAATAGGTATGTTTTCTGAATTAAATAGTACGGATGTCCTAATCCCTTCACTTCTTAATTTCACTAACTTATTCATTTGGGTACGACCTCTAGTTTTCTTCACCGTACTACCACTTGAACGTTGAGACAATTCCATCCTGCAATATCACACACATATAAATAAGTACACATATAATATCATGTTTAATTAACATCAAAATATATTAAGAAATTAATTAAATTAAAGTATAACTTACAAATACATAATGAGTACTACATTATTTTTCTTTGTCATGTACAATCCACGTTCCTTCACACTCAATTCGACAGTAATCAACATTCTCATCTTCTTGTTGGTCTAACATGTTACTTTCATCTAACAATGTGACAACCTCCTCATGCTCCATTACGATGTCTCCTAATACGTCAATATTAAGAGTGTCATTATAATCCCGACGAGGAGGAGTTAAGACATTCCACCATTGTTTCTCTTGAGAATCATGAATGTAGAAAACTTGTTTAGCTTGTGAGGCCAAAATGAAAGAGTCATTAACATGTGACTTCTTATTCAGATCAACCAATGTGAAACCAAGTGCATCCTTCTTTATTCCATGTTTGCTATCCACCCAACTACACTTAAATAAAGGAATTCTAAACTTTACATAATCTAGATCCCATATTTCATCAATAACTCCATAATAATGAATGTCTCCTTCAATAGGTTGCATATCTTTGGCACTTGAAAATTGCATAGTTTTTGCAATTATAGAAACTCCACAATTTTGGGTAACACGATTGTCACTTCTATTTTTTGTTTGATAATGGGTCCCATTTATGGTATAACCATGATACTTAATGACATTAAACTTCGGACCTTGTGCTATCCATCTCAATTCTTCAGAGATATTACAACTTGTTCTATTCAATTCATTTGCAATCTAAAGCACAAAATTACCATATTTAACTCATTAGTAATTAGTAATAAATATAATGAATTAAATCTATAATTGACTAGTAAATACAACTTATAATTCACTTACTTGAGCTTTCAACCAATATATAAATGTTCGATTATGTTCATTTAATATCCATTTTTCTCTTTTATTTTGGTTTGTATGACGAATAAGCTTCATATGTTTCCTACAAAAATAATTGATTTTAGAATAAGTAAGATGAACATTTAATGATTAGAACAAAAAAAATAAAGTACGAGGAGTACACATACTCGATATAAGGTTGAACTACTTCCAAGTTGTTCAAAACATTACTATGTGCTTGTTCCCAAAGTGCACGATCAATAGAATCAACCCACCCACCTTTATCTGGCTTTCCGGAGATGCTCTCACAATTTAAGTGCTTAATCAAGTCAACTGAAAGACCAATTGGTTTTACTCCAATTAAAAATTCAGAACAAAATTCTATTGCTTCCTCTGCCACATAACACTCTGCCATGCACCCTTCTGGACGATTACGATTACGAACATAACCTTTAAGTACACTCATATGTCTTTCAAAAGGGTACATCCATGTTAAGTACACAGGTCCACATAACTCCAACTGTTTTGTGAGATGCACTGTTAAGTGTATCATTATGTCAAAGAATGATGGTGGAAAATACTTTTCAAATTTACATAATGTGAGCACAACTCTTTTTTGAATTTCTTCAAGCCTTGTAACATCCACAGACTTTTTGCATATATCATTAAAAAACGTACACATATCTATGATTGCACTCCTAACATCCTTAGGCAGCATACCACGTATTATAACGGGTAATATTTGTTGTATTAAAGTGTGACAATCATGAGACTTCATTCCATTCAATTTCCAATTTGAAGTGTTAACCAAAGACTTTATATTAGAGGAATATCCAGAAGGAACTTTAACATTGGATAGTGCTTCCATAAAATTTTTTTTCTCCTCTTTAGACAAAGTAAAACACGCTGGAGGAAGAAAAGTGCGACGGTCCTCAAATTGAGGATGCAACTCTGGACGTAACTTCATGTCTGCTAAGTCCAATCGAGCACCTAATCCATCTTTTGTTTTTCCAGGAATATTCAACAAGGTGCCAAGAATACTATCACACACATTTTTCTCAATATGCATAACATCAAGAAGGTGTCTAATTGGCAAATGTTGCCAGTACTCTAATTCAAAGAATATTGATCTCTTCCTCCAACATATTGAAGTATTTAAAAGTTTTTGTTGTTCTTTTGATTTACCACGAGGAAAAGTTATTCCTTCAACTTCTTTTAGAATATCATCTCCAGTTGGTGGTAATGGAGCTTCATTATATTCTTGTGTTCCATCAAAACATCGTCTTTGATTTCTATATTTATGCCCAAGTGGAAGGAATTTGCGATGACCTCTGTAACACATTTTATGAGAATGGGCTAATTTATCCGCATATGTGTTTGTGCTACAAACTGGACAAGCAAAATAGCCCTTCACAGCATGACCAGACAAGTTACCATATGCAGGAAAATCATTTATAGTCCACATTAGAATTGCCTTTAAGGTGAACTTCTCTTGATGATATGAATCAAATACTTCAATGCCATTATTCCATAAAATTTTTAAATCATCTATTAATGGCTCTAAAAACACGTCAATATCATTCCCTGGTTGCTTAGGGCCTGATATCAACAATGTTAGCATCATGAACTTCCTTCTCATGCATAGCCACGGTGGGAGATTATAATTGACCAACATAACGGGCCAACAACTATACTTAGTACTCATTGAGCTATACGGATTGATACCATCAGCTGCAAGTGCAAGTCTAAGATTTCTGGGCTCTGATGCAAATTCAGGCCACTTTTCATTGATGAGGTTCCAAGAACGAGAATGTGATGGATGTTCTATTTTACCATTAACAACCTCTTGAGCAGCATGCCATGATAAATTTTTGGATGTATCAATGCTTCGAAACATCCTTCGAATACGTGGAATAGGTGGAAAATACCACAACACCTTTACAGGTATTTTTTTTGATTTTTCATCTAATCCAAATTTGGACTCTTTCCACCTTGATTCCTTACATATAGGACATTCACGTGCATCTGTATACTCTTTCCTATATAGTATGCAGTCATTTCGACATGCATGTATTTTCTCATATCCCATACCTAGCTCATTAAGTGTTTTTTTAACATCATACATAGAATGAGGTAATTTATGATCCTCAGGCAACATATCACCTATTACAGTCAGAAGTTCTTTAAAATACTTATCAGGTATTCCACACTTCGCTTTAATATTGTACAATGTGACTAATGCAGAAATCTTAGTGTACTTCTTACACCCATTCCATAACGGTTTTTCAGCATCCTCTAAAATCTCATTAAACTCTTCACCCAACATATCAGCATTCAAATTATCTTGCACTGCATCTAACATTTCATTAGTATCAACAAAAGCTTCTTCACGCTTTCTCTTCTGTTGTGTAGGGGACGCATTGGGAAACTCATTACTATTCTTCATAATTTCTTCCCCATGCCAAAACCATATCTTATAACTTTTGTCAATACCATGTTTGAATACATGATTTCGAATTTCCATAACATTATGTCCTTTTCGGTTCCCACATTTCAGACAAGGACACTTAATTTTTTCATGATTACTTGCATTATCAGCAGCAAAAGTAAGAAAATTTTCAAGCCCTTCACTAAATTCATTTGACCTTCTATCCATTGACATCCAAGACTTATCCATTTAAAAACCTAATTAAAGATATATATATATATATATATATATATATATATATATATATATACATTATGTCAATGAACATATATAATATTGTGAAATAACAAGTGACAAAAATATTAAAAAAAAAAAAGAATCAAATAATATATATATACAAATACAAACAACATTAATTTAAGTCAAAAAAAAATAAAAATATATACAAGTTATACAACATTAATTCACCTACAAGTTCTAACATTATATACAACATTAATCGCACAATGCATATGTATATAATTTTTTCCATGAATAAATATACAATAATATATAACATTATAAATAATTAATAATAATAAACAAAATAAAATAAAAAAATTAAAACATATATATATATATTAACGGCAACTATATATATGCACTAGCTTATCTAAAAATTTTCATGAACAAATATAAAATATGCATGAATTATAATATCATAGCAATTATAAATAAATAATGATAATATTTATTTTTAGGCAAAAATTCTCAAAACATATATTCAAGGCATATAGCAAACATGCATGGGTAATAGAGATTATGAACTAATTAAGAAAAAAATCAAGTACATTACTCAAAAAAGCACAAAAAATACATACTTTGAAGGAGAAAAGTTGATGGTGGCGGAAATGGAGGTCCAAATGGCACCTTTGGTGGCTGAAATGGTGGAGGAAAAAAATAGAATTTTTCGGCTGAAATGGGAGAAAAACTAGGCGGCAATGGTTCCAATCCGTACAACACGGCGGCGGCGGCAGCACTAACGCCGTCGGAAAGCAGCCGGCAACGAAACAAGGAAGCGAAACCGGTCACGTTTGTGTGGGAAGGGGGGCGGCGCTGGATATTGTGGGACAAAGGGTGGGCTCGGGTGGGGAAGAAAAGAACAATGTGTGGAGCCCGTGTGGATGTGGAGACCTAATTGAAAAATTTGACCTACGGGTACGGTTGTTAACCGTACCTAAAAGTCTACGGCTACGGTTAACAACCGTACCCGTAGGTTAATAAAAAACTTTTAGGTACGGTTGTTAACCGTACCCGTAGACTTTTAGGTACGGTTAACAACCGTACCCGTAGACTTTTAGGTACGGTTGTTAACCGTACCCGTAGAGTTTTAGGTACGGTTAACAACCGTACCTAAAAGTTTTTTAATTGACCTACGGGTACGGTTGTTAACCGTAGCCGTAGACTTTTAGGTACGGTTAACAACCGTACCCGTAGGTCAACTTTTAGGTACGGTTAACAACTGTACCTAAAAGTTTCCGTAATTTTCCGAAAAAGTTCCGCGTTTTTGTTCACCTACGGGTACGGTTAACAACTGTACCCATAGGTAATTCTTTTACAATACACGGGCAACCGTACCTATAGCTATTTAGGTATTGTTGTTATCAAATTTTTAATTTAACAACCGTACCTATAGGTATATTTTGTTGTAGTGGAAACTACAATATGAGTATTGGAAAGTATGTACATGGATTTGTTATTCTTTTTTTTTAATTTATGCATAAAATTATTTGCAAGATGTCTAAATTTAAAAAAAGAAGCTGATGTTTCTCCTAAAATATAGAAAATGTGTGGACATCGAGACGTTCAAGTTGCACCTAGACAGCCCAAAAGGAGTAAGGTCATTGATAAAAAAAAATCATATAAGGTTTGTAATTTGATTACTATTGGAATTATTGGTTTGAGTTTATGTTTCACAAGTATGGTATTATTATCATTGCATATTGTTTCAATTCTTCTATACATGATGTTTTTGAAGTTAGTGGTAATGTACATTATTGTTTGAAATTTCGTTTGTCATACATAATTGTTGGATACTATGTAATGTAATTTAATTGTTTGTATATGATGGTTTTCTAGATGACACATTTTCGTTTGAGAACATTCTTACTCGTAAATAACATTTCAATGTAAGGATTAGTGGTAATCTACAACCGCATAGTATTTTTATGAGGATTAAAAGTGTCTTGAATGAAGATCAGAAGAAGCAATTCATGTCCTCGTGTTTTGAAAATTCTTTGGACTTGTCAAAATGCAAATTTAGTGGTCAACTTATTCATTCTCCTCTATTAAGAAAGTGCAAACCTTCAAGGGATTTTAAGGAATTATGGTTTTGTTTAGACACTAAAGTTTTAAGATTTCACGGGTTGAGTTTTGGATAGCTATAGGATTGAAAATGTGCTCCAATGGTATTCATAGTAGCATTGATCAGACAATGGCTTCTTTTAAGAAAAAGTATTTCAATACGTATTCATCTGTTCATTATCTTGAATTCCTTGTTGATTGCATTGGTAAAGGTCCTACTTTTTCTAAGAATAGTGGTAGAAAGTCTACTAAAAAAAGTCCATTTAAAAGTAAATAGAAGGTTGATGAAAGTAAAATATATTATAAATTTGTGAATGTTGATGATAGAGATGCAGTTATGCTTTGTTTGTTATATTTTTTGGAATGTGGTCTGATAGTGAAGAACAAGAAAGTTACTACTTATAAGGATGCATTATTATTGGCATCAAATGTTGATGACTTTAATAATTATGAATGGGGTGGGATAGTTTTTGGGTGTTTATTCGATAGTTAGAGTCGTGATTACTTTGAGATGTCATATACTACACATGAATTACAATGCAAAAAAGATGAGGGAGGTTTAAATCAAGAGAAGACGAGTGTATTCGATATCAACTATCTGAATTCCTATTGGCATTTCAATTATGGATATATGAGGCTATCCCTGCGCTTTCATTGGAGTATGCTATTTATCAACCATAAAGCTTCCCCTTAATATTGAAATGATCTTCCAATATGTATTCAGATTTTAATGAGGTGCAAGCATTTTTGAATAATAATGCTTAGGTTTGTTACCTTAATATTCAAAGTTTGTATGTAAGGTTTATTTTGTATTGGCAATTTTCGTGGACAAAATGTTTGATTGTAATCTAGAATAGGAATTCAACAATTATTCAGACCACACGTGATGATGGAGTCACCAAGCTTGCAACGCCCATATGACAGGTATAATATTCCATCATGCATACATCTGCACACAATTGAGCACGACACTTAGTATGGATCGTAACGAAAAATGTATTGTGCACATGTTGGTCGATCGATCGAGAGCATTGTTCGATCGATCGAGTGATCGATCGATCGAGACTGAGACAACTTCGATCTAGGTGCTCTCTGTTTGGACTGGATCGATCGAGCAATTGGACCGATCGATCGAACCATGTTCGATCGATCGAGTATAGAACAACTTCGATCCAGGTTCTCTCTGTTTGAGTTAGATCGATCGAGTTTTGTGTATCGATCGATCGAGACCTTCTCGATCGATCGAGACGGCCTGTCGATCGATCGAGCCAGTATTATATTCCTACTCAAACTCTATTTCTTAATTCGACCCTTATGTTTCTTTTACCTAATTGACCACATTTAATGTTAAGAACAGTATTCTTATTTGAGGATAATTGTGGTAATTGGTAAATCCTGATAGGAAAAGAGTTATAGTGAATTGCAAATCCTATTTGAACTAGGATTGGACTCTATATAAGTGAAGGGATGTTTATGCATAATTAATCAACTTGAGCATTTAGAATCATATAGCACTAATACTTTCTAGCATCTGAATTGTGCTCATTCTCTTCATCTATTGTTCTTAGGCTTTCTCATGTTATATTCATATGCCTAATTGATTTGCATGATATTGAGCTTAATTGAATGTTCTAGGGTTTGCTAGCTGATATTGTTTTTACATCGCATGTTAGTATATTTGCTAGTTAGGATTATTCATTGTTTGAATCCGCTCTAGGACACGCATTGCACTTGTGTTATTGTGCTAACGTTACAGGTGACGGCTTCAGTATTTCGTGTGACTCGAAATTACTGAAGGTGACGGGTTCGGTTGATCTTGTGTGACTCAAGTAGATCGGAACGTTGGTCCGGATCCAGACATCTAACTATTGGAGGCTGTGAAAGGAGCAAGCGGCTCGTAAGTAAATTACAGAAAGGGGGATCTATCTGCGACTGGTAGTTCTGGACTCTATGGTTGTAATTGAACATAATTTTCATAGTGGATAGTTAGGTGGTCCGGTGGACCGGTGGTTTTCCTCTTAGGTCATTGTTGTGGCCTAGGTTGTTTCCACCTAAAAATATCGTGTGTTGTTTTATTATTCTGCATTTATCTTTACACGCGATTGCATGTCTGGCCGTTGTGATTAGATTATATAATATTTGTTGAAAATTGAAAATAACTTATTCACCCCCCTCTAGGCTTATTAGATCCGTAATTAAAAACTTTTTCAATTGGTATCAGAGCGGGTCACTAGATATACTTAGTGTTGCCTAGGACCTTATTATGGATCATTTTAGAGAGGGTTCTTCTACAATCCGTCCACCTTATTTTAATGGGTCTAACTACCCATATTGGAAGGCTCGTATGAGAGCCTTTTTACGTTCCTTAGATGAAAGTGTATGGAATTCTGTGCTTTATGGTTGGGAACCACCTACGGTTACCAAGGATGGTGTAGTCACACTTAAACCTAGAATTGATTGGACTTCTCAAGATAAAATTAGTAGTGGCTGGAACCAAAAGGGCATAAATGCTATTTTTAGTGCTGTGTCTCCGGATGAATTCCGACGTATTTCTGATATTGAAACTGCTAAGGCTGCTTGGGACACTCTAGAGGTTGCCCATGAGGGCACGTCCCAAGTTAAACGAACAAAACTTCGCATGCTAGCTACTAAGTTTGAAAATCTTAGAATGAAGGAGGATGAAACGTTTTCTGATTTTTATGCTAATTTATGTGATATTGCTAACTCTTCTTCAAATCTTGGAGATAAAATTGATGAACGCAGGTTGGTTCGAAAAGTCTTATGCTCATTACCAGAACGCTTTGAAGCAAAGGTTACAGCGATAGAGGAAAGCAAAGACATTGACACCATGAAGATTGAAGAACTAGTTGGGTCAATTCAAACATTTGAGATGAACTTTCCAGCACCCAAAAAGAACATTGGAATTGCTCTCAAAACCACCGAAGCTGACGATAGTGATGATGATGTAGAAGATGAAGATCTACTCACTCTAGCTAGAAAACTCAAGAAAATGTTCAACAAAAAGGATCTACAGATTAAAGAAAAATCAAGATATCGTAAGGGAAAAGAATTCACGCCAATGAGTTCAGAAGGTAAGAAATCTAAACCCACTGGTCCTAAATGTTTTGAATGCAATGGTTTTGGACACTATGCAGCAGATTGTGCCAACAAGAAGAAGAAAACAAGAAACGCTTTCAATGCTACCCTTAGTGACACAGAAAGTGATGAAGACCAAGCTAGTGGTTCAGAAAATGTCAACTCTAACTACGTAGCCTTTACATCAACTGTTGGTGGATACTCCAGTGAGTCAGACTTTGACTCAGATGAAGAGGGAAGTAAACGAATCCTTGATAAATTTAATGCAAACAGTTTTGAGGAGTTATTTATTGATTTAATTAAATGCAAGAAAGAAAAAGATAAACTACTCATAACTGTAACAAAGCTGAATGAACAGATCAATTTGCAAGACCTTAATTTATCAGTTTTAGAAAAAGAAAAAGTTGAACTGTCTGAGCATTTTGACAAGTTAAGTTTAAGTCTTGCAGGTATTGAACAGGAAAATTCAAAGCTTGTGCAGGAGTTGGAGCAATCAAAGGAAACTGTCAAGAGATTAACAATTGGAGCTGAACGACTTGATAAGATGTTGAGCATTGGTAAGCCTTTCGGTGATACTCGTGGACTTGGTTTCCAAGATGAAAACTGTACACCTTCCACTTCAAAAACTACATTTGTAAGGTCATCTAACTTTACCTCTACTGCTACAAATTCTGCACAAACACCCACTAAAGTTGCAGTAGCTAAAACTGTTAAGTTTGTGCCTGTTTGTCATCATTGTGGTAGAAAAGGCCATATTCGACCTAACTGTAGATTTTTGATGAATGCTTTTCGATTTAATGATCATCTTCATGCTTATAGGTATAGAACTCATAATTATCATCATACCATGCCTATGTTGAATTTGAATAGGAAATCTAAGCCTAAGAGTATGCCTTTAAAATCTAATGCAATTAAGTCTCAACCCAAAAACATAAAGAAATCAAAATTCATGAAAATTTGGGTTAGGAAAGATTGCATGTTTCCTATCAATTGATCACTATTGCTAGACCACCTAGGTACTTTTGTTTGAGTGCTTAAATGACCCTAGGTGAGTATTTTTTTTGATTTATTTCGTTTTTTTTGTTGTTATTTTTTTTGGATTAAAAAAAAAAAAAAAAAAAAAAAAGGTCTACAAGGTTTTGGATTCAAATGAGGCTTATACTTTTACAACCTTATCTTTTGTGGCTTATTTTGATTCTCATTGTATATTCTATGCTAAAATTGAAAATTCTGCACATATTTACTTGGTTACCATATGATGACACTATTGACTGAACTTATGCACACACCCACTGAACACTCATGTATGTCATCGATGAAATTTATGATTAATTTTGAAAGACTCTAAGACTTGAGCTAATCTTGACTGCGAAATTATATTGTGTTCTATTTCTTATTTTTTAAAATATTTCATCCTAGGGAGATAACTAGTATTGAGAGGGCTACCTACTATGATGTGTGAAGCTACCGTAGTGAGCGGAGAGGGCTACCTCATAACTAGTGTGAAAGTCATCATATTAGATTTATGGCTCGTACATGTTTTAAAAAAAAAAATGGTAAAAATTTAGTTGAGAAATTTTATTTGGCATGTACAAAAAGAAAGAGCAAAAATGTTTTTTTTCATAGACATATTTTATTATGTAAGATTGATGACTCAATTATGATTTAGCATGATAGATGAACTTATTTTCTTTTGAGTCTCTTAAAATTGGTCATAAATGAAATTATTGGAATACAAGTGGAGTTCACATTTGTATATTACCTTAAGTGAATGTCAATATGTCATTATATGTGTTAGCGTGTTTATGTGACCTATTTATTTTGCTAATACAATGAATAATCAAAATTTAAGCAAAAATAATTTTTTCAATTGGTTGTATGCTTATTCGTGTTAAATGAGTTCATTACTTTGTGTGGTAAATAAAAAAAAAAAATTTCTTTTGAATTTATTTTTCGTCTAGAGAGTCATAGAACTTAGGGGGAGTCATTGCATACATATTTCATTATTCTTCTTTTGACTTAATGCAATTCCTCCTACATGCTTTGGACATATACATGTGTGCTCTTATGCATTTTTAGCCCACCTTGTTGAGAGTGACCCTTGTCATCTTTAGTGTTTCATGATTTGTCAATTTCGTATGCCAAAAAGGGGGAGAAAGATTCATGTTATTCATGTTGCTATGGAGATTGAATTTAGGGGGAGATGTTGCATTTATTAGTTGTGAGGGAGAAAGATTCATGTCCACATACACTACATATCTTTCGCACTTTTATGTACACTGAACTAATAAGCAATGAGGCTTTCAAGCCACATTTGTGTGCTATTTGTTTGTCTAATTTCAGTGGACCGAGCGTATCAAGTATCAAGCGAAGATGGTCCACCAGATCATAGACAGTCCACTATGTAATTGATGTAATGATATTTTAACCTTGAGCGTTATGTAGTGAGAGAGTGATTTTGTCACACGAAAATGCCAAAGGGGGAGATTGTAAGGTTTATTTTGTATTGGCAATTTTCGTGGACAAAATGTTTGATTGTAATCTAGAATAGGAATTCAACAATTATTCAGACCACACGTGATGATGGAGTCACCAAGCTTGCAACGCCCATATGACAGGTATAATATTCCATCATGCATACATCTGCACACAATTGAGCACGACACTTAGTATGGATCGTAACGAAAAATGTATTGTGCACATGTTGGTCGATCGATCGAGAGCATTGTTCGATCGATCGAGTGATCGATCGATCGAGTGATCGATCGATCGAGACTGAGACAACTTCGATCTAGGTGCTCTCTGTTTGGACTGGATCGATCGAGCAATTGGACCGATCGATCGAACCATGTTCGATCGATCGAGTATAGAACAACTTCGATCCAGGTTCTCTCTGTTTGAGTTAGATCGATCGAGTTTTGTGTATCGATCGATCGAGACCTTCTCGATCGATCGAGACGGCCTGTCGATCGATCGAGCCAGTATTATATTCCTACTCAAACTCTATTTCTTAATTCGACCCTTATGTTTCTTTTACCTAATTGACCACATTTAATGTTAAGAACAATATTCTTATTTGAGGATAATTGTGGTAATTGGTAAATCCTGATAGGAAAAGAGTTATAGTGAATTGCAAATCCTATTTGAACTAGGATTGGACTCTATATAAGTGAAGGGATGTTTATGCATAATTAATCAACTTGAGCATTTAGAATCATATAGCACTAATACTTTCTAGCATCTGAATTGTGCTCATTCTCTTCATCTATTGTTCTTAGGCTTTCTCATGTTATATTCATATGCCTAATTGATTTGCATGATATTGAGCTTAATTGAATGTTCTAGGGTTTGCTAGCTGATATTGTTTTTACATCGCATGTTAGTATATTTGCTAGTTAGGATTATTCATTGTTTGAATCCGCTCTAGGACACGCATTGCACTTGTGTTATTGTGCTAACGTTACAGGTGACGGCTTCAGTATTTCGTGTGACTCGAAATTACTGAAGGTGACGGGTTCGGTTGATCTTGTGTGACTCAAGTAGATCGGAACGTTGGTCCGGATCCAGACATCTAACTATTGGAGGCTGTGAAAGGAGCAAGCGGCTCGTAAGTAAATTACAGAAAGGGGGATCTATCTGCGACGGGTAGTTCTGGACTCTATGGTTGTAATTGAACATAATTTTCATAGTGGATAGTTAGGTGGTCCGGTGGACCGGTGGTTTTCCTCTTAGGTCATTGTTGTGGCCTAGGTTGTTTCCACCTAAAAATATCGTGTGTTGTTTTATTATTCCGCATTTATCTTTACACGCGATTGCATGTCTGGCCGTTGTGATTAGATTATATAATATTTGTTGAAAATTGAAAATAACCTATTCACCCCCCTCTAGGCTTATTAGATCCGTAATTAAAAACTTTTTCATTGTAAAACCTCTTTTGTTCATTTCAAATCCATTTAATTTTTTTTTTCTGTTCTTTATGCATGTGTTGAAATCTTTCCTTAATGATTTTTTATTTATTATTTTTGTTGTGTTTAAGCTTCGAGTGAACACTATTCTTGCGTTTTATGGGTTCCTAGTATTTGGTTCTTTTGTTGATCATGTTGAGGAAGTATTATTTGACTCCTTTACATTGTCTAAAGTGGGTTCTGATGCACCTCCCTCGAGTTCATCATTTTTTAGAAAGAAGCTAAAAGATGTCAAGAAAATGCATAGGTCTTAAGAATGTAAGAGGGGTGGAAGTTCGTATGTCACTTTGGAAAATATGGATGCATTTTATTCAAAGATTACTTCATACATTAATGAAAAGCTTAATAAGTTGTAGTTGTTGATTAAAGCACTATCAAAATCTCAGGTTAATTTTCTTTATCTTTATTATAATTGTTAATAATTTTTTCTTTACACTAATTTTATTTGTTAAATTTTATGTAAATATTACAAAAAGCTTCGAAAAATTATGTACATGGTACACATAATTTTTATGGTCGGATAAAGTATGCTCACATACTTTTTTTGCAGGGTGTGGATTACTTCAAACCAATGAATTCTAAAAATGAAGTTATTTCCACTAGTTCGATTCATGCTCTTCTTCCTATTAAAAATAATGAACCAACATAGATGTATTCTCAAAAGAAAGATGATATGCCACGTTTTAACCTTGAAATTGATTGGGAATCCATACAAATCATCACGAAGACTCCACTGGCATCACCTAACTTGATTGATTCAGAGCCTTGTTCCCAATTGGAACATATTGCACAGGTTTACCACTCAGGTTTTAGATTAAGATGTGATGTTAATAATTTAATTTTATTAGCTTTTATAATGGATTTAGGGAAGAGACTAATTAAACCTTCAAGATTTTTATATACTCCTTATGTTTTCCCGATTAAGAAGACGAATACTCTTATTCATGGCAGTATGGAGGTTGAATGTCAACCAATAGTACCTTCTTCTCAACCTGAGCATTGTGTTTTACAAAATTCAAAGTTGAATGAGTTAGATTCTGAATTTTTTCTCCGTTCTGCTCCTTATCCAAAGTTGTTTGTTGGTTGGTTGGTTAAAGAATTTTGATGATTAGTTTAAGGGTTGAAGATTGTAAGTTCTTGTTTTATTTTAATATTGAATTTTCATACACTTAATTAATTTTTCAATATCCATTTTTTGATTGAATTTTTTTTAAATAGTGGTAAACTCAAGTTGTGATACAATAATTTGGAAGCTAATAAGATTGATTTTTTCAAACCCTTAAGCAGTGCGAGTGGATGGCTCGAGGCTATTGTAAGAATGTTTGGGATTGTAATATATATATGTTTTGTTCTTTCATTCATAACTTATTTGACTTGTATGTCTTAAAATTACAAATAGCATATTGATGCAATCCTATATGAAATCTGTTCTTGGAAAGTAAGATACCCAAGCACTCCCTATGATTTGATGAAATATACAACAGTTGATGTTTATTTCAGTGTATGTTTCTATCACACCTAATGTCAATTACTTTAATACCTATTTTGATTTGGGTTTATTTGAGTTTGAGATTTTTGTCGAGTCTCCTCATCCAAATACTTAAATATTTTTGTTGTTGTTTTAAACGTAGAATGCTTGTAAGATGTTCATTGATAATTCGACTAGGATGGGTAATATTTCATTGAAGGATGTTTAATTGAATGCTAATGAATATTTGGTGTGCTTCGCTGTTGACATTGGAAGCGTATCTAGTTTGGATTTTTTGGCCCAAAGTTAGGAGGATCTTGAGATTGTTTATGCACCTTTCAATGTGGATCATTGGATATGTTGTGCCATTTGTTTAAAAGACAGGATGATAAAAATATACGACTCATTGGAGACTATTGATGTTGTTTAGAAGTGTAATCATATTGCAATTATGGTATCTCATATACATTACAATATCATAGGTATGGATAGGCTGGGACATTTGATCCGTATGAATTGTTTTCTTTTTTAGTGATTAGTGGAGTGCCAAAGCAAGTAAATAAGTATACTTTTTTTATAACATGTTTCATTTAATTATCTTTTGTTGGTTAATGTATTCTATTTAATATGTATATATATTATTAAAATTTGCAGCCATGATTGTGGCATATGGTGTGTGAAATATGTGAAATTCATAGTTAAAGGTTGGAGATTTGAAATGATTAACTCATTGAGCTTCACAAGGATTCGACAAAGATATTGTGCACAATTTTTCAACAATGGAGGTCTGGATCCAGAATATTGACACAATTTAAAACGTTTACATTGCTAGAGACATAATTAGTAGATTAGAGTGTTTTATTGTTTCGTATACTTTAGAGTTACCATTGTAGCTATTGAGTTTGGATTTAGTGAACTTTTTCTAATATATATTTTGTTTTATTCAGTTCATATAGTTTCTCTTTGCATTTAAAATATAATGATTTAGTATTACTTGTAAATATCCATTTTGGATAAAGGTGTTAAAGAGGCCAGGCCAGCCCTGCACGACACGGCCCAACCCTTCAAATTAGCGTGCCATGTTGGCCCGTGGCCCATTAGCTAACGTGCCGTGCTGGCCCTTGGCATGTATATGGGCCGAGCCGTACCTCGATTCTTGGCACGGCCCATGAGCTTTGGCTTGTCATGTCGTGCCGTGCTCGGCCCTTTGGGCTGTGCTTAACGAGAAAGATAGCCCATGATTCATTTATTTTATTTTTATTATATATTTATTTAATTATTTAGTTAAAATTATTAATAACACTTTAAAAAGCTAAAAGTGAGAGTTGAACTCTCCAGTTTCATTTGATAGATTGTTAGGAATCTATTAAGTTATGTCCAATTTTCATTAAATGTAAAAAAAATTATTTATATATTGATATTTTTTTTAAACTAATTTTTAAAATAATAAGGCTTCGCATGTCGGTCCGATCTAGCCTGTTATGGGCTGAGGGCCATGGGTCGTGCCGTGCTACTCTTTTTGGCTAACAGGCCGTGCTGTGCTGTGTCAGCCCATTTGACACCTTTAATTTTGAAGATTTGAGTCGGTGTCTCTACGTATTACAAAAGTGTTATTTGAGTTTTGTACAAGTTACATATTTTCTTTGAATCTTCTCTAATATTTTTCAAAATTAGTTGAACATAGTACAAAATTATTGAATATTATATTAGATTGTCTTATTTCTTGTACAATTTGTAGTTGACATTGTGGCTAATGCAAATGATGCATGAATTGATATTATTTTGAGATTTTCATTTTTCTTAATTATTCAATTCATAGATGTACAGGTAAATTTTGGAAGAAAAAAAAAAAAGGAATATTTGGAACATATACTTATAAGGGTACTTATTAAATGGATTTTTAAGGCAAGATCTGTAAATATTATTCAATTCATAGATGTACAGGTATGTAAGTAAGTATATACAAAACAAAATATTTTGTTTTGTGTTGGATATTTGAGTCAGGGTTCATAAGTATTACATATGTGTTGTTTAAGTTTTGTACAAGAACAGTTTTGGACAAGTTAACGGGAACACAGTACAAAATAATTTTTATCCTTATCTTCCTTGATCTTTATTAGAATTGCTAATATTTTTTTACATTAATTTTTATTTGTTAAATTTTATGATTTTTTTGTATTAGTATCATTTATGAGATTTATTCCGTTGATGTGAGTGAAATTGATCGTATTGCATATATTATGAACTTGTATTATACCATTTGCTCATAAATAAGAGTTTTATTACAAAAAAAGGCACAAAATTTTGAGTCAAATATAATAGTTTTACACATTTTGATATGTTTGAACGTTATGTAGCATGTATATAGTCTTCAAATTTTATGCACAAATTAATGTAACAATCTTCTAAGTTCTATTTATTTTAAGCTAATTTAAAAGGAATATGAATATAGTACACTTCAATTTTAGAATTTTTTTGTACGCGTTACATAAAAATTCACAAAATATGTACAAGGTACACTTTATTTTAGAAATTTTTGTAAACATTAAAAAAACCTTCCCAAAATTATGTACATGGTACACATAATTTTTTAAAATTTCTACAAATATTATAGAAAACTCCCCAAAATTATGTACAAGGTACACTTCATTTTAAAAATTTCTACAAATATTACAGAAAGCTCCCCAAAATTATGTACAAGGTACACTTCATTTTAAAAGTTTTTGCAAACAAACAAACAATTATAATTAGTTCTTTATTTGCATAATATTCAAATCATCCAATTAGCTAATTAGCCTTTATTTATATCTAACAAAATATTTTTTTTAATGTAAAAATAGAAAATTATTATATAATATATTCAATAGTAAAAGTATGAGTAAAACATATTTCATGAACATTTGTTGCTTGCATTTTTTTTCTTTCTTTCTTGATTTGAGGCTTGAAATTCTCCTATTGAAGGTAGTCTTCTCTTTTTAATTCTTCCCCTCTTGTTTTGTATTGGATTTTTCTCATCTTTCACTTCAAATTTTGGTGGTAGCACTAAGACGTCTTTAACGATTGATGGTAGATTCCATGAATCTTTATGCTTAAGTGGGTAGATGGCAGCTTTATAGGCAGATTGTAATTGATAATTATTCAAAACTAACATTTAAAAGAGAGATACAAAAGACGAGAGAAGGGAGAGAAAAAGAGGAGGCTAGGGTTTATTAGAATGCAAAAGTGTTTGTAAATATTACAAGCTAAACTGTTTAAAGGCAAAATAAATAAGAAAAGAAAAAGACTAAAATAACCTTATAATAAAATATCAATTACTCTAATATTCCATCTTAAACTCACGATGTGGCTGCAAAAAGAATCGAGAGTTTTCCAACTAGAAAACGAAAGCGTGAAATAGTATGGGACTTGGTAAAGAAGTCTGCAATTTGCAAAGAAGAAGGAATAAAAGGCAAGACAATGGTGTCTTGCTTGAGGTGACGATGAGTAAAATGACAATCGATCTCAATATGCTTGGTGTGTTCATGAAAAATTGAGTTGTGAGCAATCTGGATAGAACTCTGGTTGTCACAATACATAGGGGTGGAATGAGAAAGAAAAACACCCATATCTACAAGTAGCCAACATAACCAAACAATTTCTTTGGTAATAGATGCCATAGCACGATACTCTGCCTCAGTAAAAGATTGAGAAACAACAGTTTGCTTCTTACTCTTCCAAGAAATAAGAGAATCACCTAAAACGATACAAAAACTAGTGAAGGACTTGCGATCAATGGGATCAAGACCATAATCAACATCAGAGTATGCACGCAACTTTAAAGAAGATGTGTATGGAAATAAGAGACTCTAGAAAATAGTGTCTTGAAGATACTGCAAAATACATAGAACGGCTGTCCAATAAATGATAGGAGAAGTAACAAACTGACTAACAATATGAACAGCATAAGCAATGTCTTGATGAGTAATAGTAAGGTAGACAAAGCTGCCAATAATAGTTTGATATAAGATAGGATCTTGCAAAGGAGTGCCATCAGAAGGAAAATACTGAACATTGTGCTCACAAGAGGTATCAACAATTTTAGTATCAGTAAGGCGAGCCCGCTTAAGAATGTCAGCATTATACTTAGATTGAGAGAGAAGATAACCTTTTGGAGAGAATGCAACTTCAATACCCAAAAAATACTGTAGAGAATCCAAATCTTTCATTTTAAACTGACGGGCTAATTCAGACTTTAGCAATGTAATCTCATCAACATCATAACCAGTAATAATCATATCATCAACATATAAAGAGAGCAAAATACGACCTGTAGTGGTATGCTTAACAAAGAGAGCAGAGTCATGATCACTAGAAGAAACCCCAAGAGAGGCAATAGCCATAGAGAACTTCTCAAACCATGCTCGAGGTGCTTGTTTTAAACCATATAAGGCTTTTTGAAGCTTACAAACTTTTCCATGATTATGTGGGACACTAGGCGAGGGAACCATGTAAACTTCTTCATGTATATCACCATTCAATAAAGCATTTTTAACATCCATCTAAGATATACACCATCCATGAGTAGATGCAACTGCAATAAGTGTGCGAACTGTAGTCATATTTGCAATAGAGGCAAAAGTCTCTTCATAATCAATACCACTAATTTGAGAGTATCCCTTTGCAACTACTCGGGCCTTGTACCTTTCAACAGATCCATCAAAATGAAGTTTAATTTTATATACCCAATGGGAACCAAGACCCATGTGTTTGTTTGATGTAGAGCAGTAAGCTCCTCAGCCATAGATTGTTGCCAATGGGGATCAAGGACTGCCTCTTTCAAGGATAATGGCTCAGAGATACAATGAATAGATGCTAAAAATGAAGTAAAAGAAGTGGACTAGGAAGAGTAAACAAAATATGGTAGTTTAGTAAACTTACGAGTGCATTGAGGATAACAAGGAGGATCCACAATTCCAGGAGGAGCTGGGGCAACTGTAGGAGGAGGGAAAGCATCAGAAGTGTCAAACTGCAGTGTACCAATATCTATAGAATCTATAGTTAGAGGAACTTATGGGGAAGAATCATCGATATGGTCAGAGAAAAGATCAATATGAATAAGATCTAATTTGGTCAAATCATGAACAATAACAGGAAAAGAAAAGAAACGTATATGCTCAAGAAAGATAACATGACGAGATACATATAATTTTTGTGAAGATTGATCAAAACAATGATATCTCTTTTGCCCTTCACCATAACCAAAAACACAAATGGCAGAGCGTGACAATAATTTGGTACGTTTTACATGAGGACGAAGGACAAAACAAATAGAACCAAAAACTCTCAAGGAGAAATAGTCAGGACTATGTCCATATAGTTTTTCAAATGGAGACAAACTTGAAGTGATAGATGATGAGGTCTTATTGATTAAGTTGACCGCAGTAAGAACTGCTTCTACCCAAAACTCCCTAGGAACTGAAGATGACAACAAAAGAGAACGAGCAGTTTCAACAATGTGCCTATGTTTCCTTTTAGCAACACCATTGCTGAATACAACTCTTGAATACTCATGTTTTTCTGTTCAATAGTTCAAATATCTGATTCTAATTGATATTACTTTGCAAAGTTTGACTGTGTATACAATCTTGCAAGATTTTTTCAAACTTTCTTCATTGTATCATATTTTTCTAATTGGGTGCCTGTTGAGTGTTCAACATAATTGTTTATCCAAGTAATACTTTTTGAATTATCTACTTCCCAAGTATCTAGCAGAGTTGCATAATCAATCTTCACTTTGTAGGTTTATTCACAATTTTAGATGCATAACCCCACATCTTTTTACTTTTGAGAAAGTTTTTCATCACATAACTCCAATACAAATAATTCTTGTCATCTAACCTCACACTAATTGACTATAACGAATCATCTTTACCACTAGCCATTGCGAAAACAAAACCTCTTCCAAATTGCTAAATCAAACGAAAATCCTAAAATTGCAATTTGAACAAAATATCCATAAATAGAAGAAAATACCTATCTAGTGCAAGGAAAATTACAGATTCGTGAATGATATCGTTGAAAAAAATAATAGTAGGGCTTCGCCTCAAACCCTGTGCTTGAATTTACAATTACTTCAATAACCATGCTTTGATACCATGATAATTATTCAAAACTAATATTTAAGAGAGATACAAATAAGAGATAAGGGAGATGAAAAAAGAGGCTAGGATTTATTAGAATGCAAAAATTTTTGTAAATGTTACAAGCTAAACCTCTTTGTAAGGTTTATAATTATTGGCAATTTTCGTGTGAACAAATTATTGATTGTAATCTAGCATAAGCGTTCACTGTTTAATCAGATGATACATGATGATGGAGTCACCAAGCTTGCAATGCCCATATGACAGGTAAAACATTCTCTCATGCATACATTCTCACACAATTGAGCACTACACTTAGTATGGATCGTAATGAAAAGAAATTGTGCACATATTGGTCGATCGATCGAGAGGACAGGTCGATTGATCGAGTAATTGATCGATCGAGTATAGAACGACTTCAATCTAGATGCTCTTGGGTTGAGTTTATGTTAACTGGATCGATCGAGTCATTCGTTGATCAATTGATCGAATAAGGTGTTCGATCAATCTAGACCTATTCGATCGATCGAACATCGATCGAGAGGTCTCGGGTTGATTTTTTGCATTACTGGGAATGATTAGATCGATCGAGTGAGGTTTTGGATTGATCGAGTATGCATAGATCGATCGAGACTAAGTATTCGATCGATCGAGTGGTTTTGAAATTTTGCTCCATCTCTCGTATTTACCAAATTGATCCCTTTTAAGTGTTACAAGTGAAATACACTTTGATTAGAATTGTTGTGAAAACTAAATCCTAATATGAGTAGAATTGTCTTTATTATTAATCATTTTTCAAGTCAAATTGGACTCTATATAAGTAACGCTTGTTCGTGCAAAATATTCACCACACCAAAATAATATTTCTACATCTAATTGAGTTTTTAAAGAAAAAATCTTCTTCTCTTCATCTATCAATCTTAGGTACTTTCTTGTTTTAATTGTTCGAACATATTGTGTGGTTATGTTTGAATAATTCATGTGCCTAATTGTTCTTCATGATATTGAGATTTACATGATCGTTCTAGAGTTTACTAGTTGATTTATTTTTTATATCGTATGCTATTGAATCTGCTAATTAGGATTTTTCATTGTTGAATCTGCTTTATGACACACTTTGCACTTGTGTTATTTGTGCTAACTTTTCAGCTACTATTGCGACGCGTTCGGTATTTTGTGTGACTCAAAATTATCAAAATTGACGGGTTCGATTGATCTTGTGTAACTTAAGTAGATCGAAACGTTGGTCCGAATCCAGACACTTTGCTGTTGGAGATTGTGAAAGGAGCGACGGCTTGTAAGTAAGTTACATAGGGGGTCATTATTTGTAAAGGGTAGTTTAAGACCTTACCTTGTAATTGAACATTAATTTTCATAGTGGATAGTTAGGTGGTCCGGTGGACCGGTGATTTTTCTCTTAGGTCACTGTTGTGACCTAGGTTGTTTTCACCTAAAAATCTTGTGTGTTATTTCTTAATTTCGCATTTTATTTTTATATGTGATTGCATGTCTGGCTGTTGTGTTTAGGTTACGTAATTAAAATTTATTAAAATTGAAAATAACCTATTCACCCCCTTCTAGGCTTATTTGATCCGTAATTAAAAAAAATTCACTCTTAAAGGCAAAATAAATAAGAAAAAAAAAAGACTAAAATAACCTTATAATAAAATATTAATTACTCTAATAGTGATGTTGTCGAATGATAGAATTTGGAACATAATGTTTGTGCATCGACATGTGTGTGTCTGTAAGCAACAATAGCATGTTCACATGGTAACTTCATTGTTTGATATTTTCCACAATTGCATGATTGTTCTTCCAAATCAACTGTATAACTTGTCATGTTGTCTTTCACCTCAAACAAATTGTCTTTGATTACTAGCACTTCATATTTTTTAGACTTAATGCTTCTTTTGGTTATTTTATTTTCTGCCCAAGATGTCAAAAAGTTCATTTTTGATGTAGCTATCTTTTTGTTTGAAAACCATTCATGTGTAGTTGCTTTTTTCTCTTCCAACAAGTGTGCTATTGGGCTATCTTTGGCATCTTTGAATAAGGCATTAATATGTTCAGCATTCTTTGATGTCATGAATTTATATTTTGTTCTATGTTCTCGACATTGTGATAGTGCCCATGATTCGTGAGATTTAGCTTTCAAGTAATTGTACACTATTTTGCTTTCTTATGTTTAGTTGGAATTTAGAATTTGTATAAGCATACACAACCTTTTTGAAATACAGTCTTGCAACTTAATTATTGTATCTTGTCAAATTTTGCTTCATATGATAGTAACAAAAACAATGTTGCGCACTATCCTCATTCACTTGTTTGATAGTAGATTTTATAGTTGGACTTCTATATGAAACTATTACAAGATCGTCCTTATTAACAATAGCTAACTTTAGCCTTCAAAAAAACCATTTTCAAGACTTTGTTGTTTCGCTAGGAACAACTCCAAATGTTACTAGATAAATATGTCAAATTAGTTGGATTAGACACGCAAGTGTCATAAAAACCCATATTTCATGTGTACAGAATACGAATAATATTTTCGTAACATTTACGAAAACTTTAAAATATGTTGTACATATTATCCATAATACTTTTTTATGTGAACCAAAACTTACAATGTATAATTAGTTCTTATTATTTGTATTTTCGTTTCATAAAATATGTATTGTTCAATATTTATTACTATTGTTAAAAATAAAATTGCATATAAATGTACCTAATTATTTTCATCTTTTGTCACTACTACTAATAACACCCCTCCAAGCTTCTCCTTAAGGAATGTTCCATCAACCACTATCACAGGTTTCATCAATGATCGAAACCCATTAATATTTGCTACAATTGCCATATATGCACACTTAAATTCAGAATCATAGTTTGTTTTAATCTTTGTATATGATTCATCATTTCTTTTCTATAACATAGAGAAAAAACCAAGTAGCTTGCTATAAGATTCACTTGAATCACCTTTTACAATTTTTAGGGCTTCTTTCTTTACTTGTATCGCCTTTTATAATTTATTTCTAATATCACTCATGATATCTTTTGGTTGCAATTGTCGCCCTGTATGTTTGAAAACAACTTTGATATCATCAACTATTATCTTGTAGATGGCATGCTTGTAGCATTGCTTTCTATACAATTCAGAACATGAATGATTTTCATGATATGTTGTGATTTTGAAAACCTCTATTTCTTCTATTTTGTTTGTGGTAAGCTTCCATCCACAATTTTTATCCTTGCAAACTATACGGATTATCTTTTTGTTCAAGTTGCTAGTAAACCGAGTTTCGATTGAAAATTTTGAAATTGATTTTTTAAGTTCTTCCTTGTTTTTATAGACTTTTCCGATGTAAACCTCATTGTCACTTTCTACAGAATCTGTTGATGTTTGAATTTTTTCTGGTTGTAGACCATAAGTTTTTAAACATGTTACTTGAGTGTAATCCAATTTTATCTTGGTCAATACTTTCATCTGTTTGTATTTTTATATGTAACTTATCAAATTCTTCATTTCTATTCTCTTCTTTCTGACTTTCGTAAAACTCAACATCCTTGTCGTCCTCCACATTTTAAGTAAAATTGAATCCAGAACAAGTCATACTTATAATGATATCATTAGAGCATGAAAGCAATTGACATATCTCAGTCTTCAGTTCAATAAAGTTGATGTTGTGTTTTACACACAATCTTTTCGACTTTCCACTTATGTATACTTCCCTTCCATTTTGTAACATTCATTTTCTGTCATAAATTATAATCACCCTCAATTTACTTTCATTTGCAAGAAACAAGCTAAATAAATTACTATTGTGCTGTAACCTTTCTGTAATAGAACATAAAGTATCAAAAAAAAATTCGAAATCATGAAAGTTTAATAATTTCATTTATTATACGTTCAGTTTCTTTAACATGCTTTTAATAATACTTTTATATGTTATAGAAAAATTAAATTTTTTTTTGTTACACTTAGAGAAACTTTAATAGTTTCTTAAAATGCTTTCAAAAATATTTCTCCAAACTGTACATTTCAAAAATCTTGCTTTTGCATCATTTTTAGAAACACTAAAATATCTGTAATAAGTACAAAATACATATGTGCATTCTGTAAATGTCACAGAAATTTTAAAATTTCTTTCACATGATTTCTAAAAATTTCCTATATATGCTGCAAAATAAAAGCAATATTTTTGTAATATTTACAAAAGCTATCATCTCATTTGATTAAAAGTTAACAATCATTATACAAATCTCAATAAAAGAAATCAAATCAAAAATTATATTCACTCTCGATTTACTCTCATCTTCAACAAATAACATTTAACATAACATCAAGTTGCAAAAAAATTTCCTAATCATTAAAGTTATTATTGCACTAATAGAAACTTTAAAAGTTTCTTTACCATGCTTTCTAGAATATTTCTGCAAGCTATACATATTCAAAATGATCTTCCTGTATCATTTTTAAGAATACTAAAATTTATGTAATATGTACTGAATACATATGTGTTTTCTGTAAATGATACAGAAACTTAAAAATCTCTTTCACATGATTTTCAAAAATTTTATGTAAACTATACACAACAAAATATCTATTTTGAATTGGAAGTTAACAAATACTATACTAATTTTCTGAATGAAAGAAAGCAAATAAATTATTTATTGATTTACAGATTCAAAAAATATATTATCAAACAACACTTACGAAAGTTTATGAGATTCTTACTTTCTAAGGGAATCTTTGCGTTCGTTTCCATATTCATCATCTATTTATTCTCAGATAATAATTTCAATTTTCAATAATGGTGTCCCACGAACTTTGAAAACTTGAGTATGTCACTGGGAGAAATTTTCTTCAATAGTACTGCCGAAAATATGTGAATGAGGCCACTGTTAAGAAACCATAACTTCATATCACATATGCTGTTTGAAAGTGAAGATATTCAATGGTGGTTGTTGGTTTTGAATTTATGATGATTAAGCTGCATATATCTCGTCGTTGCTTTTGTATATTTGATGGTTAAGCCAATAATTAAAACAGTAGCTGCAGTTTTTTGATATGCACATTAGAAACCATATAAGGTGCAAGGTAATATGGATATTTTAACATTTTAATATAATTTAAATTGTTCTTTTTAATTATCAAAATTGATATTTTTGTCAATTTTACTATTAATTGTAAATTGCCCCTATATAAGTCCCATTCTCCGTGGTCGGGAAACCAAAGCCTTTTTCTTTTAATCATAAATTCATAATAAACCAAGTCAATCGGGGGAATTGGGGATTTGTTTTTATGTAGTTGCTTTTTTTTTTTTTCTTTTTTTTTTTTAATGAAATATCATAGGTAACAGGTCATATTAGGTATATCAAAACATTTTAATCATGTTGACACCTCTTTAACATGTATACTTCTTATTTAGACCTCAACTACAAGTATTATTAAATTTTAAAAAAAATATACAAAACCATTCAAAACAAAGTCTACAATTAGGTTTGCTATTAGCATCCGAATAAATGAAAGAACTTAAAATTACTAAGTTTTTGTACAAATACTAAGAGTCCTAGAGACTATACTATCAGTTACAACATTATCTTCTCTATAAATAGAGAAACAACAGAACTTCATGATAGCAACCTTCACTAAACAATCAACTTAAGCATAATACAATCTTCATCACACCAAGAGTGAACTAGTTCAAAAAAGAATAACAACATAAACCGAACATGACTGCAACCAAAGTATTTCAAAGAAGAAAACAATAGCAACGTAATTTAAAATGTTCTTAAAATATGGCTATCTTTTTCAAATAAAAAAAAATATTTTTAGTAATAAAATTTTCTTTGAAAATATGGCTATCTTTTTCGAGAGGAATTAATTATTCATTGATTGACCTTAGAGTGAGCAAAGGATATGATTAATTTGCCTGAATCTAATATGATCTATCAAATTTAGATCGAATTATATTGACAATTATAGTTGGATCATATTTGAATTGAAAAATATATCATCCATTTATCGTTTCAAATTTAAATTGTCATATTTAATAATTTAGCAATTCGATTCGGATTGAATTTCTACTAAAATTATAAATTAATACATATTTTATTTTATAAAGTGTTATATTTAAATATTATATATAATTACATTAAATTATTTTTTAATTTAAACAATAAAATATAAATTCTTAATCTCTATAATGATTTATTGGTAAAGGGCACTAAAGGTTTGTAATTTACAAAAGTAAAATGCATAAGTTGTATAGTTTTTTAGTGGACTATATTAGTTCAATTACTTCCATAAAATTAATACTAAAATATTATTTTAACTATTCACTGAAAAATTGGCTAGATTATGTCATGTATTCATGTAAACACATTTGTAATGTTATTTCTAGCCATTTATCATTACCCTAATAATTAAAATAAAATTATTATTCTAGAAATACAATTATAAATTTGATAACATAAACACCAAATAATAGAATTTGGCTCAATTTCTTAGTCAATAGTTAAAATATGACTTTAGTGTTAATTTTATGAAAATAACATGACTTATGAGTCCACTAAGAAGTTACATAAGTTATGTGCTGTACTTGTATAAGCTACAAGAACCTTAATGTCCTTTCACCCATTATTTAGTAAATATCTAAACATACTTTTTATTATTTTAATTCTCTTAGTTGTGACTATAAATAATAAATTGTGTTAGAGAAGTACAAATTTAAATTAAAATGTTGTATATATTGTATTTTATATATGACAATATATCACAAATAAGTTTTAAATTCAATTCGACCTTATCCAATCTAAAAAATCTAATATGCTCGAATTCTGATTGGTTCAGAATGATTACATCATATTGATTTCAGATTAAAAATCTTTATACCCAATTTGGATTTGATTTAGATTGATAAAAATAGACAGTTTCAATCCCAACTTAGCCTTATATTTATCCATGCCAACAACATGCTAAAATCAAAGAAAATGAATAGAAAACTTAAAAATGACTTCATGTTTTTTCCTTTTGCATATTTAAACTTATATTTCAAAATTATTTTTGGTCTATACATAATTGTTTTTGGAAAACTCATAAAATATGGTTAAGTTATAACAATATTTATAATCTAGTTTGAGTTAAACTTATTTTATAATATATTTTCAATCACTATTTATCATTGTTTACAATTTTTGGTTTTTTATTTCCTCCATTCTTAACATCATTACATGCATGTGTAAAGTTTATACATATAGTAGTAATAAATATGATTATAATTTTACACTTGCATATAAAATTTTAAACACTTGTATAAATCTCTTTATTTTTCTTTTTCTACTAGTTGCATTACTCAAGTTATAAAAACAATTATATATCGTATCTAAATTATGATTGTGAATTTCCTTTACACTAAACACTATTTTAAAAAGTTTTCATTGTTTTTTAGGAAAAAATATTCTAGAGATCATCTATTTATTTGAAAAAGAGCAATTTAATCATCTACCTATTTTTATAATATTTAAGTTCTCTTCTTATAAAAAAGACTATACAAGTCCTTTTCTTAAAGAAAACTAATAGCACAAGTCCTTTTAAAAAAAAAAAATCTCTACATTCTGTCCATTAATTATAAAAGTTTATTTATGCATATTAGAAATTTTATATCAATACAAGTTTTCAAAGGAAAAATTGTTCAAAAGAATTTATCTGCTTAAATATTGAAAATTATTAAAATTAAAATGTTACAATAAATTTTGGTATTAGCGCCAGTCAAGAAATTAAATAAATTTTAAAATTAAATTTATTGAACCTAATACAATAATAAAAGTAAATTATCTAAAATATTATAAAGAAGAATTGATAAAATTAATACTCTAGATAAGAAAAAAAAAATAAAAGAATTTATATGGAATGAATCAAATAATTAAAAGAAATTATAATTGAATTGATAAAATATTATAAATAATAAGCTAATTTTATAAAATTTTACAAATATTTAATAAAAATTTGTAAAGTCTAGTAAAAAAAAAAAATTAATAGTGTCGCTTTTATAAAAAAAAAAAAAATTAAAATGATATAAAATATAAATAAGAAATTAAATTGTATTTTTTTTATAAGTTAAAAAAGAGAAGAAAAAGAAAAACCATTAGTCTTTTGCTCCTTTTTATTTATTTATTACAGAGTTGGTGCACCGCTTGACATCTGTTCCCTTTCACTGGTGAGCCCACTTATAATTATTTTAGCATATATATTCTCAGCCTTTGGATCCGCCAAAGTTCATTTAATTTATTTTGTTTATTAACAGATTATCTCAGAATGGAGACTTGAACTAGAGTACTCCACGATGAAGGTATACCAGCAGCTACCTTGTTCTAAGTTAAATTTTTTTTTTTTTTTTAACTAAATTAACTTTTATGTTAAAAAATACAGGGTTCGTAACAAATATATCTAAAATATTTTAAAAGTTGCAAATATATTATTTAATGATATTATCATACCCAACTATTAACTTCTATGCACTGCGTTAACGAATGACCTTTTTTAAGGTGTTTTGATAAATCTATCTTCTATTTATGTTTTATATATGCCCATATGTAATAAATATCCCACAGCGTTTTTATAATGGTACAATCATAGGCAACCATTTAACTTTCATATACTAAATTAACTTAAATAAATTATGCATAATCTAGTAACTATTTTTTGAAGGTATTTTAGTAATTAACTTTTATTAGGTTGATATGGATAACATATTATTTTTCTAACTAAATCCTACCATCAAGCAAATACCGGTACAACAATCCAGAGCTTCGATCGCTGCTTCTCCACCACTGGAGAACTGATTGCGAACTCCGCCCGAATCGCCGGTGGCATCCTTCAATCCAACTTTCGATAGTTTAATCACAGGTATCTCTGATATATTTCTGAAGACATCGTTCCTTTTCATCAGGTAATCGAGCCAGAGAGGGCATTTTGATTTACTCAGCTAGGGTCATCATCCATCGCATCACACTTTGCTCCATCCCCTAATATCCATAGTCAGACGGTTATCCAGAGTAAGCAGCATGGAATTTAGTATCGTTCCTTCTCATCAGGTAATCGAGCCAAAGAGGGCCCTTTGATTTACTCAACTAGGGTTCATCATTCATCGCATCAAACTTTGCTCCATTCCCAAATCTCCATAGTCAGACGGTTAATCAAAGTAAGCAGCATGGAGCTATAGCTGGCTAATAAGGAATTATGATCTCGAGCCCATCCATTCCTTCAATTAACCACACGCAAACCAAATTACAGCTCAAAGGTCTGTGACTCCGTCGTTCCAGCTCTCCAATATTAAAAGACCAATCACTGAACACGAAATGATTTTCCCTCTGTCTACCCGTAAACGGCACACAACCAGAGAAGAAGCATAACCAATTATTTTACGTGTCGTTATAACTCTTTGCACGATTCTTATAGATTTGACATTTCCAGCACTCCCATACCAATATATAAGGCACTTGCGTATACTTGGAACATTCAGCACTGAAGTATACAAAACAAGAGACAAAATAAGCTTTTATACAGACTACCCTTCGATAACCACAATGTCTCAATCTCCATTAGAAATTAATACTGAGGAGCTTAATATGCTCGTGGAAGAAACACAAAACCTCACTTGTCTACTACCTGAGATTCAACTTGATGAAGACCCTACTGATCAGCTCTCAGCCTCACTCAAACTAATAGGTAAAATCCTATCTCGTACCAACATTAGGAAGGCGCAGGTGATAAGTGCAGCTAAAAAAGCTTGGAATCTTAAAGGTGAAGTATCAATATCTGTAATGGATTACAACAGAAACATTTTCTCCTTCACTTTCTCAATGGAAGGGGACAGAGACTATGTGTGGGAACAAAGAATCTGGCACGTCAACAATGCACTGATGGTACTCAAAACTTGGAACAACCAACTCACCATACAAGAACTCAACTTTAGTACTGCCTGTTTCTGGATACAAGCACATGGGTTACACTTCGCGGGCATGAAAGCATCCAACATTGAAAAACTGGCGAAGGTTGCCGGCAAACTGGTGGATAAAGAGTTGAATGAGCTGGACTCAACCCAATTACACAAATACCTCCGGTTTCGAGTGGAAGTCAACGTACACAAACCTCTAGCAACAGGCTGCATTGTTCCTAGGAAGCATGCACAACATACCAATGATAAGATATGGGTTGAATTTCGATATGAAAGACTACCTGACCTCTGTTATAAGTGTGGCATTCTGGACCATGTTCCTAAGGACTGTGAGCTGACCACTGCAACAACGTATATGCTCAATGAGAACCTGCAGTCCCCTGTCTTTGGAGATTGGCTCAAAGTTAGTGCCAACCAAACTGCTCCTTTGAACAAATTCTGGCTTCTAACAGCAGAACCTGAATTGACACCAACCATGAGTGCTCACAACATGGGGAATCTGAACCCCAACACACTGGCTTCACATGCATTCAACTACCATCACCAATCCGAAGCATCCCATTCAGTGACTCAAAAGGAATCCTTCTCAAAGAAGATGGACAGACTTCACAGTGAAGTAAAGGAACTGTTGCAACTGACTAATGATCTGGATCTCGTTCATTTTGCAGCTGCTTATGAGGAATGGTACTCCGCAGGGGCTAACACAGACAGTGACATAAACTTAAGATGCAAATTGCTAGCTCAAGCCATTAGCTACCGCCTTGATTTCAATATCCAGGAACCCCCAATCAGACTCACAACAACAAGAATTTTCCAACTTGCTGAATACGCACACAATGGTGTACGATTCAATGCGTCTGATCATCTGTCCAAAATCACTTTCGCACTATTCCAATACAAATTGGCACAACACAGAATTGAGAGGACTCTCTCGGGAAGGAACAATAAGACCCCAACAACCAACCTGGCAACTCCAGGTCCTTCAAAACGCAAGGCACCAGAGGCTTCCCAAAAGGCTTGCAAAAAGAAAGTTATTTTAATCCATTCTGACATAAACTTAGGCTCTGAATCTTTATTGTGTTTAAATGATTATTTTCACTCTGGCATGGATAACGTGCAGGACACAGGTTCGGGTACGAGAGGAGAATACTTGGTTACGCAACATAGTAACATAACTCCCACTCCAACGTGGGACCAAGCTGACAATTTTTAGGAGAGTAAAACTGAAGGTGGGGAGGCGACCTCTAACTTGCCCCCCAAGCAAACATGAAAATCCTTAGCTGGAATGGCCGAGGGCTGGTCCGACCGCGAACCAAGCGCGAACTGCGCTTTCTGATTAAAAAACAAAAACCGGACATGCTTTGGTTAATGGAAACGAAGGCCCACGAAACTCAGGCATCTCATCTACAAACTACTTTAGTAAGCTTTAACAATAGTCTCATCATACCTGCAACAGGATTACAAGGAGGCTATTGTTTGTTTTGGACAGGAAATGTAAACTTAACTATCAGCTTTGTGGGGAGCTCTTTTGTCATAGCAGATTTAAATTCTGCGTTTGGATCCAATGAAATAATACATATCATATTTGCTTATATCCCTCCATATCAAAGTGTTAAAAAACAAGTCTGGTTGGATATCTCAAAAAGGATTCCCACGCTGAATAATTCATGGTGCCGAATTGGAGATCTAAATGACATCACTCAAGACATTGAAAAATGTGGAGGCATACCTTTCCACATCCACCCAATGAATGAACTAATTCACTTCATGGATGAAGAAGGGGCAGTAGACTTGGGTAGTGTGGGACATAAGTTCACTTGGAGCAACAAAAGACAACAGGATCAACGAATACTCCAAAAATTGGACAGGGTCATTTCGTCGGTCCATTGGTTGAATGTCTTCCCAAAGGCACTGGTAACTAATTTACCCACTTACACTTCAGACCACAATCCTATTGTACTAAACCTTTATGGTGCACAAGAAAAATATCTACGGAGACCATTCAGATTTTATGAGATGTGGACTCGTGATACCAGCTGTGAATCACTAATCCAGCAATATTGGGCGATACACACAAGCAAGTATTCTAATGTCACTGTCACACTTAAATTGTTGGCTAATACCTTAAGCAAGTGGAACAAACAACAGTTTGGATTCATTCCTGACAAAATAAAGAAATTGGAATCCCAACTCATGGTCATACAACAAGGATTGCATGCAGAGGATACACAAGATAAGGAAAAAATGGTATGTACATTACTGGAAGAACAATATACCAGATGGGACTCATTGTGGAAGCAAAAGTCCAGAGAACTTTGGATTAAAGAGGGAGATCGAAATAATAAATTCTTTCATACTTCAACTCTACTGAGGAGGAAAACGAACTTTATTCCTTGTTTGAAGTTAAACACTGGTCGAACAACCTGGCACAGGAAAGAAATTGGTACTGAATTCATTACACACCTCAAAAGTTCCTTCACTTCGGATCTACCCATCTTACACGATGAATTAAGCAACTTATTCTCAAAGGTGGTCACAACAGAAGAAAATTCCAGCCTAACAGAGATCCCATCTAATACTAAGATTAAGAAAGCACTTTGGGAGATGGGGGATTACAAATCGCCGGGTCCGGATGGTTTTCCTGCTGGTTTCTATAAGAAATACTGGCACATAGTAGGTGAAACCATTGTTAAGGAGATACAACAATTCTTCCTAACTGATGCACAAAAACTTGTTAACCAAATTTTGTATTTGTAAAAGCTCGCAAGTGCACGAGTCACATGTAGTAAGCGACAAGTAAACTCCCAAGGTCGTCTCTCAAAGGAATTGAAGTGGTTTTTAAAAGAATTAAATGTAATCTAAAACGTAACAGTAAAAGAAATCCTAAACACTCTATCGAAGTTGGTTTTGTAAACGGTTTCTAAAATTATAAAATCTTAAAATGAATAAGGTGAATAAGTGAAAAGATTAATGCCTAAACGATGAAATGAACGAGTGTGGGAAATTAGCTAGTTAACTAATCATGGATAGATTGATTTATGTGGTTTTCACAATTAAGCATGAAAAAGTGGAATTTAATGATTGTTCTCACTAATCCTAGAAAATCCCAAATCAATGGCGATTTTCCCTTAATTAACTAATTAGCTTCTTTGATCCGGACCGTTAATTAGTTAATTAGCATTAAACTTAGGAAATCAATTTAATCACCTAATTTAAGACAAGTCAATGCACTTAAATTAGGCTCATGCTCAAAAATGCCCAATTGAATTTAGATGGTGTTTCTAAAATTCAACCCTAAAATATTCCATACATTCATAAATTAAATTGGCCAAAAGTAATTAATGAACATAAGTGCTAAGAACAATGAGCATGAAATAAATCACTTTAATATAAAATCAAACCACATAAAAATTATCCATTCAAAGTCACATTGCTAAAATCCCACACACAAAGGGTTTAGCTACTCATAATGAAATCCAAATCAATATTTTTCATTACAAACAACATTCTATGAGTTCTTAAAGAGAAAAGAAATTACAAACACTAAATTACCCCACTTCTACTCTTGAAACAAGCTCTTGATGTTGGATGGTCACCTTCTTCAAGAATGTTGAATGAGCTTCAATGGAGGAGCATTAATGGAGCAATTTCTCTCTCAAAATGTGGAGGAGAAAATGGAGGAGGCTGGTTTTCACTCCTGTTGTTGTAGAGTGTTAAAATTAGGTATTTATATGATAGGGTTTGAGAGAGGGAGTGTGTGTGTGTGTGGAAGGGCTGAGAGGGAAAGGACTCCATTCAGCGCGCGCGGGCAGCGGCGCGCTTTTTCCATGCCGCGGCGCGGTTTGTATTTCTGATCTTCGAGCCAAAACAGAACCATCCCCGCCGCAGCGCACAATATTCATGCCGTGGCGTGCCTTGTTTTCTTGATTTCCCAGGTGCAACCCGAGAGCCTCTCGCCGTGGCACTTATTTTCTTCGCCGCGGCGCGCGTTGTTGTAATGCCCTTACATAGTTTGTTGATTCTCGATGTAAGGGCTTACGTTGCTAAGCCTTTGTTTGTCCCCCTTACATAGTGAATGACACCCAATGTAAGGCTTACAATCTTTAACACATTTTTCTTCATTTTTACTCTCTTTTTCCACATTTATTCCCAAACCTAGTTTGACCTACAAAACAAAAGAATACTCTCCAAAACAAGATTATATCGAAATTAAATGCAAAATAATTACTTAAAAACGTAACAAATAGTAGGTCAAAATAGTGTTCATCAAATACCCCCAAACCTACATTTTGCTAGTCCTCAAGCAAAACTAAAATTGAAAAGACAAATAACAAAACTAAAATTGAAGCTAACAAAACTTGTCATGCTTTAGTTTCTTTCCAATTCATAACCAAAAATTTATACACAAATTTATCCAACATTCTAACACATCAAGGTTCACCATTTAGATCAATTTCGCTTCACAAGTCTAAATCCCAATACTAAAAGCCTATCAACATTGACTCCCCCAAACTTAGTGTTAGGAATGTGAATTCGTTTCAACTCTAATCCTCACAAGAATTACTCTCTAAATCACACCGATCCTATGGGTTCAAGCACTCATCAAAGTATATGCGAATAGAAGTTTTGTAAAGAAATGAGCTAATAGGTTCGCATATGATTAAACAAGAAAGGCTCAAAAGTGCATAACATCGATCTCATGAAAGGAATCAAATGATAGGATTTATGAAGAAATCACATTACTAATCTCATGCATCAATTAAAATCCTTAAGCAAAAATTTAAAGTGTGCCCTAGAATGAAAAATGCTTTGACTTTAAGGGAACCTTATTTTCTATTTCTCTTTTTGTATTCACCATTCAAACTTGAAGAACTTAGGGTCATGATTTTTTTTTTTTTTTTTTTATATTATTTTTTTTTTTTTTTAAGACCCAAATACATATGTATTTTGTGAATGGAAAAATCTTATCTCTTTTTGTGTTGGATAAAGGAATTCCCTCATATCTTTTAAAGTTAAACATGGATGAGATAGGCAAACACTCTAAATTTTACTCAAATTATTTAATCTAAGCAATTCAATTAAACACATGATCCTTCATTATATGTTTAAAATCCTAACATTCAATGCAAAAACCTATAGAGATCATCTAACAATTTGAAATGATATGAAAGGTGTTTAGAAGAGTAGAAGAATATTTATCTCTCAGAATAAGACGTTAAAGGCTCAATAAAATTCTCACAAGGTAGTCTCCACTATTCAATTCCTAAACACAAGATTCGGGTTCATCTCAGTTTCAACATCAAAAGCATGAAAAACAGATTGCAAATTAAAAACCGATCCTTACAACAAACCTTAACATTTCGAACATCAGATAAACAATGCATAAAGACTCGATTATTCATCAAAAATTGACCAAAAGCATGAAAATGTTGTTACCAACCAAAAATGCAAAATGCACCCCCAAACCTAAACTAAACATTGTCCTCAAGGTTTGCAATTACACAATAGTTCAGAAAAGAATTTAGAAAGGGCAAACAGAAAATTAAACTAAACTTAACTAATTTAAAAGAAATGATAGATAATACCAAAAGCGGTGGGTTGCCTCCCACCAAGCGCCTAGTTTAACGTCTTAGCAAGACGATGCTCACTCTTATCATGGAGGTCTCAATGCATCCTTGAAGTGCTTGCTTCCTCCTCTCCCTTTGCTCCTCTTAAAACAAGGCTTCATGTCACCTGAAAAAGACTTAAAACGAGTATTACATGCATTACAATCTTTTCCAGGATAGATAAACTCACAATCCAGGTTTTTAATTTGTGAACACTTGACATGGTCTTTGTAGGCATTATCCTGAATTGAGTTTGTAAGTGTTTCCTTTACCCTCCTATCTGTAGATGAAACAATAGTTTTATGGCATGTATCCTTCTGTAAATGATTGTCAAAAATAGGTAAATCATTAGAATCTGGAACAACACAATTATTAGCAGAAGAAATAGGAATAGTAAGTGAAGGGTTAAACACTTTGAAGTTTATAGTCTCTCCTAAGACTCTCATTGTCAATTTCCCTCTTTGGACATCAATGATTGTATTGGTGGTAGCCATGAATGGTCTACCAAGAATAATAGTGTGTTCATTGTCCTTAGGTATGGTGTCTTCCATTTCCATAACTACAAAGTCAACCGGTACAATTATGCTCTTCACTTGTACCAACAAACCATCAACTATTCCCTTGGGATATCTAACAGATTTATCAGCAAGGTGAAGTGACATATTTGTGGGCTTAAGATCTCTCAAACCTAGTTGCAAGTAAACAGAATATGGCATGACATTAATACTTGCCCCTAAGTCTAACATAGCATTCGACACCATCTTATCTCCCAAGGTGATTTTGATATTAAAACTACCTGGATCCTTTAGTTTTGGGGGTAGTTTCTTTTGCAATACTACACTAGCTAATTCTGAAACTATTACTTTCTCCTCATTCTTATACTTCCTCTTGTTGGAGATTAGGGTTTTGAGAAATTTTGGATAAGATGGAATGTCTCTAATGAATTTCAACAAAGGTAAGTTAATATTAACTTTAGAAAGTGAAGTAAAAGTTTCATGAAATAGCTTATCCTGATCAGTCGCCTTTACAGGATGTGGGAGTGGAATCGGAGGTCTGTATGGATTAGGTGACTTGTGAAGGAGTGGATGTTTGGTTAACTCTTCAAGGCTCTCCGTACACTTTACAGAAGGTCTTAGGACTTCAATGTCCTCAGCTTGACTTTCCTTGGGAATTGCATGTTTCCTTCCTGTATCTCCTGCATCTATAAACAAGTCATCAGAATGTTCAGTAAAATTATCGTTTAGGACCTCACCATTTTCAATGACTGTGATAGCATTCAATTGTTCAGGCATCTTCCCTTTATCTTGCATGTGTACGTACTCAGTCAATTGGCCCACCTGAATCTCTATCCTTTTCATGGAAGCCTCTAACGAACCTATCCTTTGATCATTCTTCTGATTAATTTCTTGACTCACTTGAATGAAAGAGTTCAAATTGTCCTCCAAACTTGGCTTGTTTGGAAGAGTGAGCTGTGGAATGTTGTTGTTGTTTGGATGGTGTGGGAAATTATTCTGAGCATAGCCTTGATTGTTATTTCCTTTCCAAGAGAAGTTGGGATGATTTCTCCAACCGGGATTATATGTGTTCGAGTAAGGATCATTCCTTGGCCTCGGTTGGTATCCCTCTATAGCATTAGCTTGCTCGTAGCTTGTACCTACATTTTGATCACAAACAAAAGGACAAATATTAGCACCGTGTCCGTAAGTACTACAAATACCGCATACCTCTTGAGTAGGTGCGTTCTTGGAGGTGAGGAGCGCGATTTGTTTTGTCAGCTCCGCAATTTGCATTGCCATATCATTTCCCGGAGCTACCTCATTAACTCCCATCCTCCGTCCTCTAGAGCTCTTTTGTTGGGAATTAGCACCCAACATCTCATATAGATCATATGTCTCATCGGCGGTCTTTTCTCCCATTGCTCCTCCCGCGGCATTATCCACAGTAAATTGACATTGTTGTGTCAATCCATCATAGAAGAATTGATTCTGGAGTTGCAAAGGAAAGTGATGGTGTGGGCACTGTATCAGAAACAATTTGAAGCGATCCCATGCCTCATGAAATGGTTCTCCGTCCATTTGGGAGAACGTTGCAATTTTGGTCCTTAGGTCCGCAGTCTTTTGGTGGGAATAGAATTTTCACATGAACTTGTTGAACACTGCGTCCCAAGTTGAAAGAGATCCAGGCGGAAGAGTCATAAGCCATGACTTAGCTTTGTCTTTGAGCGTGTACGGGAAACATCTCATCCTTAGCTGATCCTCATTTAGCCCATGTAGCGGAAAAGTCTGCACAGTGGCATAGAAATCACGAATAAAAGTCAGAGGATCTTCGTTAGGAATCCCATAAAAAGACGGTAACATATTGAAATGTATGTTCTTAATTTCATAGTTTCGAGCTACTTCCCCTAATTGGATGCAAGAAGTTGCAGTGCCAATGATTGGCCTTGCATATCGTCATCTCTCTGTGTGGAGGTAGATGTTCTCCCATTGTTGGTGGTTGCTCGTCCTCCAAAATGTTAGCGCCGGATGGTCTCAAATGTGCTCGTCTCCTGTTGACGTTATCTATGAACGGCACCAGTGGATTTCCAAGAGATCTCCTACCGTGCATGCACAATCAAAAACAACAAAAAATCAGGGCATCAGACACTATACGACTCTAACGAGTAACAAAAACACAAAAACAAGAAAAAACAAAGTTTAAGTAGTAAACTAAAAAGAAAACAAATAACAATTTCAAAAACGCCAATTCCCCGGCAACGGCGCCAAAAACTTGATGCACAAAAACTTGTTAACCAAATTTTGTATTTGTAAAAGCTCGCAAGTGCACGAGTCACATGTAGTAAGCGACAAGTAAACTCCCAAGGTCGTCTCTCAAAGGAATTGAAGTGGTTTTTAAAAGAATTAAATGTAATCTAAAACGTAACAGTAAAAGAAATCCTAAACACTCTATCGAAGTTGGTTTTGTAAACGGTTTCTAAAATTATAAAATCTTAAAATAAATAAGGTGAATAAGTGAAAAGATTAATGCCTAAACGATGAAATGAACGAGTGTGGGAAATTAGCTAGTTAACTAATCATGGATAGATTGATTTATGTGGTTTTCACAATTAAGCATGAAAAAGTGGAATTTAATGATTGTTCTCACTAATCCTAGAAAATCCCAAATCAATGGCGATTTTCCCTTAATTAACTAATTAGCTTCTTTGATCCGGACCGTTAATTAGTTAATTAGCATTAAACTTAGGAAATCAATTTAATCACCTAATTTAAGACAAGTCAATGCACTTAAATTAGGCTCATGCTCAAAAATGCCCAATTGAATTTAGATGGTGTTTCTAAAATTCAACCCTAAAATATTCCATACATTCATAAATTAAATTGGCCAAAAGTAATTAATGAACATAAGTGCTAAGAACAATGAGCATGAAATAAATCACTTTAATATAAAATCAAACCACATAAAAATTATCCATTCAAAGTCACATTGCTAAAATCCCACACACAAAGGGTTTAGCTACTCATAATGAAATCCAAATCAATATTTTTCATTACAAACAACATTCTATGAGTTCTTAAAGAGAAAAGAAATTACAAACACTAAATTACCCCACTTCCACTCTTGAAACAAGCTCTTGATGTTGGATGGTCACCTTCTTCAAGAATGTTGAATGAGCTTCAATGGAGGAGCATTAATGGAGCAATTTCTCTCTCAAAATGTGGAGGAGAAAATGGAGGAGGTTGGTTTTCACTCCTGTTGTTGTAGAGTGTTAAAATTAGGTATTTATATGATAGGGTTTGAGAGAGGGAGTGTGTGTGTGTGTGGAAGGGCTGAGAGGGAAAGGACTCCATTCAGCGCGCACGGGCTGCGGCGCGCTTTTTCCATGCCGCGGCGCGGTTTGTATTTCTGATCTTCGAGCCAAAACAGAACCATCCCCGCCGCGGCGCACAATATTCATGCCGCGGCGTGCCTTGTTTTCTTGATTTCCCAGGTGCAACCCGAGAGCCTCTCGCCGTGGCACTTATTTTCTTCGCCGCGGCGCGCGTTGTTGTAATGCCCTTACATAGTTTGTTGATTCTCGATGTAAGGGCTTACGTTGCTAAGCCTTTGTTTGTCCCCCTTACATAGTGAATGACACCCAATGTAAGGCTTACAATCTTTAACACATTTTTCTTCATTTTTACTCTCTTTTTCCACATTTATTCCCAAACCTACTTTGACCTACAAAACAAAAGAATACTCTCCAAAACAAGATTATATCGAAATTAAATGCAAAATAATCACTTAAAAATGTAACAAATAGTAGGTCAAAATAGTGTTCATCACTAACTGGTACGTTGAAGGATGGTTGGAACCACACGTTCATCATTCTAATTCCAAAAATTTCAGGTTCTACGGAATGTAAGGACTTCAGACCCATCAGTCTTTGCAATGTCAGCTACAAAATCATCTCTAGACTATTAGTTAATAGACTTCGAGCAATTCTACAAAAACACATATCCCCCTTTCAATCAGCCTTCCTCCAAGGGCGATGGATAGCAGAAAATACAATACTAGCCCAGGAGGTTGCCCACACTATCTCCAAGAAATCAACAGGTAAAGGTGGTCTAATGTGTATCAAGGTAGACATGGAAAAAGCATATGACAGGGTGGAATGGAACTTCCTCATGAAGATCATGGAGCTATGGGGTTTCTCAACCAAGTTTAGACAATTAATTCTGCAATGCATATCAACCTCTTCGATTTCACTCCTGCTAAATGGTTCCCCATTTGGTAGATTTCAACCTTCAAGGGGACTCAGACAAGGGGATCCTTTATCCCCATATCTTTTCCTTATTATATCTGAATGTCTATCCCGGATGATTATGAAAGTAGAACACACAGGCACCATTCATGGTATCAAAATCGCAAGAAGAGCCCCTCCCATCTCTCATTTAATGTATGCTGATGATGTAGTCATCTTCTTGAGAGGTAATCTTTTAAATACAAATAGCATCAAAAACATACTGCAAACATATGGCAGCTGGTCTGGACAAAAAGTGAACCTTCTAAAATCGGTCATATTTTTTTCCAAAAACATGCACCTTACGCTTCAAACTACCATATGCAATGAACTCCAAATCCAAAGAGCAGAAGGCAGTATCAAGTACTTAGGGAACTCCCTCCTACTCAATCGATCAAAAAAAGAAAATTTCCATGGCCTACTACAGAAACTCAAAAACAAACTACAAAGTTGGAAATCCAAACTACTGTCACAAGCTGGTAAAGCCACTCTAATCCGTTCTGTTCTACAAAACATGCCCACTTATACTATAAGTACATTTAAACTCCCCTCAAGCATTTGGACAGAGGCGGACTCCATAATCAGGAAATTTTGGTGGAACAAAGACATGAATGTAAAACACTATTTCTCGCCAATTAGCTGGAGACAAATTTGTAAACCCAAAGAGGCAGGTGGGATGGGATTTCGACAATTAAAAGACTTTAATCAAGCAATGCTATCAAAACTAGCATGGGAAATCTTCAAGGCCCCAAGTAAACTCTGGGTCAAAATCCTCAGTGCAAAATATATCAAAGATCTGGAATTCTCAATAGTACTCCCTCGCAATTCCGACTCCTACATCTGGAAAGGTATTCTCTGGGGTAAAGATTTAATCATCCAAGGAAGCTATTGGAAACTAGGACATGGACAATCCATCAACATATGGACACAACCTTGGATCCCTGGCTTACCACAACAAAAACTTCAGCTTTCTATGGGACAAAACTTCCAAAATGACATCTCCACTCCTGCAGACCTATGCCACTGGAATCCTAATCTGCAATGGAATATGTCAACAGTAAAACACATCTTCCCAGCATACGTGGCAAATTTCATACAGGCAATCCCTCCCCCTACACCAGGTACCCCTGATACTCTAACTTGGTTTGGCACAGGTACATGCAATTTCTCAGTCAAGGATGCATATCTCACTCTACAAAAAAACAAAGGAATTCAAGATTGCCAGAGTTATTGAAAATTACTCTGGAAAGCGAAAATACATGAGAGACACAAAATCTTCCTTTGGAAAATACTAAAGAACGCTCTTAGCACAAAAAAACAGATTGCTCATTTCAATCCAATGACAGATTTAAGTTGCACCCTATGTCACAAAGAAGCAGAAGATGTAGAACATCTATTCATCAGATGTGAAATTTTAAAATCTTGGTGGAAACAATGGAAGTGGAACTTACTGTGGGAATTTACTCAATCACTAGATATTTTCTCGTACATCAAATTCATACTACAACCTCCAAAGATTCTTCTTCAGGCAAACTGTTCTACTGAAACTTTCACACTGACAACAATTATCATGCTCGAACATAAATGGTTTACCAGAAACCAAATCATCTTTAATGCAGGAACCCTGGAAGGACCCACAGCCATCAGTTCAATCATCAGAAGAGTTGAAGAATTCCAAATCTGTCTTATCCCTCAAAAACAAACAGACATTCAAAAATCACAGGACACGATCTTCATTCCTCTTCCAAACCATTGGCAACCACCTCCTTTGGGTGCGGTGAAATATAATTTTGACGCATCATGGTATCATGGGAAGGCAACAACTGGATTTGTCATTTCTGACAAAAATGGCAACATCGTTGAAACATGGATGGAGCAACGATACACTGCCAGTGTGAATGTCGCAGAAACGTTAGCATTGGAAGCGGCGATCACCCACGCTTTATCAATAAAACACAAAGCTATCTACATTGAAGGAGATGCAAAACTTGTAATCCAAGCTCTAATGGAAGATACATAGGACACAATATCAAATACAGCAGCTGCAATCATCCAAAATCTGAAGCAGAAGCTACCACTATTTTCCATGATTTCTATTCGATGGATCCCTCGTCATTTGAACGCTCGAGCTCACAATTTGGTTAAATCAACTATAGGAGACACCTCTAGCTCAACTGCTTTACAGGATCCAGATCGATTAAATCACCCCATCCCCCTTCCCCCCATTACCCATACATAGGTTATCGCCTATCCCCTGTAGCAAAAAAAAAACATATTATTTTTCTAGGCCAACGGCTCTAGACTTCTTCTGGCTTGGTACTCCTAACCAAAGCCATTTTTGATAGGCTTCAAGTTGTTGTCGACTGTTTATTGTGTTTTGTTTGTGGTTGTTTCATCTAAGAACAATGTAAGAAATCTATGAGAGATTCAAAGGAGTGGAGGTGGATGGGCTCGATGATTATGATGATGATGAGATTATTGGCAATGAGGTGGTGGTGGCGGGAAAATTGTTTGCTCCTCGCAAAGTTTCGATGCCTATTGTGGAAGAGGCGATGCAGAACCCATGGTTGAGAGTGTTTCATTCCCACATTAAGGGTTCTTCGATTATGTTTCATTTTGACAAGACAAGGAAACCAAATTGGGATATTGATCGTCAACCATGGACAATAAATGTTCACATATTGACATTACAAGTAGCACCTAGGGGGTGAGTGTTAAGGAAGTGATTTTTGCATTGGTGCTGAGTTTGGGTTAGGGCTATATGATGTGTCATATAGTTGGATGGTTGAGAAAAAAATTAGGCAGGTTGCAGGCATGATAGGGATGTTCAGGTGATTTTGTTAGTGATAGAAATGAGGCATTTTTTAGGGTATGAGTTGTCTTTCCCCTTTACAAACCATTGATCCTAGGGTGCTTGTTTTACCATGCTAAACTAGAATTGGCATGGGTTGATTTTTGGTGCGAAAAATTACCTTCTTTTTGCATTCATTGTGGAAGAATAGGCTATGATGGTCAGCAACGTTTGTATAAGGTTTATAAGTATTGTCAATTTTCGTAGACAAAATATTTAATTATAATCTAGTTTTTATACTCACTATCAAGTCAATCAAGTAAAGTCGAAGAAATATCCAAGCTCCAGATAGTTTACTTTAGGTATATATTTTATAACTATCACATATAATATTAAATCATGCATTCACTAGCACATGTTCACAACTCTTAGAATTATTTATCGGTGCTAACTTATTGTTGATCGATCGAGCACGGGATTTTTGATTTTAAAATATTTAATTAAAGTTGAGTCAATTTGTGAAATTATCACTTACTATTTCTTTAATGTGCTTTAATATTTTTAGTATGTATCTCAAATTATCTTTTTATTTTATTAAGATAATTAATAGACTTTGGATAATAAAGCCCAAAAGGAATTAACCCTGATTGGAAGCCCAAAAGATATTAACCCTAATGCTTCCTTACTGTTACTATGTCCTATATATAAATATTAGGTGGTGAATGGTTTGTATTGCCGAAAAAGAAAACAAAAATTGTACCGTCGAACTAAGGAGAAAAATATTTTGCAGCGAGACCCTAAGGTTTTGATATACTAGACTAATTGGATTTCCTTTATTCATTGGTGGCTGATATACAAAGCAACATTGAATAAGGAATAGGGTAAATAAAGGAATTTACATGAATAAGTCACCAGCATGGGTACTCGGCTTATAAATTGATAAGAGCAAAAGGGTAAATGTGTATCTGGCAATTAGATGTTTGGCTTGAGTGACTGTCGGCAAGTGTTGAACAACACATTTTGCTGAAAGTTTAATTAATTCATTCGGCAATGATTGGGTCTGATTTCAATTTAAACTATTCCACTTTGCTTTTCATAATCTGCAGCATATGGATATTGGATTGACTATACTCTAGAATCTTTTGGCCAGTTTATTTCATATATTATTGTTTATAGAGCTTTTTATTTATTAAGTTTTTTTTATGCATGCATTAAATAATTTTGTGAGTGACATTGATTAATTAATTTGACTATTTTGATCTAAAGAAGTTGTTTTATTGAACCTATGTTTCATATTTGTGTTCTAAAATTACTAGTAGATTTAAGTTTAATTCATTATATATTTTGGATTTGCTAGTGTAGGATTTTTCATTTTTAAATCCATAAAGAACACATATTTTGTACTTGTGCTATTTGTGCTAATTGTTTAGGTACTATAGGTGACATGTTCGGTATTTCGTATGATTCAAAATTACCTGAGTTGACGGGTTCGATTGATATCGAAGGAGCAACGGATCGAAAGTAAAATTACATAGGGGGCTTTATATGTGAAGGGTAGTCTAAGACCTGGCCTTATAATTAAACATTTGATTTTTATAGTGGATAGTTAGGTGATTCGGTGGACCGGTGGTTTTTCTCTTAGGTCATTATTATTGCCTAGGTTGTTTCCACATAAAAATCTTGTGTGTTATTCTTTAATTTATTTTTACACGCAATTACATGTCTTACCATTGTGTAATAAAATTTGATAAAATTTAAAATAACCTATTCACCCACCTCTAGGTTAATTAAATCTGTAACTAAAAACTTTTCAATTGGTATTAAAGTGGGTAACTAGATAAACTTAGTGTTTCCTAGGACATTGTTATAGATAATTTGAGAGAGGGTTTTTCTATAACCCGTCCACCTTACTTTAATGGATCTACCTACCCATATTGGAAAGCTCGTATGAGAGACTTTTTACGTTCCTTAGATGAAAGTGTATGAAATTTTGTACTTTATTGTTAGGAGCCACCTACCGTTACCAAAGATAATGTAGTCACACTTAAGCCTAAGAATGAATGGTCTACTAAGGATAAAACTGGTACTAGTTTGAATCAAAAGGGGATTAATGTTGTTTTTAGTGCTGCGTTGCTGAATGAGTTTCGACGCATTTCAGATGTTGAAACTGCTAAGGCCGCTTGGGACACATTAGAAGTTTCTCATGAGGGCACGCCCCAAGTTAAATGAACTAAACTTCACATGCTAGTTACTAAGTTTGAAAATCTGAGAATGGAAGACAATGAAACTTTTTCTGAATTTTATGCTAAACTGTGTGATATTGCTAACTCATCTCGAAATCTTGGAGATAAAATTGATGAACGTAGGTTAGTTCAAAAAGTCTTGTGCACACTACCAGAATGTTTCCAAGTGAAGGTTACCGCAATAGAGGAAAGCAAAGATATGGACACCATTAAGATCAAAGAACTCATTGGTTCAATTCAAACTTTTGAAATGAACATTCGAACACCTAAAAAGAATAAAGGAGGCTTTCAAAACCACCAACACCTATGATGATGACGGTTATGACTCCATGGATGATGAAGATTTTTCCATTTTAGCTAAAAAATTTAAGATAATGCTCAATGAAAAGAATCCTCAAAATAAGAGTTAGTCCAATTGCATAAGGGATCGTAAGACAAAAGAACTCAAACCTATGTGTTCTAAAGGTAAGAAATATAAACCTATTGGACCTCAATGTTTTGAATGCAATGGTTTCGATCATTTTGCAGCTGAGTGTGCCAACATGAAGAAAAGAGCCAAAAAGGTTTGCAATGTTACCATCAATGACTCAGAAAGTGATCATGACCAAGATAGTGGTTCAAAGGATGATAACACTAACTACCTAGCCTTTGCTGCGACTGTTGATGATTACTCTAATGAGTCTAACCCTGAATCAAATGATGAAGTAAATCTAACTCTATTCTTGCTAAATTTAATGCAAACAGTTTTGAGGAGCTATTTCTTGATTTTAATCAGCTGTAAGAAAGAAAAAGATAGATTACTCCTATGATAAAGTTGAATGATAAAATCAAATCTCATGAGACCAATGTTTCAATACTAAAAAAAGAAAAAAATTGAGCTATCCGAGCATATTGACTTGTTGAATTTAAGTCTTGTAGGTATTAAACAGGAAAATGTGAAGCTTTTGCAGGAATTGAAGCAATCAAAGGAAACTGTGAAGAGGTTGACCATTGGAGCTGAAAGATTAAATAAAACCCTTAACTATGAAAAACCTTTTGGAGACAAGAGGGGACTAGGCTATGTGGATGAAGATTCTATGCCATCATTTTCAAAAACAGAGTTTGTTAAACTTTTAATCTTTCCTCCTTACTCCCTACACACAGAAGACCTTCATCTACTACTAAATTTGTTCCCATATGTCATTATTGTGGTAGAAAGGGACATATTAGACTTAGGTGCAGAATCTTACTGAGTTCTAAATTGCCTGATCATAACATGCATGCATCATACTTTAGAAACCATAATAATGCTCACTTATAGACATCACTCTCATCAAAATTTAAACACATGATAACTCAATTGAAAAATAACTCTCATAGGACATATGAAATTGAGAAATCTAAATCTGCTCCTATAATTCAATCCAAAACTAGGAAAGGCTAAGTCAAGAACTTTGAAATACATTGTTTTGTAGCCCATATAGCTTTTAAAGCTAAGTCTACTGCTGCTTGGTACCTTAATAGTGGGTGTTCTAGACACATGACAGGTGATCGTTATCTATTTAAAACTTTTGAAGAATATAATGAAGGAACAATTACTTTTAGTGATGAGAAAAATCTAGAATTTTGGAAAAGGTACAATTCAGATAGATGGGATTCCTAAATTAGATGATGTTTTATTTGTTTATGGGACATATAAACTTTAATGACTTGATCAATTTGAGTCGAAAAGCAATTGTATGTGGTCTACCGAAACTTCCTAAAACTGAAAAAACATTATGCGAACCATGCCAACTTGGCAAACAAACTTGCCATTCTCATAAGAAACTTAAAGGAATTAACACAAGTATAATACTTGAATTGATTCACAACGACCTAATGAGCCCTATGAGAACTAAAAGTTTAGGTGGCAAAAAATATATCATTGTTACCGTAGGTGACTACTCTCATTTTACTTAGGTCAATTTTTTGAGAGAGAAATCTGATGCACTTGATGCCTTTAGTTTCTTTTGTCTCCAAGTGCAGCTTGAGATAGGTAATCAAATAATGAAAATAATGAGGCTAAGCACTGATTGTAGCAAGGAGTTAGAAAACACTAAATTTGCTAATTTTTGCAAAGAGCATGGAATCAATCATAAGTTCTTAGCACCAATCACCCCTCAACAAAATGGTGTAGTAGAAAGAAAGAACAAGGTGATACAAGATATGGCGCGTGTTCTGCTACATGCAAAGGAAATTTCAAAAAAGTTATGAGCTGAAGCAGTAAGTACTGCATACTGTATTATGAATAGTGTCTACCTACGTCTAAGTACAAACAAAACCCCTTATGAGACATGAAAAGGTAAGAAACCCAATCTCAAACATCTTCATGTATTTGGGAGTAAATGTTATATTCTCAGAGACCGTGAGAAATTAGGTAAATTTGACACTATAAGTGGTGAAGATATATTCCTTGGTTACTCCTTAACTTAGTCATGCTTTTAGAGTCTTTAACTTGAGAAATTTTTATTTCTTTGGTGAGATCAAAAACTTGTAGCAAATTTCCCGCAAGTATACGGTAAGTGCAAAAGTAGTAAAGTGTGCGAAAGCACGAGTCGAACCCCAGAAATTTGAGATAATGTTGTATATTAAGACTAGCTATCAAGTTTTTATGCTTTCTTTCTCTATTTGAACGATTGAGTTTTTGAATGTAAAATTTAAAATGCCAAATTGACCTAATTGAAATTAAATAAAACAAATTTTTAACAATATCAAAGAAAATCTACGGATTCAATTTCCCCCATTCTACTTCCATGAATTTTTTTCATGTCTCATTAATAGTAAATTAAAATGTATGGATTATTAATCAAACTCTACTCAAATAATTATCACCTACATGTCTATGGTCATATTAATCCTAATCCATATAAACCTGGCCCACATGTCTATGGTCATCTAAGCATACATGGGTCATTAATCACCTAAAGTTTAAAAGTAATTACATACAAAATAATGAAAATTTCTTTCTCATTACACATATGCTAATTTAATGCATGTTTACAATTTCATATGAACTTTTCAATTATACACAAAATTAACAAATCACCTAATTAAATGGCCAATTTAATTAAGAATATTAAGCACATTAAATTTGATAATCCAAACACTTTAATAATATTAAATAAACATTAAATAATTGTATTCATAGAATGGGTTCCATAAAAATTCCTAGAACAAAATCTATACTCCATAATAAATATAGAAACTAAGAATTTAAGAGTAAAAGCTAAGAAAAATATAAAGAAATATATTTAAAAGAAAAGTTTAGTGAACCCTTAAGAAGAATTCCTCCAAAATGCTCAAAAAATTGCTTTTTTGTGCCCCAAATTTCCTCAAACCCTTGCCTCCTAGCTCCCAAAATGAAGAGAGCTCCAAAAAACTCTAAAAACTGCTCTCCAAATTGTGTCTCTCGTGTATAATAGGATTTTGGGGTTAAAATTGGCTCAAACTAAATCTGGACCATTCGATCAACCTTTAAAATCAATGCTTGTGATAAAAAAAAATAACGCTGCCCAATGAGAGGATGACTCGTGGCAAGTGGAAAAGGCAGAACCAATGGGTGCGCAACACGTGGAAACACGCTGGAGGGATGCGTGATGCAATACTGAGCTGGCGCTACGCGATTCACTGAGACGACTTGTGTGGCACGCATATGACGCATTCGAACAAATCAAAGAGAGACATATGTCACGCAGTTTACTAATTCGGTGATTTCTGAAATCAACGCCGTGCTGACACGTGGCATGCAGATGGACTTCGTATGACACACGGTGCACTTTGATTTGATGCTTGTGCTTGCATGGCGCTTTTGTGCCCTTTACGTGTTTTGGATATTCTTAAGGGCATCTCGAATACTTCTAAATGCATCCACTTGTATGAAAATAATTAATAAAAACTCCCTAAAAAATTATAGAAAATTTTCAAAAATTATATTTTCATCCCTTTTTATCAATTGAACCAAAAACTAATCTTATTTTAATATTTTAACCCCAAAAAAACAAGTTAATATTAAGCATAAAAATGATATAATAACTCTATTTTCATGGAGTTATCACACCCCTAAACTTAATATTTTTCTTATCTCAAGCAAAACATAAACACAAACTAAACAACTCAAAATTAACATCTAAACATAGTATAAATAATAAATTCATAACTATAAGTGATATTAGTTTCAAGCATGTTCAATAAATTAAAAGACCCTCAAAAATCAACCAATGCACTTAACTTAGATATTTCTATGGTTATCATTCCATAATACATTCATTTAAGGGTATGACCAAATTTTTCTTAATGACATGTTCCATGTGCGTGTGTGTTATGCCAAATTAGTTTACATTATATACCATCAAAATAAGCTCATGTGAACCATGCAATTATAAGAATAGTCTACAATAGTACCAAACTTTATAAGTCCACATTTAGTCTCCCTCTCCACTAATGTAAATGCAAGCTTAGATTGAAATCAATTGGCCTTTTAAAGCTTGTAATGTTAGGTATATGGGTAGGAGAGATAGAAAATATTTAGGCTCAAATACACCCTTAGCAAACCAAATACATACAACAAACCAATGAACTCATGACCACAAGTAGTGTACACTCAAACTAAGGTCCTTTTATTATACATATATATATATATTTTTTTTTTGTGAGAACTACATCCCAAATTCAATCATTTTTTTATTTTATTTTTTTATATATTATTAACCCAACAAGGTAAACCACACATTTCTAAAATATAAAAGCTTAATAATGGATAACACAGTACATAATTAACTAAGGATGTCATAGGTAAGTGAAATTTATTATTTGGGCTAGGCTAATCATATGTAAAATGAAATGAAATGTCAACATAAAGGCTCAAAATGAGGTAACTAAAAACATAAATAATCATGGTGGCTAGAAAAGCTCAAACGGTCCAAAGAATGCCTAAATCATTTCTCAACCTAAGTAGCACATATGATTTCGCCTCAAGAGACACCAAAGTGGATTCTAAAGTTTGTTATAGACACATAAATCATCAATGCATGAAATTCATATAACTTTCTCAAAATAAGCACACATATTCCCAAAGTTATGACATGTGTATATAGAATAGAGCATCTTCAAATAAAAACATTTAGCCATACATACCTCAATGAATACACATGTTCATAACTACCACATTTCAATCCAAGTCTAATGCATGTCAACCACAAATCATCATTGGGTTCCTATTAGATTCATGTCACAAACAATTTACCAACATAACTATAGTCATAACTAGTTACTTTTACCACAAAACTATAACCTCACCAAAGAAACAAAAGTTGCCCAACCCCAAACTTAACATGCATATTGTCCCCAATATACAATAAAGTAAACAAAGCAAATAAAGGATGAGAAAACTCCCTCAAAACTTGAAGCTTTAACATTTGGATTTGTGTCACCTCCAAGCTCCAAGGCTTCTCTTTATTACCTACAAAACAAAAACTTGTTAATTTATTCAAAAATTAGGTTGTCTCCCAACAAGCACCTCTTTTTATAGTCATTAGCCTAACTTCCCCTTCTTTTCTCTAATCTTCATGGTCCATGGTACCCAACTTGACCATAGTGATGCACAAAAACTTGATAACCAAATTTTGTATTTGTAAAAGCTCGCAAGTGCACGAGTCACTTATAGTAGGTGACAAGTATACTCCCAAGATCGTCTCTCAAAGGAATTGCGGTGGTTTTTGAAAGAGTCAAATGTAATCTAAAACGTGACACTAAAAATAAATCCTAAACACTCTAATCAAAGATTGGTGTGAAAATGGTTGCTAAAAATATTAAAATAAACAAGAAAAATAAAGTGAATGCGTGAAAGTGTCGCTGAAACAATAAGATGAACGAGTGTGGGAAATTAGGTAGTGAACTAAGCATGGATAAATTAGTTTATGTGGTCTCCTCAATCAAGCGTATTAAGTGGATTTATTGATTCTTTTCACTAATCCTAGAAAATCCCAAATCAATGGTGATTTTCCCTTAATTAACTAATTAACTTCTTTGATCCGGACCGTTAATTAATTAATTAGTATTAATCTTAGAAAAGGTAATTCAATCACCTAAATTAAGACAAGTCAATGCACTCAATTTAAGTTCATGCTCAAGAATGCCCAATTAAACTTAGATGGTGTTTCTAAAGTTCAATCCTAAAATAGTCTCAAACATCCATAACTAAATTGGCCAAAAATAATTAATGAATGTAGATGTTAATAAACAATGAACATGAAATAAATCACTCAAATAATATTCAAACCATAGAAATAGTATCCATTCAAAGTCACATCCCTAAATTCCCACACACAAGGGTTTAGTTACACATGATCAAACTCAAATCCAGATTCTTCATTATAAATGACATAGAAAGAATTCTAATGAGGAAAAGAAGGATTACAAATAAGAATCTACCAACTTTCACTCTTGCAACAAGATCCTTGATGTTGGATGATCACCTATTTCAAGTCTCTTGATGAAGATCCAATTGAATAGTCTTTGATGAAGTAAGTTCTCTCCCGAAATTGTATGAAAAACCTGAATTTGGTACTGTTCATGCACTGTTCACCCTTGGAGTTTCGTGTGTTTGTTGTGTTGGAGGCTGGAGAGATGCGTTGGAGGCTGGAGAGAGTCGTTGGAGGCTGGAGAGATGCGTTGGAGGCTGGAGTTCATACTTGTGTTCAATTAGGTTTTCGTATATGTAAAGGTTTCCCAAAGAGCATGTGAGTGTGTGGCTGGGGGGAATTGCAATCCCCGAGCGCGCGCCACGGCGAGCCTTTTTTCATGCCGCGGCGCGCGATGTTTTTTCAGAATTGCGAACCAAAGCAGAAACCTCGTCTCCGCTGTGCACAATAACCATGCCGCGACGTGCAATGTTTACATGAAATTCTAGGATGCAACCCGAGAGCCTCTCGCCGCGGTGCGCCTTGTATGTAAAGGTATGTACATACATGTACATACTTTGTTGATTCTTGATGTAAGGCTTACGTCCCCCAATGTAAGGCTTACATTTTTAAACACTTTTACTTCACTTTTGCTCTCTTTTTCTACATTTCTTCCCAAACCTACTTTGACCTACAAAACAATAAAATACCCTCCAAAACAAAATTATATTGAGATTAAATGCGAAATAAATACTTAAAAACGTAACAAATAGTAGGTCAAAATAGTGTTCATCACATAGATACGAGTCGCTCCACCTTTTCTCCATAAAAATGCTTGAGCCTTTGTCTATTCACCAAAAATATTTTCTTAGCATTGTCTTCTAATTCAACCACTCCATGAGAAAATACTTGGGTGATGGTAAAAGGACTCGACCATCTAGATTTTAGCTTACCTAGAAACAACTTCAAACGAGAATTAAATAAAAGAGCTTGTTGTCCGTGTTTGAAATAATGCTCTACAAGCCTCTTGTCATGCCATCTTTTGGTTTTCTCCTTATAAATCTTGGCATTCTCATAGGCAAAAAGGCGAAGTTCATCAAGTTCATTTAATTGCAACATTCTCTTCTCACCGGCCACTTTGAGATCCATATTCAACTCTTTCAAAGCCCAAAAGGCCTTATGCTCCAATTCCACCGGAAGATGACATGCCTTTCCATACACAAGTCGATATGGAGTCATCCCAATAGGTGTCTTAAATGCCGTCCTATATGCCCATAAAGCATCTTCTAACCTCATGGACCAATCTTTTCGAGAGGGATTGACCGTCTTCTCTAGTATCCTCTTTATTTCCCGGTTAGAAACCTCTACTTGCCCACTTGTTTGGGAATGGTAGGGAGTTGCCACTTTATGCTTGACATTGTACTTTACGAGTAGGGATTTAAGAACCCTATTGCAAAAATGACTTTCCCCATCACTAATGATGGCTCTTAGAGTTCCAAACCTTGTAAACATCTTCTTCAAAAAACAAACTATCCCTTTAGCATCATTGGTTGGCAAGGTAGTAGCTTCAACCCATTTAGATATGTAGTCCACAGCTACCAAAATATATTGGTTCCCATATGATGACATAAACAGTCCCATGAAATCTATCCCCCACACATCAAACAAATCTACCTCCAAAATACTCTTCAAAGACATCTCATGCCTCCTTGATATATTGTCAACCCTTTCGTATCTATCACAACTCTTAACAAACTCATAAGTATCTTTGAAGATAATGGGCCAATAAAATTCGGATTCAAGTACTTTTGCCGATGTCCTTGCACTACTAAAATGCCCTCCATACTCGGAAGCATGACAATGCTTAAGTATGTCTCCAACCTCCTCAAAAGGAACACATCTTCTCAACAACCCATCCGAACATATTTTGAATAAAAATGGCTCATCCCACAAATACAACCTACTTTCTCTTAAAAACCTCTTCTTTTCCATAGAAGACAAATCCAGTGGCATCATCCCACATGCAAGATAATTAGCATAGTCGACAAACTAAGGCATGCTTACATGATTAACAATAAATACTTGTTCATTGATGCACAAAAACTTGATAACCAAATTTTGTAATTTATAAAAGCTCGCAAGTGCACGAGTCACTTGTAGTAAGCGACAAGTATACTCCCAAGATCGTCTCTCAAAGGAATTGCGGTGGTTTTTAAAAGAGTCAAATGTAATCCAAAACATAATAATAAAATAAATTCTAAACACTCTAATCGAAGGTTGGTTTTGTAAATGGTTTCTAAAGTCATAAAAATCCTAAAACAATAAAAGTAAATGCGTGAAAGTTTTGTTAAAACGATGAGATGAACGAGTGTGGGAAATTGGTTAGTAAACTAATTATGGATGAGTTGATTTATGTGGTTTTGACAATTAAGCACGAAAAAGTAGAATTTAATGATTATTTTCTCTAACCCTAGAAAATCCCAAATCAATGGTGATTTTCCCTTAATTAACTAATTAGCTTCTTTGACCCAGATCGTTAATTAGTTAATTAGCCTTAAACCTAGGAAAATAGTTTAATCCCCTAATTCAAGACAAATCAATGCACTTAAATTAGGCTCATGCTCAAGAGTGCTCAATTGAATTCAGATGGCGTTTCTAAAACTCAACCCTAAAATGTTTCATACATTCACAAATCAAATTGGCCAGAAATAATTGATGAACATACGTATTAAGAACAATGACCATGAATTAAATTACTTAATCATAAAATTATCCACACAATCAATCATCCAATCATAGTTACATCACCAAAATCCCACACACAGAAGTTTAGCTATTCATAATAGAATCCAAATCAATATTTCCTATTATAAATAACATCTTTTGAAATCTAAAAGATAAAAGAGATTACAAACAATAAAATACCCCACTTCCACTCTTGAAACAAGCTCTTGATGTTGGATGATCACCTTCTTCAAGATTGTTGATGGAGCTTCAATGGAGGATCTTTAATGGAGTAATCACTTTCTCAAAATTGTGAAGAAGAGGAGGTTTTTGGTACTGTTCACGTTGCTTTTCTTCTCTTGATCTCGTGTGATTGATGGAGGCTCAAAATATCTGGTAGTTGGAGGCTGAAAGAGTGTCGGAGGCTGGAGATTATTATAATGTTAAATTAGGTCTTCTTCGTATGTAAGGGTTTTCCAAACATTCTGTAAATCTCGTGGCCCAGGAGGAGTCCAATCCGCGCGCGCGCGCCGCGACGCACCTTTTTCCATACCGCGGCGCACAATGTGTTCATGATTTTGGGTCCAAAGCAGAAACCTCCTCGCCGCGGCGCACATTTTCCATGCCGCGGTGCACAATGTTTTCATGATTTTCATGTTTCAACCCGAGAGCCTCTCGCCGCGGCATGTAATTTCTTCACCGCAGCGCACATTTTCTATGCCGCGGCGCACAATGTTTTCATGATTTTCATGTTTCAACCCGAGAGCCTCTTGCCGCGGCATGTAATTTCTTCGCCGCGGCGCGCCTTGCATGTAACAGTGTACATGGTATGTAAATGACTTTACATGCGTTGTACATACTCTGCTGATTATCGATGTAAGGCTTACACAATGAATGGCACCTAATGTAAGGCTTACATATTTAGACATTTTTACTTCATTCTTGCTCTCTTTTTCCACATTTCTTTCCAAACCTACTTTGACTTGCAAAACAATAGAATACCCTCCAAAACAAGATTATATCGAGATTAAATGCAAAATAAACACTTAAAAACATAACAAATAGTAGATCAAAATAGTGTTCATCATTCATCAATAAATGCATCATTAATAATCAAATTATCATCATTATCTCCATGCTCTAATCTTGATAAATGATCCGCCACTAGATTTTTTGATCCCTTCTTGTCTCTTATCTCCAAGTCAAATTCTTGAAGGAGGAGAACATATCTAATCAATAGAGGTTTTGCATCCTTCTTTACCAATAGGTATTTGAGTGACGAATGGTCCGTATATACAATGACTTTTGTACCAACAAGATAGGACCAAAACTTCTCAAATGCAAAAACTACCGCCAAGAACTCCTTATCCGTTGTTGCATAGTTGGCTTGGGCATCATTAAAGGTTTTACTTGCATAGTAAATAGTATGAAAAATCTTTCCTTTCCTTTTCCCAAAATTGCTCCAACTGCATAATCTGATGCATCACACATCAACTCAAATGGTAAATTCCAATCTGGAGCTATAACAACGGGTGTCGTCACCAATCTTTCTTTTAACAATTGGAAGGCTTCTAGACAAGGTTCATCAAATTTAAATGATCTATCTTTCTCAAAGAGATTACACAAAGACTTAGATATCTTGGAAAATCTTGAATAAATCTTCTATAGAATCCGTCATGGCCAAGGAAATTCCTTACCCCTCTCACATTGGTTGGTGGAGGCAACTTTTCAATCATCTCAACTTTTGCTCTATCAACCTCTATTCCCTTGGAGGACACTCTATGCCCCAAAATAATTGATTCATTAAAAATGAAGTGACATTTTTCCCAATTTAAGACCAAATTAGTTTCCTCACATCTTTGCAAAACAAGAGAAAGATGATGCAAGCAAGCATCAAAAGTGTCACCAAACACAAAAAAATCATCCATAAAAATCTCCAAGATTCTCTCCACCATGTCCGAGAAAATAGCCATCATACATCTTTGAAAAATAGCTGGTGCATTACACAACCCAAATGGCATTCTTTGAAAAGCAAATGTTCCATATGGACAAGTAAAAGTGGTCTTCTCTTAGTCCTCTGGGGCAATAGCAATTTGGTTGTACCACGAGTACCCATCCAAAAGACAATAAAACTCATGACCCGCCAATCTATCAAGCATTTGACCTATGAAAGGTAAAGGAAAGTGATCCTTTCGAGTCCCTTTATTAACCTTTCGATAGTCCATACAAACTCTCCATCTGGTTACCGTTCTTGTTGGGATGAGATCATTAGCTTCATTTAATACCACGGTCATACCACCCTTCTTAGGAACACATTGAACTGGGCTTACCCATTTGCTATCGGATATGGGATAAAAGATACCCATATCCAACCATTTAATGACCTCTTTCTTCACCACATCTTTCATCACCGGGTTCAACTTCCTTTGTGCATCTCTAGTAAGAATTGTCCCCTCCATCAAAATTTTATGCATACAAATGGAAGGGCTAATTCCTTTGATGTCGGCTAAATACCACCTTATAGCTCCTCTTCTTCCTTTTAAAACCATCATTAGCTTTTCCTCTTGTTCCTTGGTGAGTACTGAAGAAATGATTATCGGTAATGTCTCACCATCTCCCAAATAAGCATACTTGAGGTGACTAGGTAATGGCTTAAGCTCTAGTGTGGGAGGCTCTTCAATAGATGGCTTAAGTGAGGACCTTTCCTTCAACACCTCATCAAAAACATTAGTACCAACACAAGGAGGCATAGCCTCCATAAAATGCATAATTTCAATGACATCATCTTTCAAATCCATATCATGTCCATCATGGTCATTCAAAATAATGTTATCATTACACTCATGCATATAGTCATCATCATGAAAATCAATGGTCTCAATGACCTCACGCATACTATCATCATCAAAATTATCAATGTCAACATCATGAATATGCATAGCATCACAAGTACTATAACCATTCTTTTTATCCAAAATACATGATCTAGTAATAACAAACTCTAAGGGATTAATACGATAGTCATAGCTAAATACATCATGCACACAATTATCAAGAGAATCTATCCTAAAACAATCATCCATATCATTTGGAAATTTCATGGATTTAAAAACATTAAATGTTATCTCTTCATTTTGTACCCTCATGGTGAGCTCTCCTTTGTGCACATCAATCAAAGCTTTTTCTGTGGCAAGGAATGGCCACCCAAGAATGATGGGGCTATCCTGATCTTCTTCCATGTCTAGTACAATAAAATCTACCGGGAAAATGAATTTGTCAACGTTGACTAGCATATCTTCCACAATACCCCTTGGTTTTTTAATTGACATATCCGCCATTTGGAGTGTGACCGAAGTTGGTTTTGGCTCGCCTAACCCAAGCTTCTTGAAAATCAAAAATGGCATCAAATTAATGCTAGCTCCAAGATCACATAAAGCCTTCCCAAATTTGAGCTTTCTAATTGTACAAGGTAAGTTGAAACTCCCAGAATTCTTTTGTTTTTCAACCATTTTGCTATCTAAAATAGCACTACACTCCTCCGTGAGTGTCACTATCTCATAATCTCCCAAACACCATTTTTTGGTTAGGATGTCCTTCATAAACTTCACATATGATGGCATTTGCTCAGGAGCATCGGCAAATGGAATGTTGATATGTAATTTCTTAAAGACTTCAAGAAATTTTGAGAATTGCTTATCTATCTTGTTCTTTTGAAATCTTTGAGGATAAGGTGGAGCTGGTGTGTATGCAAGACTCAACTTAGGTGCATAAGATTCTTCTTGTTCTTTTTTCACCCTTTCTACATTCTTTCCTTCATCCACTTCCTCTTCTATTCCATCCTTATCTCCTCCTAACTCTTTACCACTCCTAAGAGTGATAGCTTTACAATGTTCTTTCCCATCTCCCCTAGGATTTGGTAGAGTATCACTAGGGAGAGAACCTTGTGGTCGATTATGAAATATTTGGGCCATTTTCTCCATTTGCATTTCCAATTTTCGGATTGAAGCACCATGTGTAGATTCTAACTTATCAACTCTAGCTTCCAATTTGTTACCCATGTGTCAAATCGAGAATCTATTTTAGTTTCCATACCCTTCATCATACTCATCGTGGCATCCAACTTGTCATCTAGGCTTGATTTCTTCTCTTGAGGAGGTTGTTCAAAACTGGGTGGTTTAAATGGTGGTTGGTTTTAAAACCCACTTCCTTGATTGTTGTTGTTGTTCCATGAAAAATTTGGGTGATTCTTCCACCCTAGATTGTAAGTGTTAGAATAAGGATTTCTTTGGCAGTTGTAATTCCCCACAAAGTTCACCGATTCTGGATTGTTCACACACGCTTCACTTCCATGGTTTCCACTACATATTTTACACACCAAGAATGGGCTTTGCAACATATTGACCCCCATGGGTCCCATATCCAACTTCTTAGATAATCCCAATAGAATTGCATTTGTTTGGTTTTGTAATGCTGTGAAGGCATCTATGTCCACCATACCACTTTGTTTTTTCAAAATTAACCTATCAACTGGCCACTAGCCATTGGCAATTGTTGGAAGCCATTTCTTCCAAAAGGGCAAATGCTTCATCTTTTGTTTTGCTCATAATTGCTCCACCTACAGCAGCATCAATAAAAGTGAGAGGTTGCCCAATCAAACCATTGTAAAAAGTTTGAACTTGAAGCCACTTTGGTAACCCATGATATGGACACCTTCTCATAAGTTCCTTGAATCTTTCCCATATCTCATAAAATGACTCCCCTTCAAATTGTTGGAATGAAGTGATGTCATTCCTTAACTTTGTGGTCTTGGCAGGAGGAAAATACTTGGCAAGAAACTTTTGGGCTAATTCATCCCATGTTGTGATGGATCCCGATGGTAAAGATTGAAGCCAACCCTTAGCTTTGTCCCGAAGTAAAAATGGAAATAATCGCAGTCTAATGGCATCATCGGACACCCCATTTTGCTTAAATGTATCACACAATTTCATAAAAGATGCTAAATGGGTGATTAGGTCATCATTAGCTAAACCTCCAAATTGGTTTCCTTAAACCATTTGTATGACCACCGGTTTCAACTCAAAATTATTAGCATGAACTTTTGGCCTCTGAATAGACATATGAATACCATCTATCATTGATGTGGCATCTCCCGTAGAGCTTTAGGTTCTTCAATTCCTTGTTGAGCCGGTAGTGGTTTGTTTGGTTATTGATCCAAGGCAAGATTATTTAGTTGAAGTTTTTCTCTAATCAACCTACGGAATGTCTTTTCAATTTCCTAGTCGAAAGGGATGGTCTCCAAACTTCGAGCCCTATGCATGCAACTTCACAAAAACAACACAAACTTCAAGAAAATATTAATAACAAAAGAAATGTTCAAAGCAGAGAAGTATAGCTGTAACTCAATATTAATCCTAATATACGCTCAAGTCCCCAACAACGGTGCCAAAAACTTGTTGCAAATTTTTCGCAAGTATGCGATAAGTGTAAAAGTAGTAAAGTGTGTGAAAGCACGAGTCGAACATCGAAAACTTGAGATAATTTTGTATATTAAAACTAGCTATCAAGTTTTTATGCTTTCTTGCTCTATTTGAAAGATCGAGTTTTTGAATGTAAAATTTAAAATGCCAAATTGAACTAAATGAAATTAAACAAAACAAATTTTTAACAATATTAAAGAAAATCTAGGGATTCAATTTCCTCCATTCTACTTCCATGAATTTTTTTCATGTCTCATTAATAGTAAATTAAAATGTATGGATTATTAATCGAACTCTACTCAAATAATTATCACCCTAATGTCTATGGTCATGTTAATCTTAATCCATATAGACCTAGCCCATATGTCTTTGGTCATCTAAGCATACATGAGTCATTAATCACCTAAAGTTTGAAAGTGATTACATACAAAATAATGAAAACTTATTTCTCATTACACATATGCCAATTTAATGCATGTTCACAATTTCATATCAATTTTTCAATTGTACACAAAATTAACAAATCACCAAATTAAATGGACAATTTAATTAAGAGCATTAAGCACATTAAATTTGATATTCTAAATACTTTAATAATATTAAATAAACATTAAACAATCGTGTTCATAGAATGGGTTCCATAAAAATTCCTAGAACAAAATCTCTACTCCGTAAGAAATATTTTAGAAACTAAGAATTTAAGAATAAAAGCTAAGAAATACACTTAAAAGAGAAGTTTAGTGAACACTTGAGAAGAATTTCTCCAAAATGCTCCAAAAATTGCTTCTTTGTGCTCCAAATTTGCTCAAACCCTTGCCTCCTAGCTCCCAAAATGAAGAGAGCTCCAAAAAAACTCTAAAAATTGCTCTCCAAATTGTGTCCCTCGGGTATGATAGGATTTTGGGGTTAAAATTGGCTCATAATAATTTGATCAGCCTTTAAAATCAATGATTGTGATAAAAAATAGCGTTGCCCAATGAGAGGATGACGTGTGGCAAGTGAAAGAGGCAGAACCAACTAGCTCTTGAATAACGCGCTAGAGGGATGTGTGATGTGGTCTACTGAGCTGGCACTACGCGATTCCTTAGGATGGCTTGTGTGGCACACATATGACGTGTTCGAACTAATCAAAGGGAGACACATGTCACGCAGTCTGCTGATTTGGCAATTTCTAAAATCAACGTCGTGCTGACACGTGGCACGCGGATGGACTTCGTATGACACATGGCACGCTTTGATTTGATGCTTGTGCTTGCGTGGTGCTTTTGTGGAACTTTCGTGGCCTCCACATGTTATGGATATTCTTAAGGGCATCCCAAATACTTCTAAGTGCATCCATGTGTACAAAAATAATTAATAAAAATCCCTAAAAATTACAGAAAATTTCCAAACATTATATTTTAATCCCTTTTTATCAATTGAACTAAAAACTAATTTTATTTTAATATTTTAACTCCAAAAACATTTATTTATTTAATTAATATTAAGCATAAAAATGATATAATAACTCTATTTTCATAGAGTTATTAGAACTAACACTCTATGATGGAGTCTCTAAATGTGACTGTAAATGATACAGGTACTAGCTCTCAAGTAGAAGATGTTCAAGATGAACAATTGCATATTTATGTGTCCACTGTGGGACAAAACACATGAGACATTCGACAAAAAAAAAAGGTTCAGAAGTAAAGGAGGATGTTGTCCCCAACACTCCCACACAAAAACCAACACTCATATCTAAAAATCATCCTATAGAAAACATCATTAGTAACCCTAATGCAAGCATGATAACAAGAAGATGACAAATAAGTGAAGTTACATACCTCTATTATATTTCCCAAATTGAGCCAAAAAATGTAGATGACACATTGAAAGATGAATATTGGATAAATGCCAAGCAAGAAGAATTAGCTCAATTCACTAGAAATGATATATGGATTTTAGTACTTAGACTTCATGACAAAAACATCATAGGAACTAAATGGGTTTTCAAAAACAAATCTGATGAACATGATGTTGTAGTTTGGAACAAAGCTAGGCTAGTTGCTCAAGGATACAAACAAGTTGAAGGAATTGATTTTGATGAAACCTTTGCACCAGTAGTTAGGCTAGAATCAATTAGAATTTTACTTGTCATTGCATGCTACATGAAGTTTGAACTTTATCAATTGGATGAAAAATTTGCATTTCTAAATGTCTTTCTAATTGAAGAGGTCTATGTAGAACAACCTAAGGGATTTATCGATCCAAGTTTTTCCAAGCATGTTTATAAACTCAATAAGGCTCTCTATGGTCTAAAACAAGCTCCTAGAGCTTGGTATGAAAGGCTTACAACCTACCTCCTAGACAAGGGGTTTGTTCGTAGGGGAATTGATAAGATTCTCTTTATTTAGAGTGCCAAGGAGGATATATTCATAGCATAAATATATGTGGATGACATAGTGTTTGGGTTAACTTTCACTTCACTTGTCAAAAACTTTGTACATGTTTTGTCTAGTGAATTCAAAATATCTATGATGGTTGAACTTACATATTTTCTTAGTTTGCAAATTAAATAAATATAAGATGGTATCTTTATCTCTCAAATCAAGTATGCATGTAATCTAGTTAAGAAACTTGAACTTGAATCAAGTAAGAATCTAAGAACTCCTATAAGTACAAGTGTCAAAATCTCAAAGGATGAGTCAGGTAAGAATGTTGACCAAACACTTTACAGAAGTATGATAGGAAGTTTACTGTATCTTACGGTTAGAAAAACTGATATTTTCTATAGTATAGGTGTTTGTGCACGATATCAGTCAGCTCCTAAGGAATCACATTTAAAACATGTTAAATGAATTATTAGTATGTTTTTGGAACTAGAAATTTTGGAATTTGGTTTACTAATGGCACTACCTGTGAGATTAGTGGACACACAAATGTAGATTGGGCAGGAAGCTAGGATGAAAGAAAGAGCACCTCATGTGGCTGCTTCTACATTGGAAATAACATTGTATCCTGGCACAACAAGAAACAAAACTCCATCTCCTTATCTACTGCAGAGGCTAAATATATTGCTGCATGTAGTTCTTGCACACAACTTCTATGGATGAAAAATATATTTAATGAGTATGGTTTTGAGAAAGGTATTATCCCTCTTTATTGTGATAGTACTAGTGTATGTATATCGAAAAATCCTGTGGTACACTCTAGAACAAAACATATAGACATTAGACAACATTTTATTAGGGAACTTGTTGAAGAAAAGATTTTATCACTTGAATTTCTCTCCACTAAAAAGCAATTAATTGACATGTTTACTGAGGCTCTTGATACTCAAAGATTTGAAACTCTTATAAGTGCCTTAAGAATCTGTCCTATAAAGTAGAATCCCTTTATTTTATTTCCTTATTACATTAAAAAAAATTAGCGAACAAGATAATGGACTCAGATAATATTTACACACATACAACCTTGTCTTTAGTGGCTTAGCTTATTTTGATTTGAATTGTATAAATGACGCTACAATTCAAAATTCTATATACACTTACATTATTTACATGTGATGACGCTGTTGACTGAACTTATTCATACACTCACTGAATACACATGTATGTCATGCTTGAAATTTATGATTGATTTTGAAAGACTCTAGGACTTGAGCTAGTCTTGATTGCAAAATTGTGTTGAGTTTTATTTCTTACCTTTTAAAATATTCTACCGTAGGGAGACAATTAGTATTGAAAAGGCTACCTACTGTGATGTATGCAGCTACTATAGTGAGTGAAAAGGGTTACCTCATATCTAGTGTGAAAGTCATCATATTAGGTTTATGGCTCATGCATGTTAAAAAAAGTATTTGAAAAACATTAAAAAAAATTGTAATTAGCATGCACAAAAAGAAAGAACAAAAATAGTTTAAAAAAATTTTAAAAGATCCCTTTTAATAGACATATGTTATTTTGTAAGATTGAATACTCATTTGTAACTTAGCATGATAGATAATATTATTTCCTTTTGGGTCTTTCGTGATTAGTCATAAATAAATTCATTGACATACTACTGAGTTAAACATGTATACCATTTTAGTGAATGTTAATATGTTGTTATATGTGTTAGTATGTTTGTGTGGCTTGTCAATTTTACTTTCTCAGTATTAATGGATGATCAAAATTTGAGGCAAATAATTTCTAAATTGGTTGTGTGCGTATTTGTTAAATGTGTTTACTACTTTGTTTGTCGAATTTTTTTTTATTTTTTCTTTTATTTTAGTTTCTACTTATTAAGTTTTTATTAAATTAGTTTAACATTTAAAAAGTAATAAGACTTAGAAGGAGTTGTTGTATTTAGAGAAAATTTAGCTCCATTAAAAAAAATTATTTTTTTAGTTTTTCTTTTATTTTAGTTTCTTCTCATTAAGTTTTTATTAAATTGGTTTAACATTAGAAAGTCATAAGACTTAGGGAGAGCGGTTTCATTTAGAGAAAATTTAGCTCCATTGCACTCTTGCATACATATTGCATGATTGTTCTTACTTGGGCAAATCTCCTACTTGTTTGATTTAATTACATGTGTGGTTATGTTCATTGCTGACTTATTATGATAGTTGTTGAACTTTGGAAACCATGACAACTTTGCTAGTATTATCTAATACCTCTTTCTCCTTATTATTTCATAATTTATCATTTTCATTTGCCAAAAAGGGCGAGAGTGATTCCTATTGCTATGCATATAGAGAGAGAGATTGAATTCAGGGGGAGAACGCTTTGCATAATTGTGTGCATGCAATACATTTTCTTCGCAATACTATGTACATTGAACTAATAAACAATGAGGCTCTCAAGCCAAGTTGTTGTGTCTATCTGTTTATCTTTTTCAGTGCATTGGGGGTATCAAGTATCAAGTAAAGATAGTTCCACCGAATCATAAATAGTTCTGTTATTGAAAGTATGAAATTAATGTAATGTTTATATATCTATGAGTGTTATGTAGTGAGAGTGCAATTTTGTCATAGGAAAATGCCAAAGGGGGAGATTGTAAGGTTTTGAAGTATTTGTAATTTTCGTAGACAAAATATTTGATTATAATCTAGCTTCTAGGCTCACTATCAAGTGAATGAAGTAAAGCTGAAGAAATACCTAAGCTCCAGATGGTTGTATTTTAGGTATATATTTTATAACTATTACACATAATATTACATCATGCATTCACTAGCACATGTTCACAATAATTAGAATTATTTATTGGTGCTAAATTTATTGTTGATCGATTGAACATGAGTTTTTTTATTTTAAAATATTTAATTAAAGTCGAGTCAACTTGTAAAATTATCACTTATTATTTTTTTTTAATTTGCTTTAATAGTTTTGGTCTGTATCTCAAAATTATCCTTTTCTTTTATTAAGATATTTAATAGGCTTTGGATAATTAAGCCCAAAAGAAATTAACCCTAATGCTTCCTTGCTATTACTATGTCTTATATATAAATATTAGGTATTGAATGGTTTGTGTTGCCGAAAAAGAAAACGGAAATTGTGCCGTCGCACTAAGAAGAAAAATATTCAGCGGCAAGAATCTAAGGTTTAGATATACTAGACTAATTGGAATTCCTTTATTCATTGGCGGCTGATATACAACACAACATTGAATAAGGAATAGGGTGAATAAAGGAATTTACATGAATAAGTGACCAACATGGGTACTTGGCTTATAAATTGACAAGAGCAAAAGGGAAATTGTGTATCTAGAAATTGGATGTTTGGCTTGAGTGATTGTCGGCAAGTGTTGAACGACACATATTGCAGAAAGTTTAATTCATTCATTCGGCAATGATTGGGTCTGATTTCAATTTAAATTGTTCCTCTTTACTTTTCATAATCTGCAGTATCGAGTTATTTGATTGACTAAACTCTCAAATCTTTTAGTTAGTTTGTTTCGTAAATTATTGTTCATATAGCTTTTTATTTATTAAATTTTTTTTATGCATGCATCAAATAATCTTGTGTGTGACATTGATTAATTGATTTGACTAATAGGATCTAAAGAAGCTATTTTTATTGAATTTGTACTTAATATTTTGTTATAGAATTACTAGTATATTTGAGTTTAATTCATTATATGTTTTGGATTTGCTAGTTTAGGATTTTTTATTGTTAAATCCATATAGAACACACACTTTGTACTTGTGTTATTTGTGCTAACTTTTCAGGTACTAAGGGTGACGTGTTTAGTATTTTATGTGACTCAAAATTACCAAAGTTGACGAGTTTGATTGATCTCGTGGGACTCGAGTAAATTAGAACATTGGTTCATAGCCGCATACCTAGGTTGTGGAGATTATAAAAGGAGTGACAGCTAGTAAGAAAAATTACATAGGGGGCTTTATTTGTGAAGGATAGTCTAAAACCTAGTCTTGTAAATATGCATTTGATTTTCGTAGTGGATAGTTAGGTGGTCTGATGGACCAGTGGTTTTTTTCTTAGGTCCTTGTTGTAGCCTAGGTTGTTACATAAAAATCTTGTGTGTTATTCTTTAATTTCTCATTTTATTTTTACATGCTATTGCATGTCTAGCCGTTGTGTTTAGGTTACATAATTAAAATTCGATAAAGTTGAAAATAACCTATTCACCCCCCATCTAGGTTAATTAGATCCATAACTAAAACTTTTCAATTTGCAATAGAAGTAGACGGTGGAGATGGGAAGTGGGGTGGAGGATTTATTTGGAATGTGGCTAATTACCAATTGGTTTCAACCAACACTGTTCGTGGTTTAAAATATATTCAAAGTCCCTCTAGCTGTTGTGGATGAAGCCAGTGGCTCGGGTGGTGATGGGAGGAAGGTGAGGCAGTGTACAATGGCTGATGATGTGGTGCAAATGACTACAAACCCACTCTATGATTCAAATTCCAAACGTCCTATTATTTTGGATAAGGTTGTGGAGGAACAAATACAATTTGTTAGACGAGAATTTGGGGAGCTTAAATGATACCAACATGGCTAGAGACATGATGCCACATCAAATTGAACTAAAACATGCAGAAAATGAAGGGTATCGCTTGTTAGAGTCAATTGTGGTCAATAGAACATTACAGCTGGGGACTGGTGGACCAAATTTAGTGAAAACTTGAAAGCTAAGAACTGCCAATGATTTTCCAATTTTAGATAATAACAAAAAGATAAAGATTATTAGGGGTTGTGGTGGGTATTTTGAGGGAGAAGTTGATTTAACAATGGAGGATGTTGGTGGTGTCGGTCCATGTTGTTTGAAAAGCATCCCCGTCATGAGAAATGAATGCTATACTTTGCTGGAATGCTCGCAGCATCAATAATAATGGAGCGTTCGATGCATTTTTTTAGCCTTGTATATTATTTCAATCCTTTTATTATTTTCATTTCGAAGAGCATAATGAATAAACAATTGGCAGAAACTCTGCGAGTTAATTTGCAATTTCCAAATTGTTACGTGGTTGAGTGACAGAAGTCCAAACTTGGTGAATAACAAAGTCTAGGTGATACAGGCACATAAGTACTTGCCCCTCTCGTATAAGCAGCGGAAAGCAATTAGCAGATAACACGTAATTACAGATAAATATAAAAGGCAAAAAACATATATAGAGTAAAAGCAGTAAATGCTTTCCAATCTTAGTATATACTATATATGTTGTCACCTATGCTATGAATACTCAAATTGTATTAACTTATGCAACAAAACTTAAAAATGCAACGATATAACATGGTAAACCCACTTAGGCTCTAATCGTAAGTGGTAAATCCACAAGTTACTTAAGTAACCACTCAGCAGCTAAATTCACTAAATGAAATAAAACAGTTATTACAAACTCGATAAAGATAAAATACCAAATACCTCTATTAGTCAAGGACCACCTGTCCTAACTACTTAGGCTACTATCACCAATTGTAACTACAGTTATTTTGATCATCATTGGATCCAGCTCACCTCTAGGGCCATACAACTACGCATTGTGATGTAAATACCTGTAATCAGTATGCGTGTACCAAAATTACGCAGTTTATTCAAAATATGGTTTTAGGATAAAATACCTCATATCAACAATACGGAAACACACTCAAAGTATGTTGATATGAAACGTTCACGTCATATTAACAATATATAAATACACTCGATGTATTATTATTATGAAAACTCTATTTTATAAATGAGTTAATAAACTCTGTCACCACCTCGTAGTTTAACATAGAAAAATAGTCGATGTGTTAAAATTACAGAATCACCTTTTGAAATATTTAAACTCCAAGTGAATGAATCACCTCTAAATTTCTAATATGGAAATATACTCAACGTATTAGTAATATAGGAAATAAAATATTTTTTAAATACATCAAAAGATATTTTTCATACGTTTTAAAAATACACAACACTAAATATGCAATGTGAGAAATATAGTGAAATAGGTAACAGAGAGGATAAGAGATGTGTATAAAGATGTATTAAAGAAGAGAGAAGAGAGGGGTATTTACAGCTGATCTTTTGGTTCCAAGACCCTGGCCGACTCCTCGTCGCCACCTTGTCGTGCACCCTCTCAAAGGCTTCACTGACCACCCCAGCGAATCCCCTAAGAGATGTTAGTTAGATCCAAAGAGTAACAGTTCTACCCTATACACACTCACAGACCTTTCGCAGACCACCTCCGAGAGCCACCAGCGAGCCACTAAAAATAAGTTTTTTAAGGAAAAACTTTACCAAACAAAAAGCCATAAAAACGCACCAACTTTGATAAACAAATTCAAGTAAAAACACATTTTAACATGCAATTTATATGCTCATAACCACCCCGTATTTTGTGTTCCATACAAACATACAATAGTATTATGATCTATATGAGTGTGTGTGATATTGATCACAAGCAAAGCACCAAACATAGAGGTACACAAAATACTAAGTAAACTAAACAGACTTTGTGAGGGACTTGTAAGACTTACAATCTCCCCCTTTGGTTTTCTGTGGCAAAATACTATACAACCTATACAAGGTAAGCATCAAACACAATATATTCATGCATGATGATCTAATGAAGTTCATTCCCACGAACAAACTCCTACACGAAGAAGACACCCTTGACACACCTACACTTCAAGTGGGTCCATCTTGTAGTGCTCCATCCATCTTCATGAATCAACACGTCTATGTTGATGCTATTACTAGCTCCATGTGAGCTACAAGGTCCAAAACTATAACTATATCCTACACAAACGAAACAAACACATACTCATGAATGTATCATGCAAAACTAAATGTAGTCTAACCAAAAACTATCATGTTACCCCTACACAGGTACACACTAATAGGCTAAATACAAGTAGTCAAAAAAACATCCTGTGACTTCATGCAACACTCCCCCTGAATGTATACACACTCCTCCTGAATGCATACAAGTCAGATAAAAAGATGTAATGCAAACCTACGCTCACATCCCACACAAAGCAGAAACAAAGTAGACACGTTGTGCAACATACGAACTTCTCCCCCTTTTTGACATAAAAAGTCAAAGGAATAACCCTATATAAAGGAGAGAAGGCATACAATATGCAATAATCCAAGTACTCATGCAACACATACATAGAAGAAACCAAGCATAAGTAATAAAGATAGAAGTAAGCACACAATAAAAAAATCATATTTTATTAAATTCAAAGATTTCATTACAAGATTTTAGAAGAAGTAATAAAATACAAAGAAATAAAGAAAACTAAGATTATCCTCTCCCTTCATCTCTATCAGGGTCACGCTAAGAACCAATGTCAGACTCCTTATGATTAGGAGGGTGGGAAGAAAGCTACATAAGGTCGAGAAACTCAACACCAAATGTAGCAAGCTGACCAAACATCTATGCAAAGGAATCAAAAGATTGAGGCAGCTGAATGTTTGAAACTCTAAGTAAAGCACTGACATGAAATCCTCAAGTATACGGATCGTGTATAAGTGATAAGTATTTTTAAGAACGCATTGTCGTACCCACGAGAAACTTATTAATGTGTGTTCTAGGACTAAGTACCGAAATATATATTTTCACTTTCTATTTGGACTAATAAAAATGAGTGACAAATAAAAATAATGAAACTAAACTAATTAAAGAAATAAAAACACACATACAACACAAAATAGAGAATTCTAGGAATTCAACTTCTCCAATTCAACTCCCATGATTTTCTCTATCTCATTAAAACCAAAGTAAATGCAATAATTATTAATCAAACTCTATTCAAATAATTATCACCCACATGTCTATGGTCATGTTAATCCTAATCTATATAAACCTAGCCGACATGTTTATAGCCATCTAAGCATACATAGGTCATTAAGCACTTAGAGATTAAAATTGATTACACACATAATAATGAAAATTTCTTCCTCATCACACATATGCCAATTTAATGCATATTCACAATTTCATACCAATCTTTCAATTGCACACAAAATTAACAAATCACCTAATTAAATGGCCAATTTAAATAGGAGCATTAAGTACATTAAATTAGATAAATCAAACATTACATTAATACTAAATAAACATTAGAAAAACATGTTCATAAAATGGGTTCCATTAAAATTCCTAAAACAAAGCTTTAATTCCATAATATCCATTTTTGAAACAAGAAGAACAAGAGAAAACATTATAGGAAACATAAAGATTACACTAAGAAGAGAATGAATGGTGAAAGTCTTGAGAAGAATTCCTCCAAAATGCTCAACAAGTTGCCTCTTTCTGCTCCCAAAAATTGTAAAACTCTTGCCTCCTTGCTCAAGAATGGAGGGCCTCTCCCCTTTGTGTGTTTTGCCTCTAGCAATCTCCTCCTTTTCCAATGTTAAATTAGGTTTAAGTTATAGAAAAGTGACTTAATATGGACCCTTGGATCATATCTTAAAATATCTAAGGACTGAGATTAAAAGATGGAGCAAAAATGGATCTAATATGGAGTTGTTCGCGCACCAAAAAAACTATGCTCACCGCAGCCCAATAAAGTTCCTGCTGCAGCAATGGCTGCTAGGGATGTTGGTGATGTTTGCGTGCTGTAGCTTAGATAACTAACCACCACAACCTAAGCCTTCATGCCCATTTTTGTTTCCCATGCGTGCCGCGGTTCATAATGACACATGCCTCGGCCTGACCTAAATTTCTTCTATTTTGGTCCATTTTCTCTCTGTTTGCTATCATTCCACCTACATTGATAAACTTAAACACAAATTAGCATGAATAAGATAAATAGTTAGCTTAGAATTGAACAAATAACTCTACTTTTGTAGAGTTATCAAGCACTAGTGATCACACCAAATGAGCGGATCTGGGAATGATCTACCCTACTACAAGGGTGAACTAAAGGTCGAGAATCAAAGGACAGTGGAGAGCCATGATGAGTCGACTGAAGACACTCAATTCTACTCACTCTTTCATTAATGTTCATCAGCATCTATCTATAGAGTCTGTGTTCCTCAAGCTCTTCATATATATCTTCAAGAACCTTGTCTAACCTTTGGGTCATTGCATCCATCTTTTCATTTAGTGAGACAAACTCAGATGATTGAGAAGGAGGAATAGGAAGTGAAGTAGAAGGGGTAGAATGAGAGGCACTTTGAGAAGAAGAGGAAGTGTTCACAGAGACTTTAATTGCATCACCAAAGATAGATAGTCCTCATAGAGTAATTAAAAAAGGATAATGAAGAGTAGAAGAAGAAGAAGATAAGGAACGAAAAATGATGGTCCTATAGATCGTACCGACAAGGTCTATAGAATGTCACAAAGAAAATGTCCCCTGGCATAAGGCACAGAAGAGAAATGAGTGTACAAAAAGACATAAGCTGAAATGATTTGCAAAAGTATGCATTCAAGAGGAACAGTTAACAAAAATAGTACCTCTAGGTAAAGAAGAGTCAGGTCCAGCAATTTTGGAAGTCATGTCAAACTATTTTTGAGTTTTGAGATGCTCAAAATCATCACAAAAGTTAGGATAGGTAAAATTTTCATATTCGAAAGGAAGAGGGATAGGTAAGAAAAGTTAGGAATGGGAAAAGAGAGATTTTTCAAATTTGAAAGAGATAAGAGGTCTAGGACAATATCTCTAGAAAATGTGACCTCACGTCCCCTTAAAAGAATATAGATAAAGACGAGTGTGATGAGCACTATCACAGAAAAAAAAAATTGTGACAAAAGTAGGGTCGAAAGAGTAAGCAAAGGAACAAAGAGAGAGCCAAGAAAAGTATGCAAACCATTCCTAGATAGCAGGAAACTCCTCAATCTAAACAACATGCTCACAAAGGCAAGATGGAGACTTCTTAGGTTTGGAATCATATCCACTAGATGAAGAAAAGGGACCAGCTTTATCTTGAGTAATACAGGACCTTTTGTCTTGTCTAGGCATATTGGGGAGAGAAAGAGGGATAAAAGTGTTTAAAGGTAGCTTAAAAGGTAGTAGGAAAAAGTATTTGAAGGTAAGAAGTGCTTAGAAAATTATGTAGTTTGAAACAAATGAAGAAATTGGTTTATATAAGAAATTCATACACCTCGCTGACCCCTCGCTAACCCTTCACGGAAGGGGTAGACGAGGTACCCACAAGTGTGTAAAACACAACCTCGACAAGACCTCAGCAAACCCCCAACAAATGATTGACGAGACCTTAGCAAGGGTGCTCGGCAAGCAATTGATACGCTTATGAAATACGCAATTGTACCATGATTATTTGAGATAAAAAATAAGAATTTAGGACCTAATTATGTTCATTTTATTGAATTATCGTACAAATATTGTTTTCAGAGTTTTTGGGTATATTTTGATGTATTTTAGATAATTCAGGCTTAAATGGAAAATACACTCGTCACATGATACGGCACGTGTGGTGCAAGGTAAGAAAATTGGTGTACAAGCACTCGTGCCCCTGGCCCAAGCCTATTAGTACCGAAGGCTTACCCTCTCGAATCAATTTGTTCAATTCTAAAAATCAATTCGTGCCATAGCGTGAATTATTTTAAGCCACAGTGGTGACATCTTGGGTTGCATTTGTGTTTCCAAATTTCATCTTGTGTTGCACTAGTGATTGTTTTAAGTCATGATTCACATAGAGTTTGCACAAATTTAGGACCTAATTTCAAGCATCCTAATTGTGACCCAATCCTTGACTAGGTTTTGTGTGTGCTTATAAATACATTATTAGAGTCCTAGATGAATGTAGAGAAAAATATAGAGAATTGTAGAGAGGAAAGTGCAGAATTACACTGAGAGAAAATACACAGATTTTGAGAATTAGATCAACCTTCATACAGCACAAGTCCAACAAAGATTGTAGTAAGGAATTATGAAGAACAAGATCAACAGTAGAAACATAAAAGATTGGGTAATATTCATCAAGAAATTGAGTGTGTTATTTCTTTTCTTCTTTCTTCTTAAAATTTCAATGTTTTCTTCAATTGTAAATTTGGATTTAATGAACATCATGTCTAGATAATTTTCTATTAATCTAGAGGTCTTATGAACCCAATTTCTAACATGTATTGATTTAAATTATCTCCCCTCTTGTAATTGCAATATTCAATTATATTATTTGAACAAATTTGAATTGTTAATTGTGTGATCATCATTTAAACTATTGAGGCATATAGGTAGCTTTGAGAGAAGTATTTATATATTTGTCTTGATCAAATAGCATACATAGTTTCTAGGTTGAGAGGTACGATTCATATGTATGTGATTCATGATTGATGTTCTTCGTGAGTAATGATTTATTCTTATTAGTATGACAGTATGATTAAATTAGGTTATTATCATTTGTAGTATACTTGAGAGAGGAATGCATGCATTAGAGTCAATTAATCATATAATTTATTGTTAATTATTGGGGAGGAATTTAGAGATTCACGTGCTTAGGAGATTGAAGAATTAACGAATACCTAGGCCATCTCTCTCTAAATAGTTCTTTGCTACGATTAGTTTAGTTTCATAATTTTAGCTTTTATTTCTTATCGTCTAAATAGTAATAATAATATTTGCTTTGCTACTCTACTATTAATTATATTTTTTCTTGTGGATTCAATATTTTATCTATAAATACTTATCACTTGTACTTGTCTCGTATACTTGCAATTTTACGTGTTTTAGTTTTTTGGCTTCGTTGTTGGGGAAATTTATAATTGGTAATGGATATCAAATTAGGATATTAGAAATTACTAATTTGGACTTTTAATTTTTTGTTTTAGTGCTTTTGTTATATGCCTAGGTTGACAGATGAAGATTTGTTCCCTTTATATCCTGGAATTAAAATAACTGTACGTCAACTAAGAAGGGAACAATTAGTACAACAAGCTAGGGATATGACAAAACACAACGATCAACAAATTCTAGTTGCCCCCAAATCTTTAGGTGATTTTGCAGTTCCCCAAGTAAATGAAGCCCAATCATCAATTGCTAGACCGAGTATCAACGCTAACATCTTTGAGCTTAAAATGAGTGTCATTAAAATGGTACAAGCTATTCAATTTGGATGGTTAGCTCATGATGATCCGAATTCACATTTGGCCTCATTCTTGGAAATTTGTGATACCTTTAAGATAAATTGTATTTCAGAATATGCAATCTGTCTTCGCTTATTCCCATTCTCACTAAGGGATAAGGCTGGCTTCAATCACTATCAGTTGGGTCAATCACTACATGGGATCAATTGGAGTAAAGGTTCTTGTCTAAATATTTTCCACCTTCAAATATTTCCAAGCTTAGAAAAGATATTACATCATTCCAACAGTTGTAAGTGAATCATTTTATGAAGCTTGGGAACAATTCAAGGAGCTTTAAGGAAATGCCCTAACCATGGTCTTCCCACTTGGTTGCAATTATAAACATTTTACAATGGATTAATGGGACAATCAAGGACTATCATAGATGCTGCAACAGGAGGTGCTTTAATGAATAAAATCAAAGAAGAAGCATTCACTTTATTGGATGAGAAGGCATCAAAAAACTACCAATGGCCTATGGAGAGATTAAACCCCAAGAGAGTAGCTAAATGGTAGATGTGAAAACCATAGTAGCAATGCAAGCTCAAACTAATACTTTGCTATTAGGCTTAACCAAGAAGTTAGAAAGTGGAGTAGTTAGGGTAAATATGGTGCAAACACCTTGTGTAGTGTGTGACTTTTTCAGTTGACCTCATTCTACTGAAATATGTACAGACCTTCTAAAAGCTATGAACTTTGTCAACACTCAAAACTGCCAAGGGAATACCTACTCAAATACCTACAATCCAGAATGGAAGAACCACCTAAACTTTTTTTGGGACAAAATTTAACTACCAAATATTCCCACCTGGTTTCCAACATTCATAACCACCTCTACAAGTTCAAGACATGAAGCCACCAGCTGACGATACCGCAAATGCTTTAATGGGTATGATGACAAATCTCATGCAATCAATGCATAAAAAAATAAGGCAGATAGAATTCAATTATGCAAATTCTATTCGCAACTTGGAAAATAAAATAGGCCAAATTGCTCAAGCTTTACATCAAAAACCTCAAGGAACCCTCCCTAGTGACACATAAGTAAATCGTAAAGGACCAACTAAGGAGCAATGCAATGTAATCACAATAAAGAGTGGACCTTTGATGGATGTTTTGGAAGACCTTAAGATGAAGAAAAACAGTGGAAAAATAGAGCTATAAGTGGAGTCTATGGAAGTTGTATTGGAGAAGGAAAAAGTGACTAGGGAGTTAAGGAAAAAAAGTGAGATCTACACTATCTATTCCTTTTCCCCAATAGCTCTTTAAATTCAATGTGGATGCTCAACTTTCTAAAAAGCTGGATGAGTTCAAGGAACTTAATATCAAGGACCCACTTATAGAAACCGTAAAGAAAATACCTTCTTACATGAAGTTCCTAAAGGAACTACTTGCTAGAAATGAGGAGTTGGGAAAACATAATACAGAAGAATCTGTGCTGTCAATGTAAACAAATACCTCTGAAACAAAAGAATCCTGGTAGCTTCATCATCCCATGTATTCTTGGGAATTTACACTTTAAAAATGCACTTTGTGACTTAGGAGCAAGTGTGAATCTCAAGCCCTTATCACTGTTCAGAAAAATTTGGGTTAGGGGAGCCATATGCCACCTCTATGGTCTTCCAAATGGTAGATGGCACAGTGAAGAAACCAGTGAGTGTAGTGAAGAACATTCTAGTCAAGGTGAAAAAATTCAACATTCCAGCAAATTTTGTCGTCCTTGACATGGACAACAAGAAGATTCCACTCTTCCTTAGGAGACCCTTTCTAACCACTAGAAGAACATTAATAGATGTGGAGAAAGGCGAGTTAATCACATTCAAAGTCTTTTAGCATTTGGACACTCCCTATGCTTTTAAAAAAAATTAAAAAATGAATGTTGTCACCACCCAAGTGCAAGAAAGGAAAACTGATGTTGAGAAGACAAAGAAAAATGAGAAAAAGAAAAAGAAATATAAAAAAAAATGTTGATACCCAAAAGCCACAACAAAGAGGAGGCCAATGTCATTCAAGAACTTATATGCTTAGTCAAAGAAAATTCAAGTGGATTCAAGCCAAACAAAGCCAAAAATGGGACTTTTATTGGAAGAAGTTCAAGGATTATAACATTTCAAGCCCCAAATAACCACTCATAGGTTTGTGTAGCCAAAGACGTAAAACGTGGCGCTTGCTGAGAGGCAACCCAATTACTTTTTACTTGTTTTTATTTATTTTATTGTATTTAATTCATTCATGTCTAACATAGATTAATTGTTGTTTACTAACAAATTTGTTGAGTTTTACAAGTGAAGCCGTGGCGCACATAAGTCACAGCCACAGCACCATACTCTCAAGTTGTTCAACAAAATTCAACATTTGAGTTAAGCCGTGGCGATGAATACTTTGGGCCGAGGGACAAGGCTCTAGAGTAAAAATTGAAAAATATGAAACTTACGCCCACTGCTGCGTGAAATCACCTGAGCCGCGGCTCACATGCATTTACACACCAAACCTAAGCATTGGTTTAAATTTTTTATTTGTCTTTTTTCTTTAACATTGCACACTATATCTAATGATGTTTTTGGTGAGTGGTAGACAATGAGAGATGCACATAAACTCCAACATATCATGCATGATGGTAAGAAGCAATTGTGACCATGAAGTACATAAAACTACTTCACCATTAACAAAAAAGAGGGTAACTTTTTCTTTTCCTTTTATTTTTCTTTATCCATGGCATATCACATAGGGATGGGGAAAGGTGCCTTTTTTTTATTTTTGTATTTGCAATTTTTTTCTATTTATTTTTGCTTTTGTTTTTTAATAAATGATAGTTAAACCCAACATTTAGGAAAATTCAAACGTGCTTTAATTAAAAAATTGATCTAGATATGCATTGAACTTTTTATGAAACTCTTATGATTTGTGATAAGAAAGCATGTTAATTTGAGTATTTGAATCCTATTATCCATAACTTTTTATGAGCATGTCAAAATTAACAAACTCTAGAACTTAGCGAAATCATAGGGTATACTTTGCTTAGGAAGTGATATAGGTCATTCTTGGAACGTTTGAGCCTTTCAAGCCAACCAAAGAAATTAAATCATTAGTCAATCTTTTGAGCCTTAATAAATGTAGCCAAATTTTCGTGAAATATCTACTATAATTAATCCCACAAGACATGTCTTGCATTAACCACCTTAAATATTTACAAGAGACTTTACCATGTGCACACACATAGTTGGAGAAATATAAAAGGAAATACATCCCTAAATGGCAATATGTAATATGATAGGTTGTGGGTTGTATAATAAATTCTTGCATTGGTGAGAAATGAGAAGGTTATAGTGAGCTATGTTCTTATTGCTACATATATAAAAAAATAAAAAAAAAATTCCAAGAGCTGCAATGATTAAAGCTCTAAAAAGAACTTACAGATGGGTGAATGAAGTAAGGATCAAAACGTTTGTAAAGAGGCTTGATGTCTTGATGTTTTATGTGTTTTTGAGCTCACAATTAAATAAGTCTCTTATTTTGACTCCCATTTCAATCCCTTCATGACCCCACACCATAGCCTTACATTACAATCTTGTTAAAGATCTTTTGATCCTAGGTAAAGTAGCTACCCATATTAATGGAGAGTGAACTGAGAAATAGCATATTAAGTATGTAATTAGATGCATGCTCACTCATATATGTTGTATCTATTAATGGCACAGTTTCATGAATGTCATACATGAGAATGTCCAATACAAAAAAAAATTAGAGTTAGTGGATTGAAATGTTGTTTAAGAGTTGACTGCAAGGTGATATGAATGTCTACATTATGTTTAACTAAAAGTGATGTTTAAATTATCTATGTCTTGGGATTTAATTGTACTTTCTAAGATAAATTGGGAGAATTAATGTTTGGGTAGTTAAAATTAAATCGAGTCTTTCTTTTATTTTAATTGAGTCAGATGTTTATGGGTATCATCACTGGAAACTCTCACGATACCACAACTTGTCCACTATGGCCACCTAAGGGTTTAAGCACTTGTTGCATACGCTAAATGCAACTGTAACTATCTAATAAAATGACCTAGTGAGGTGTTATTTTATTCATGCTTAATCTCTAGCTTAATTTCATCGCTTTTCTAGCTAGAGACTAGCTAAAAGCTAGTTTAGAGTTGTGATATTCTTCTTAAATACTCGATTATTCCATAATTATTTGAGATTAAAATTAGGATTTATGACATAATTATGTTCATTTTATTGAATTATCACACAAATATTGTTTTCAGAGTTACCAAGTATGTTTTGATTTATTTTAGATATTTCGGGCTTAAATGGAAAATCGCATGTCACACAACACGGTACGTGTGGTGCAAGACAAGCAAATTTGTGCATAGGCACTCACGCCCCAGCCCAAGCCAATTGGCACAATGGCTTGACCCTGTCTGATCAATTTGTGCAATTTTTAAAATCATCTCACGTCGCAGCATGAATTACTTTGAGCCATAGCAGTCACCTCTCATATTGCATTTGTGTTTCTAAATTTCATCTTGCATTGCGGCGGTGATTGTTTTAAGCTGCGGCCCGCGTAGAGTTGTGTAAATTTTGAACCTAATTTTTAGCATCCCAATTGTGCCTAAGTTTTGTGTGTGCTTATAAATATATTATTAGAGTCCTAGATGAATGCAAAGAAAATTATAGAGAATTGTAGAGAGAAAAGTACATAATTATATAGAGAGAAAAATATACATATTTTAAGAACTAGATCAACCTTCATAGACCACAAGTCCAGCAGAGATTGTAGAGAGAAATTCTAAAGAACAAAATCAAGAGTAAAAGCATAGAAGAATGAGTAATGTTCATCAATAGAATGAGTGTGTTATTTCTTTTCTTCTTTCTTCTTGGAATTTCAATGTTTTCTTCATTTGTAACTCTAGATTTAATGAACATCATGTCTAGCTAATTTTTTATTAATCTAAGGGTTTTATTAACCCAATTTTCTAACATGTGTTGATTTAAATTATCTCCCCTCTTTTAATTACTATATTCAATTATATTATTTGATCTAATTTGAATTGTTAATTGCTTATCATCAATTAAACTATAGAGGCATATAGGTAGCTTTGAGAGAAGTATTTATAGGTTTGTCTTGATCAAATAGCATACATAGTCTATACCCACTAGAACCAATGATGCTAATATTGTTGTTAAATTCTTGAAGGATATGATTTTTAGTAGGTTTGGGACACCTATAGCTATCATTAGTGATAGAGGAAGCCATTTTTGCAACAAGCTCTTTAATGGGCTATTGAAAAAATACATCTCACATAGAGTGGCTACTCCATACCATCCCCAAACTTCGGGTCAAGTGGACATGAGCAATAGACAAATTATTGGAATATTGAAACGCACAATGTGCCCCTCAAGGAAGGATTGGGCAGTAAAGTTGAATGATGCTTTGTAGGCATATCGTACTGCTTATAAGACACCCATTGGTATGAGCCTCTACCGGTTGATTTTTGGAAAAGCATGTCACTTACCCGTTCAGCTAGAGCATAGAGCTTATTGGGCAATTAAAGAGCTCAACATAGACATGACAAAAGATGGAGAAAAATGACTACTCCAATTAAGTGAACTTGAAGAAATTAGGGATGAGGCTTACGAGAATGCCAAGATCTACAAGGAGCGTACTAAGTGCTATCACAATAAAGGGCTCATCAGTAAGTCTTTAGTTCTTGGAATGAAAGTCCTTTTATATAATTCACGTTTGCGTTTGTTTCCAGGAAAACTACATACTAGGTGGAGTGGAGTGGACCGTATACCATTGCCAATGCATTTCCATATGGAGTAGTGGAGTTGCTAAATCTCAAAACACAAAAACTGTTTAAAGTGAATGGGCATCGTGTTAAGCTGTACTTTGAAGGAGATAACAACATGAAAAGCATAGAAACCATACGTCTCCAAGATTTTTAGTCACACAATAGCAGCCACATCTTGCTAAGACGTAAAAGTAAGCCCTTAATGGGAGGCACCCTTTCGGTATTTTATTTATCAATTCATTTGTTTATTTTTCTTTCTTTCTTTTCTTTTATTTTTTGCTTTATTTTTTTTTTAAATTTCTCATGGAAATGAGGACGTCGCCCAATCTAGGTTGAGGATGAATACATTAAAAAAAACAAAAAAGTCAGGTATTTGTGCCGTAGTAGGAAAAATTTTGTGCCATGGCGTGAGACTCTCGAGTTTGACTAGTATTTTTGAAAATTGATTTGTGCAGTGGTAGGAAAAACTTTGTGCTGTGGTGTGAGTGTCTTGGGTTTGGCTAGTATTTTTGAAAATTGAATTGTGCTGCGACGCACATTAAAATTTTTGATAGAAAAGAGGAGATCGTGACATACCCAAACCATTTCAAAAAAAATTCCCTCACTTTCTCTCCATTTTCCTCTCATTTTCTCACCAAAAATCACACTTTCTTCCCTAATTTTTCAATCTAACCTTCCCATCTAGTTTTGCTTTCTCCATCTTCATAGATTTGCTCAGGAAATCAAGAAAAAAAAATTCCATCTTCTTCCTCAAAAGGCTAGGGTTTCGAAATTTGGGGATTTTTCTTCAAGGCTTCAATCCAACTCACAAAAGGTAAATTTCTTCACAATTTTAACTTAATTTAGTGTTTATTATCTTGAAATTGTGAATTTGTCTAAAAAAAATTTTGAAATTCAGTGTTTAAGTTGGAGAATAGGGGATTTTTGGGAAGTTGAGTTCTTGATTATCTTGTGAGTATTTTTGGAACAAAAAAAAATAGTAGCACATTTCATGGCTCCAAAAAGGAAAGCTAGAGAGGGGAGTCGATCTAAAGGAAAAGGAAAAATGGTAGAGGAAAGAAATTATGATGCCTCTATGTTCGTTAGTAGAGAGGCACAAGAGCGGTATGAAGGTGCGCCAAAAGAAACAAAGGTTTTATTATGGAGAGAGGTTTAGTCTTTGGACAAGTGGGTTATATGGGAATTTTTGATAAAGTTGAAGTATTAGGTTGAAGGAAATTTGTACATGCAATAGAAGAGGGTGTTAGTTCTTTGGTCCAGGAATTCTATGCGAATGTCCAGAAGCTTAGGATGGAAAGGTTTGGTTGAGGGGTGTTGAAGTCCCCTTTAATAGGTCGATTATTAATGCTTATTATGGGTTGAGGGATATACATGATAGTGGATATGAAACTTACTTAAAAGAAGTGGATTATGAGGAAATCATAAACACCCTCACTGATGGTAATGCAGAATGGGAACTAAGGGGAGAAATGGTAAACACTTTCTGAGCAAAATATCTTAAACCTCGCTCCCATATTTGGCAATACTTTGTGTACTCAAGATTGATGCTAACCCAGCATTATAGTTCTGTTGATAGAGAAATGGGAGTTTTACAATACGCAATAAAAACCTAAAGATCGATTGATGTTGGGATGGTAATCCAATAAGGATTATATACTCAGGTGAGCACCACAACCTTAGTTATTTTTTTCCATAGCTGAACACCGCCCTTTGTACTAAACATAGAGTACAATATGACACGGGCGAGGTACTTTTGCAACCAATAGAAACTTTAACTTTCTCTTATATGAGGCACCTAACTAGTGGAAATAAAGGGGGACAAGGTAGTAAAAAGGGTATTGGAAATTCTTCCAAGAACGCTACAACCAAGAATAAGTTAGGAAACTTGGAAGAGAAAATAAATAAAATGCAAGAGTACCAGTGTCAACAACAGGCTTGGTTGAGTGAACAGATGAAATATACTCATGAATACCAAACATTACTCCATAAGATTATGAGCTTCCAATGAACACAGAGCGAAGTGGACCTCACTAAATTTGGTAGAGTTTCAGACTACTCAGGTCATGACTTCGTATACGTACCACCAGAAAAACCAACCTGAAGAAGAAGAAGAGTAACATGATGATATCGAGGACTGAGCCTCCCTCTTTTCCTTTTATATTTTAATCTTTGTTTAATTTTTTTTCCTTAATTTTGTCTAGTTTTAATTTTATTTTTATTTCTTATTTTCAATTTTTTTTTATTTTTTTATTTTATTGTATTTTATTATTATGTTGGTTTAGTCATGAACTAAAACTATTAACTTTGTTTAGTGATTTTTGATTTAATTTTCTTTTAGTTTATTTTTAATATGGCATTGAGTTGTGATGCAAAAATATAAAAGTTTCATTCATAATGCTTTGCAAACTAAATATTACATGATGAGAAGGGCAAGGAATAGTGAAATAAAGCGTAATTGTAATGCACACAATGACATACAAAAAAGAGGGTAATTTCTTCACTCTTTTTCTTAACTTCTTTTGTTTTTCTTTGAGTCATTGAGGACAATGTATGAATTAAATTGAGGGTTGGAAAAATACTTCCATGAGCATGAATTAGGACCAACAAGAAGAAGGAGAAGGTCCTGGTTCTCACAAGACCACTTTTATCTCAGAAAGGTCGGTGAGGATTGGTCACTTTCCTATCATTTGTGAAAGGTTTACATACTTTGAATGACTCTTTGTTATTTTCATTAGTTTTGATGCTTCTTTTCTAGAGGAATTTTATGACACTATTGCTCCTTATCATAGCACAGATCAATTTTCTATTTATTTTCCTATGAGAGGACGTAATGTTTCTTTTTCTTATGAGGATGTTTCTCGTCTTTTGAGCATTCATATTGAAGGACATCATTATTTTCCTACTATCTCCTTTGAATATGAAAATGTTCTTTATGATAATTTTCCTCTTGTTAAGCTTGATTTGAACTCATGAGACATTAATCAGATGTGCTTCAAGTTGGCCTGTCCTAATTTTGTGATTAAAAGGGGTGCCCTTGTCATGAACTGTTGTGTTCATTTTCATGCACATGTTTCTACTATTCCTCTCTTTCGTGGTCATTTCTTAACGATATTTCTCAACAGTAAGACTATAGATCTTTCTAGTATGATCTTTAAGATCATTGTTTTTGGATTCCTTACAGCACCTTCATCAACTCGTTCGTATCCCAACCTTATTTCTTAGTGAGGTGCTACTCATTTTTCTATTGTTTCTTTCTCTGTAGAGTATACAGGTCCTCTTTTTGGTTCTCATTTTAAATGTTTAGTACGTTCTACTTCTATTGGACCTTCTTTCTAGTTCTCTCAAAGTGTCTCAAATTCTACTGACACTCATGCTCCTATTGTCTCTTGTCCTCCTCCTAGTCACAAGTGTACAGATGCGACTTTGTTCCAAAAAGAGATTGCATCATTGCTTTGGGATATAAATGTTGTTCTTTCTCGTCTTAATGAGTTTGGACAAGAGTTTGGGTTCATCAAGCAATCAATCCTTCAAATAAATGATAGGATTTTTATACTGAGGAACCCTCCCTCTAGATATGATTCTTAGAGGTCTAGTGATTCTAAACCCTCCATCAAACCTTAGCAAAGCTGAGGAGATTCTAGAGTTGATCCTGATGATCCTACCAGAGAGAGCGCTACAACTTTTTTGTGTCTATTTGATGATGTTCAGCTTGATCCTAGAGGTGATAAAGCCCACCCCAATAGAGTAGCTCAGAATGATAGAGAGGATGAACCTAAGTTTTGATTTTATTTCTATTTTTGATATTCTTGTATTACTTATTTTTATTGTAACTCAAAAATATTATTAATAAAAAGAGTTATTTTATGTTATACTTTCTTCAATTGTTGTTTCTGTTGTTTGCTTGTTTTGCATTTTGTTGTTGTATGCTTTAATTTTTTTCTGTTGTGTTGAATGAGTGTATAAGATTGATGCATAATTGTATGCCTGCTCTTCCTCATATAGGAATGTTCCTTTGACTTCTTGCGTCAAAAAGGGGGGAAAATTTGTATTGCAAACTTGTTTACTACATTGTATGGGGATGTAGGTGTAGGTTCCATTGCACTTTTTTTTACTTGCATACATTCAAGGGCAATGTTATATGAAGTCAAGTGAAGTTTTTGCATATTTGATTATGCTTAGCTTATTAGTGTGTACTTGTGTGGGGGTAACATAATAGTATTTGGTTAGACTACAAGTAGGTTTGCATGATGTGTTCACGTGTGTTTTGGTTCATTTGGGCATAGGTTACAAATGTAGCTATAGAACTTGATGCTCAATTGGAGCTTGCGTTCAGATATGCAGTTTGTAGTTAGCATCATGAAGGATGTGTTGATTCATGAAGATTGATTGAGTCCAACAAAACGATGCACTTGGAGTAGGTGTATTTAGGGGTGTTTGGGTTGTGTTAGAGTTTATTCATGGAGTAAACTTCTTTAGGTTATGTTTCATGAGTATATTATGTTTGATGTGTGTTTGTATAAGTTGTGTAGTATTTTACCACGGAAAGCCAAAGGGGGAGGTTGTAAGTTCTATAAGTTCTCTATATCTTTGTTAGCATTCACATTTGCAAAACACAAAGTCTATTTATTTTACTTAGTATTTTATCTTCCTCTTTGTAAGGTCATTTATTGATGGTTTAGTATTTCATACACACACTCATATAGAACTTAATAATTTGTATGTTTGCATGATATACACATCATAGGGTAGTTGTGAGCATGTAGTTTGTATTACAAGTTGTGTTTTCAATTGCATTTGTTTTTCACTGAAAGGATATTTATGATAATATAATTGAGCAATATTTGAAATTAAATATAAATTTTTGGTGTGCTCGATGAGGTGGTAATGTGTAAATTA